>FN649738.1:116625-168533 GCA_000310025.1 Ectocarpus siliculosus
TGTTTGGGGGAAACCCGGGGTGCTCCCCCCCCGTTTTTGAGGGGAGGGGGGTCAATGGTTTAAAGGTTTGGGCCACCCAGATTTTGGGTCCCCCCCCCCCCCCCCCCCCCCCGCCATCGAGGTTGGGTTTTCGTCACATGGCAACGACGTTGTATAACAAGTCGCCCCCCCCGGTGTTTGCCATCGGGGATGGGTTTTCGTCCCTTGGCAACGACGTTGTAGCAAAAAGGCAATTCACCTCGTGAGCTCGGCGACCAGGGTACCGTTTTGTTTTTACCGCTGGGTTTTCTTTTTGGCGGTAACCATGAATGGTGGTCGAGTAGATCATGTTGTGCTGGAGAAACCTCACTCCGCGCAAGGGGGATGATTGCACCACGCTGTGTTCAAATGGTCAAGCATCCTCGAGGCAGCTACACAATGCTTATAATTGTCTCTGGAAGTGAACGTACCAGAAAAAACATTAAGTCATACGCAGCTGTCATCCGTACGCAAGGAAGTAGGCACAAGATGCCGAACACCCTTAGCAGGATGCAGCGCACCCTTCATGCGACTCGCCGAATACCCCACGGCGCTTCGCGATCGGTGATGCGAGAGCCTGGTCCGGTGAGAACCCGGCGTGCTCCGTCCCGGCTTTGTAGGGATGCGAGGTCAACGGTCTAACGACTACGGCATGTACGACTATGAGTTCCCCCCCCCCCGCCCCCCACAAATTCAGTACCGGGGACATAGGCCTTCGAGAACGTCGACGAAGACATAGGATGGTAGATGACGAAGACGACAAGTTCAAATGTGATTGTGGCTTCGAATGCGAAGACCGGGTTCATGTAGTCGCGGAGTGTCCGTGGTACGAAGAGGAGAGGGGAGTGTACATGACTGAGCTGGGAAAAATACAAGGGACGTACAGGGAGATGTTTGAGGCATGGAATAGAGAGGAGAGGACGGTAGCTGTACTGGGGAGTAGGAAGTGGTTTGAAAAGGCGGGAAGGGATATTGTCAGGATTGACAGACTAGGGAAGACATTTTTGAGCCACCTTTGACAAAGTAGGAAGGAACGATTGGCCATCGGTGATCGGTCCTGTGGGAACAATGCCCCGGCCTCTCGACGACGCGTAGTCAATGGTCTAACCGCTAAGGCATGCAAAACATATGAGTACGCCCGCCCCCCCCCGCCCCCCTGCTCTGTTGTCGTTTTGTTCCCCTGTCCCGTGATCTTCTCGTCCCGTTTATCCGCACGCAGCCTGCTGACCTTATGTCCCTCCTGGTACCATTTGACCCTGAATCTCCCCTCCCCCTGCAACATACCCATTTTGTACCGTGGTAACCCCTTTTACACCTTCGCTGCGAGACACGAGGTATTCCGAACGCCCCCAGCTCGTCACCCATCGACTCGGCCGTGGCACCGAACTCTTTGAAGTCGTCCTTCAAGCATGTCCCTCAGTTCTATTCCGGACGCCCACTGCGTGCCCTCCCCCCCACCCCACGATATCGCCGAACATCGCTTGCTTCGGGGGTCGCCCGTCCGGTTATGTAGTCAATGCTCGAGCATTGCCGTAGTCGGACAATACGTAGTTCACGTACCATGTTGTATTCGATATCGCATCATCGATAGACAAGGGATATCCGATATATATATCCCGATATCGTGTCAACATCGCATCGTATGGATGTCATATATAATTTATCCAATATCGCCAAATCTTGGGGTACATATGTACATCGGTATCGTATTATGGCGTTTTCAACGGCTACTCGGCGGGGCTGTAAGCCTGGAGGCGGTACCTTCCCGTGGCACTGTCCTGGGTGATGCCCAGCGTGGATCTATCGTCGTCCTCCAAGTGCTCCACACTGAAGCGGGTGTCGCCACCAGCAAGGCCCCTCTCGATTATCTGGTCGAATAACTCCGTTCGCTGGAACTGTCGAGAGAAAGAGAGAGAGAGTCACAACAGGTCATCATCGGATAAGGGCTTCTGTAGAGGTCGAAGGCATCCAGATACCTAGGCTCAGTTGTTTCTTTTCATGGGTAAAGGTGATATGCATACGTACTTGCATTGAAGAAAAGCACATTGTTTTTATATAGTCTTATGCCGTGGAACGAGCACCACCATACATCGCACACAAGAACAGTCAACCGCAAATAGGTATTTGCCCCTCGTGGCGTTATTGCGCAAATACCCCTAACCGTTGCAATGTGGCACAAAGCGAGCGGTGGTTGGTCTCCATGTCGGCACATGAACTTGAGGCACATTTTCTTGTCGTCGTGTTCAACATGTCTGCCTGTCGATCTGTCCCTTCGGGGAAATTCCTTGGCACCACGGGGTCAAGTGTTCTAGCCTGTTCCTTCCAGCACACTCAGCCAACCAACGTTTGCCATTCAACAATCGCAACCCTTGCACGGCAACCCTGGTTAACGACCTATGCCACAAAATACGTACAACACCTCTCTGCTCCGTCAGATTTAGAAGTAGGGGTTAGTGAGCGGGACGAGGCTGGTTTTGCACGGAAGACTAGAAAAAAACGGAGGTAAGAGGAGGAGGCGTTTACCGGCGGGAGGACAATTATTGAAAAGCCTACGCAAGGGTATACACGCAAAACAATTTGAAGACACATAGGCCTACAAATCGAAATTGGAGGCCGTGCGGAGGGGGGGGGGGTGATTTGGGGGGGGCGGTAATTCCGTAAGGGGCACCGTGGATAGAAACCTCTCTTCGTTAGGGGGGTTACTGACTTATTTTCGTGAACGAAGCCTCCTACAACTCTTTCCTACATACATCGAAATCGAAAGTGCCCTCCGGGGGGAAGGGGCTCTCACGTGTCTGGAATTATTTTTCGCGTGTGTGTACCCTTGGCCTACGAGACAAAGAAAAGTTCCCTCCGGACGCGACCAACCCACAAACCATCCTATTTCCATGCGCCGTCCTTGGCGCTTGGAACTCCTCATGACCTAACCCTAACCCTACCGTCAGTCAGTGCAAAAAACATCGTAACCGCTGTATGCATACGCTTCTGAATATCCCTGGCAAAGGTCCGGAACGATATTATAAACATGCTCTTCTCTTCACCAACCAGGGCGCGAGAGAGCGAGAGAGTGAGAGGCGGCACGAGCGATTGCCGCGTGCTTCAGCAACGAGAGCCACTGGCATCGGACCCAACCACGACGCCTAGACTACCTGTGTGTCGTTTTTTTCGTGCGTTTGTCTTGTTTTGGGGAGAGGGACATGCAAGCGCGAAGTACGAAAGAAGAAATCGCTCATTCAGGTACGCTACTGTGCAGTGTGCGCGTATTCTTGATTGTCCATCTATCGTTGAAAGCAAATGGCGTTCTATTCGATTGCTCGCCTTGTTGTCCTCGTTCATCTGAACGAGCGCCTGCGCCCCTGGCCAGGACGACGTGAAGAACGCTTCCCGTGCCAGAGGAGCGCGTTCCAGGGTTGTCGTTGTGATCCCGTGCTCCTCGAACTGTTCCGGGTGCCTGCTCATCAACCATCGATAGAGAGACCTTTCGTTGGGCGGGTGACGGCAGGGCGCGCGGACGAAACAACACATGTGTTTCGTCAAATACATGAATGTCAGCGACAAGTTCATGCAACCCGTCGTGACACTCATGCAATCCGTCGTGAGACGAGTGAGGGAGTGCAATGTAGACTATGTTGCAAATCGATGCGCTGGTCGGTCGGGTGGTTCGCCACGCATGATGGTCGACAGTTCTCACGACTCGTGGCACAGCAACAAGACAAGACAAGACAAGACAAGACAGGGCAAGAGGTCAAGAGGTCAGGTCCAAGCACACACGTTGTGAAGAGATACAGCAGTATGCACGCAACAACGCGGTCGGCGGAAGATGCGTCCATGGAAATCATGGGATCATGTGTGTGTAAATCGTCGGTGGAAAAACACCCGTTACCCTGAAGGACATGTTGCCTTGACGTTAGACTGGAAAACTCTCGAACCCTCTCATCCACGCTCGTTCTCAACACCCCATTCGTATCATCACATTGTAAAAGAGCCCAAGGCAGCAACTGTGCGTGTACGACAGCAAAGGCAGATAGATCAGATGATGGTTTGTAGTCTATTTGTGAATGTCCTGTTCTGTCCTGCCCCGACTCGGGGGCGCAAAAATGTCGGAGATTCAACAGATTGAATCCCCCGCAACCGCCGCCCTCCTTCTCTTCTCTCCTTTCTGCTTTGACCTTTCGCTCATGAAAAGCATCGGCCATTTCCGCCTCTCTCTCTCTCATGAACCAAATGTACGGCGACGTATGTAGTGAGCAGACACGATTAGTTAGCTGGGCGTGCGCCGCCGGGGGCCGACCGCAGCTGCTAAAAAACTTCCCGCTGCCTACGCATAGATTAGACTATGCATAGAACAGCGAGAAAAAAAAAAGGAACCTGCGAAAAGGCGTGTGTGAGCTACAGTAAATCGTGACAAGAACAAACCGCGAAGGACACCCACAGAAGAAATATTCAATCTGCTGGTTGCTATGCACACTACAGCAGTAGCTCCGGACACGGCAAAGCAGACAAAGCAAACAGGCCGGAGACGACGCGGCTATGCATACGAGCGCCTAGCAAGCGTCCTCCTGCTGGGAGCGGAGTGCTGTGGCCCGGGCTGTTGCATCGAGTAGCATAGCAAAGCAGCAGCGAGGAGCCGTGGCCAACACCCGCCGCCGGCACGAAGAGAGAGGCGGAGAGGCGGTGGCACATATGCCTACTGCAGTACACCCGTATGTACCTGCTTATTTGCTCACCCATGGTAGGCAAATGTTCATGCTACGTTGAAGTTCTTGACCAGTCGGGTTGATTTTGGCGGAAAAACCGAACCCCTTTTCGACGTGCGCAAAAGAGAGGAGCGAGAGAGAGGCGGGCAGCTGCAATGAAAGGTGTACCCCCGGCACCCTTTACGTCAACGCCCATAGTTGCACCACCTACACCACGTCAGACCCACTTCGTAATTCCCTCCCCGCTGAATGATATTCTACATACCTCTCGTAGTTGTACTTCTTGATGGGGCTGTAGCCGGAAGGCATGTTGTTCTTTCCCCCGCAAAGTACCGGCGCTCTTGTGTTGCTCTACTGCAGCTGCTCGATACCTCTCAGACAGGACGACTACTCCCAGGCCTTCGAAATCTTCCTGCTTCTGGTCGGCTTCCTCACGAAGCACACAAGAGCAACAATGTGCAACCTGCCAGGCAGAGCTGGCGAGCTAGCTGCTGGCTACAATCTCTCCGCATCTTTGAGGGGAGACGCGACTGGGGGAGGCGGAGCGGGGTAGACTACCTACAGCTCTGTGTTGGTTTGCGGGTCGGTCTCCAGTCTCCAGGTCATTTCAACCGCAAAATACCGTTAGCAGTTAGTTCTTGTTGGCTGAACACCGGCGGAGCGAACGAGCCGAATTTGGCTGCACGTGGCGGCGTGTGTAGCCAAGGCTCGAAATCATATTATAGCATTCCGTGGGCCAGCGAGCACTGATTATTGAGATACGAAAACATAAAAAAAAAAGCGAAAATGAACACCACCTTCGCCAAACATGAAGCACAGGGGTTGGATCGCACCAAGTATCGTGATTGATCTTGGTTGTTGGTGTTTGAGGGTGTCGTACACGAATGAACGTGACTTTGTGAAACAACGACTGAGTGAAAAACAAGTAGCTCGCCCCCCTTGCTAACGCCGGGTTTTGAATCGTATCCCCACAGACAAGGCTGTGTCTGTCGCAGACGAAAAAAAGCCTCTCGCAACTAATTGCAGCCGGCGGTTGTACAGATATATGTGCAACAATGCCACTTGTGGTGCCATTATGTGACAGGAAACTATCCCGACAACTTCGTGGGCATGTGTGCAGCTTTACCGAGACAATGTACGTACAAATACATCCAGGGCACTTCACACTCTGCGCAATGGACGAATAGACGGATCACTCGCGCTATGAAAAAACAAGTGAA
This sequence comes from Ectocarpus siliculosus, assembly GCA_000310025.1. NCBI lineage: Eukaryota > Phaeophyceae > Ectocarpales > Ectocarpaceae > Ectocarpus > Ectocarpus siliculosus. Next base: position 122,561 of record FN649738.1, read on the forward strand.
CAATCTGAACCCCGTCGCCGCAACCTGCGGCACTGCTGAACATCTGCTGGTTTGCCAAAAGATTGCACAAGAAATGGATCTGGTGGTGCCAGACAATCTCTTTCGCGTGATGTTACAGGCCATATTCGTCGGCACTTCCCACCATTCAATGGGCACTACTGCTGACAAGAGGTGCGAAAGCTTTGGAACCTTGTGAGAAATATTCGGCCTCCATTTGGGAGAATGGCAAGGAACAACGCTGGATTGTAAGTTTCCCAACAACATAGTATATACTTGTGTGTATGTCCTCAGCTTCACCCGACGACGCGATTGGGGTCATACTACATGTAATCCCCTCATGCGCACGGCCATGGCTCCCAGGGGCGCGGGATCATGCGAAGTCATTGTCGGCAGAAGAAGAAACCTTAGAAATTTCACTTCTTCCCGAAGACCAAAACTATATTCACAGCACAGTAGGTGGCGGCTACGTCGTAAGAGAGGGTCGGGACGCCAGTATTTCTCTCTTAAATCCGGTTTGCTCTTTAACAGGTACTGTGATATGTATGTAGTTCACTTGGTCGTGACAAGCCAGTTCAACTTTCGTAAACCGGCTTTCTCTTAAATAGTCTCTCTCAACCTGTTTGTTGCCGTCATTCACTGTGTTGAAGTTCACAAACTATCGACTTCAATGCGCCCCGCCGCCTCCGTTCACGGCCCTCACGGCCTAAATGTACGTGCCCCTCACATCTCAACGCAAGCAGCGAGCGAGCGTTCCTGTGACAAGATCTCGCCCAACAGAAAAACGTCCGAACTCTCTCGGGAGAGCACTAAGCAAGCCTCATCCGTAATGATTGCAACACTCCCCCCGGATATAACCTGGCAACAACCATGTCTATTTTACCACGAGGGCCTTACTCTTATATTAGCATACACCGACTGAAGGCCAAACACGCGTTCTATGAATATACCAACTCTTGGCGAAAAGCGCGCGCGCAAGAAGGACAGCCGACACGGGCGGCAAAACACCAGAGGCAATTGATACGATTTCATACACGACGCCGGCAGAAAAAAAGACCTCTGACCAGCGCTATGTGGCAATCCGATCCGAGCACACCCAGGCAAATACCCCCTCCAGTAGGATAACCATGCAACAGCAGCGTCAAAGCGAAAGAAAGACGGATAAGGAGCAGAATATATATAAGGAAAAGATCGCCGGCAAACCATCGGCAAAACCATTTTAAGTATAAGAACATTAGTAAACACCACCTCTGTCATAATCTGAGGGAATTCGGTATCACTCCGCGAAAATATGTTGGCTCGCATCGACCGCGATACCTCTGCAAGCATCACTAGGAGCATTGACAGAACCCTGGCGGGTAACTTGACACAAGGCGGACGACCGGCACACACGAACGAAAAAACAGAAAAAGGCATGCATACTGCTACACTTCACATAATTATTTTCACAAAACCAAGTCTAAATAGCGCAGAGTTTCCTGCGAGTGACCAGCCACCCGGATTCTTCGACGAGTCCAATTGCGGCAGCCAGAAAATAATTCGACGCACAGATTTCCCCCCCTAGCGTCTGTGATACAGAAGAAAGCCGGCGCGTTGTCGCAACAACGTTACTCCGTAGTGGTAGGGTTTTTCTACATCAACGACATTCCGCTGCTGCTGGTGTTGGCGGGAACGGTCGCGCAAGCTAGGGCCAATGAGGGGGGCCACATGCCCCCCCCCCCTAATACTGAATAACCGATTATGTCAGGCCTTTTCACTTTTCACTCGCTTCTAAGGGCCGCCATCGGACACTGCTACTTCCTGTACAAAGGAAGAAAAACATCGCAATGGGTGGATTGGAAGGGGGACGACGACGTGGCGAGAGTCGAGAGGGGCGAGAAGCAACGAGAGTCTCGGAGTCGACCTCGTGACGGCGGCCGCCACCGCGGTTGCCGCTCATCCTGCTCCTGCGCCGGGGGGGCGCTTCGCCGCCGTACGACGGCTTATTTCCGCAGAATAAAAACATCCAAACCCTGGCAGAGGTAATGAATGCCCGCATGGCTTATAGCCCATTCGCCGAGCTGTGGACACACCAGCAGGTGAACTCATCGACCGCGAGAACGTGCCCCGCTGCCCGCAGTTCAAGGAGAGAAGAGGCGGTGAGGTTCGCCGTATGCATACAACAAATCATCTGCTGGTCGACCAGGCTAACGCAGCGGTAGCGCGAGGGCGAGCGCGATCGCCGCCGCTACCCCGACTGCTACGGTCGTTATGGCGGCCGGCCCTCTCCTCGCCGGGCCACCGCTTTGCTGGTCCTCTTCGGGATCATCGGTGGGGGCGCCTTCGCTGGTGAAGTACTCGGCGTCCCCTACCGTGGACCCGCTGCTGGCACACGCGCATCGAAAAGTAAGCAACGTGATGTTGTACGTACGCAAGCAAGCCGGGGATGGATCGGCATTGGAGTCACACACGAGCGCAAGGCAAGGTACGTGATATGAATTACCTTTCGTTCTACACGAGCCTCGCAAGGAAATATAGTGAGCGACCGTGGTGCCCATGCTGCCGCTGCAGATATCGAAGTGGTTTCATTGTTTTCCTGCCCTCTCGAGTTGCTCGAAAAAGAGAGGACAACTTCCTCTCTGCCAGCTGCCACAAAATTGCGACGACATTACCCGCCCTGATCCTGAGCAATTCTTCGGGAAAGGCGCGCTGGCCAATCCTCCTAAGCCATCACCCTGACCTCCCTAACTCCAGCACTTCAAACGACGACAGTGGGACACGTGAGTTTGTCGAAATAGATAGATAGCGGTGTGTAACCGTTGCTGGGTGTTAGGTTGTTTTTTTACCGCTCAAGACATGAATATACCAACTGTCACAACACCTGCGAACCGCTGCATATGGCGCCCGAGCAACTTGTTGCTCACAATCCTCTCGCTACCGACTGCTACGCTTTTCAACGTCAACTCACACAGATCTGTCTGAGGTTGATTCTGCTTGTCCGACCAGCCGTCCGTTCATGTGAAGAGCGAGAGCGGGGGAGGGGGGGCAGACGGGCGGAATTACCACTTTAGGACATTGCTCAGACAAGTTGGGGGTATGGTGCGGAAGCACTCCCTGCTTTATCTCGTCACTATAGCCGCAGGATCAGATCATGGCGTCGTCCACACAGGACATTTGGGGCTTTTGCATACACTCAAAATGTGACAATACACGATCTTACCCCATCGCTCATGTCCTGGTAGGCGGGATTAGTCCCTCGCTTGTGTCAAGTCGGCAATACCAAAAAGAAGAGAGCCTTGTGTTAAACCGATTAAGGACGATGGCGCGAGCCACAAAAAACAGAGCAACAAAACGTCGCAAGCCATCGAGAGAACCACAGCATTACATTGAAGCGCATCTGAACCCCGGTGTACGCCGTATATCCCTTCCCCTGTAATGCGCGGCCTCTTCCTGTTTTCTTGCTTGTTGCCCATTCAAAAGAAAAAGCCTACCCGTGGGGGTTGTCATACACACACACGCAGCTGCTTCCTCTCATTATTTGTATCGCGAGAACGGCGCAGCATTCCTAGAGTACTTGCCAAACACTTACCCTGCGTTACTACTACTGCATGGACTGGATCGTTCTTGGACGAAAAAAAAAACTTGTGAGTAATAACTGTAGACATCGGCGCGCCACAGGGGAAAAAAAACTCCCGCAACCGTCAACGCTTCGAACGAGCAGAGTTCGACTTCCCCCCCCCGCAAAAGCAACTTCGTACATTACCTAGGAGGCAGGGCATGTCACCCAACGAGCAGTCATTAGCCTCCAGGGCGCACTCCCAGTAATTCAGCGTGAAGCCGTCTGTTGAGCACTCCACCCTTTCGCGCGAACGAGTAAGAAAAACGTTCAAGGAGAATTGGCTGGCGTCAAACATAATGTTGCGGCTGCAACAAATGTTTCAACTTTGTCGATGCTGCTATTCGCCATTGCTGTTGTTGTTGTCATCACTGCTGTTGACGTGTTTGCAGCCACAGCAGTAGCGTGCCACAAAAACTACACGAAATTCCTTTCCAAAGCGGACAAACCCGAAAGTCGTCCTGGTTGGTGGGTCTTCTACCAAGAAAAAACATCACCTCTAGTTACCGCAAGGAAGGAGCACATCCAGCGTGAACAAGTTGCCCGCTATCACTGCCATCTGTTGTCTTGGTTATGACTTTGACCACTCCTCGGCGGCAGGGGGTATCAAAGGCAGACACCCGAGCCGCAGCGAATGCTGCGGCGGCACAAGGCTTGGAGCACCACACAACGAGTTGGCGAAGGAATCTCCCTCTTCCTCGCCCTCTCGCTCTCCCTCTCCAAGCCAGCACAAAGAATGACACTATCTCATCACAGACTTTCATGGCGGCGATAGCGCGGAACGATCTAAAAAGGATCGGGGTCCCGCCCACCAGCCAGATACAGTAAACTGGACGTAATCGGGTCTTCTCTCCTCAAACTCGTGGTCACCCGTTCAAACGATCATGAGTCCTACCCTACAGCTACATGATAGCAAACGCCCCGCACAACCATCACCACGTGATGGCGCCAAGGAGGCGCGGGCGAGCACTGCCGTCACAACCTGGCGCCGACGGAGTGGTATGCAACCATGCGTGAGGATGGCGAGGAGGGAGGGATGGTGTTTCTCTTCCCTCGACTACGACACACTCGCTCGAGTTCACCTCGATGGGTCCCCGCCAGAGGCCACGCAAGAATCAATAACAGTGCACATCACCGACAACAATTACCATCGCAACCATCAACACTTCACACGGCCAATACCACCACACCCACCCCAAATGCGACAATATTAACATCACCACCACCAATAACAACAATAGCACCATCACCAACACCAACACTCATCAGCAGTCCCCAACAACACCACCAACAACGCCAACAACACGACCATACCAACAGCAACACCCCCAACAACACCGCCACCACCAACATCACCAAGAATCGCTTACCCAGAGGCCTTCGCCGCACAGCAGTACGACACCCCCAGAAGGTCACACGTGTTGGTCGGGTCGAACGGGTATTCCGTGCAGCTGGTTTCCTTCGGGTACAAATGAAACGGAACATGCGGCGCGAAGGAGAAGCTAAGCATACGAGGTCAGGAGGCGGCGCTCGTCCGCGAGTTGGTGGTTCGCCGTTGCCGTTGGCGTTGATTGGTCAGGCGGTGGGGAGGGCAATGGCTTGTTGTCCTGGCGGTGGTGTTGTGTTGGTTGTGTTGTGTTAGTGGCATTGTGTTGGTGGCGTTGGCGGTGCTTGGTTTGGCGGCGGGGAGGGCATGTATGTGGTGGGTTGGTGCTGGTCGTGGTGGTTGCCGTCTGCCGTATGTAGGTGTCCCGTTTGTTGTGCGGCGCCCTCTTATATGTTGGCTCCCATTTTGTTCAAGCGCAAACTGGCGTTTGGACACCGGTACTGCTGTAGTTTGGGCTGGGTGCTCCGGTTGAGTCCTTCCTTACCCGCCCACCACCATCACGACCACCACCAACAACAACAACATGTTATCATGTTATCATGTTATCATGTTATCATGTTATCATGTTATCATGTTATCCCCACCTCCGCAAAGGGAGAAGACGCACGAGGTGCACACGTCGGACCCAATGCACTCGTCGAACTCCTCCTCGCAGCCCCTCCCCTCAGAAGTGTCAGAAGTCGTTGCCGCGCTTGCTCCTCTTCCATAGTCGCTGGAAATTACACCGCCGACAAGCAGAAGGAGGACAGGTAGCGCTGCAACCCTTAGCAGCTGTGGTCCTCGATTTCCGAGCATCGGGGGCCATTTTCAGCCGGTCTGTGGAGAGCAAGAGGCGCGCGCGCGGGGGGGGGGGGGAGGGGGGCGTACTTCTTTGTTTTGCATATGCCTTAGTTGTTGGGCCGTTGACCACGCGTCCTCGAGAGTACGGGGCATTGTTCCCACAGGATCGATGATCAACCATGGCCAATCGTTCCGTCTTAGCTTGCCACCGTGGGCCCAAAACAGTTTTCCCTTTCCGTTCTGTCCTATGGAAATAATTTCCCGCCCTTTCAGCCCACGCCAAAATAGTTACCGCGCCCGGGGGGGGGGGGGCTAGGCCTGCCTCACTGGCTTGCCATTCTTTCGTTTTTAAGCCAGCGGACACGAGGGAATAATACACCGTGTCGAGACAGCAGTGACGAAAGGGTGAGGTGAGTGCGACGCGTAGGAGCTTGGTGCATGTGATGGGCAGATGTCGCTAAACCCCAACGTGCGCGTGACAGCGATACAGCTGAGGATGTGTCTCTACAATGATAACAAGAAGGCGACCGCGCAAACACATCGCTGTTTCCCGGCTTACCATGAGATAGATACTGACTACTGATACATTGCTGCATTTTATCGAAGGCGTTTCGCACACTGCTCCGCTCTCCACGATTGTCTGTATTTCCGTCTCCCCTTTTCTGTCTCCCGCTCGCAAACCAAGGATAATGCACCATCCTCGTTGTTCTTCCCCTTATCGGCGAACGCAAGAAGAGATTACTGCCGTCGATACCAAGGCTTTCCTTTTTTGTATCGCGTGTGCCCGAGTGCGCTAACAAAGCACGGGCCCCCCCGACCAAAACAAATTAGGGTAGGGGTACAAAAATACAGCAATATCATATACACCAGTAGAGGTCCCTCTATAGTGCCGGTTGAATAGTGCCGGTGCCCGGTATAGTGCCGGTGTTTTCGGCGGGCACGCGCTGAATATTTCCAAGTTGTTTTGTAAATGTTTAGAATTGTATCGGTTCGGTAAGTGCGGGTGAATTGGCTAGGCACATGGTACGGGCACAAAACAGGGACCTCTACTGTACCTGGTAGTCCACACAAGGGTAACACCCGTGGTGATACCAGCTGTTGCGTTGGTATCATTTTCACCGAAGGTATCATTTGGTCGGTCGGTGAGAGGGTGGTATCTTCGGTGACGCTAGGTGGAACTTTAACCCTCGTACAGTAGTAGTACGCAGTTAGAAGTACAGGTTAAGGGTCGAGTAAAAATCTCGTCCGCTCAATTGGAGAGGATGTACAGTCCCGAGGCACGAAGGCTGACTTCGCTTCAGTATAGACAGTGTCCAAAATGCGCAAGGGACACTTCCCATGCCGAAGCCAAACCAGCAAATTATTCCAATACTAGGCAATGTAGAGCAGTCTCACCATCTTCAAGAGGGGACACGCGGCGTGAACGTATGTGCACAGCAAGTCAGAGGCCGAGGAGAGGCACACTCAGGCATCACACAGCAGTGTGCCACCCAGCGTACCACCTCTCACAAGCACGGTAGACAAAGGTTTCCCACGCACGCTTTCACACAGTCAGCGGTGGAGCGTACTGTAGTGACGACTACGGCGGGAAAACAGACATTTTAGTGCCTTGTCCATGCTGTGTCCCAAAGGTACCCCCATTTGGGCTTCCAGTACTAATAAAGAGGGTTCAACTTGATCTGAGAGAATTTGCACTTTCCCGGTCACGGGATTCAGTCTACTACAGCCGCTATCGTGTGTGAGGTGTGCGGCATTTCTGTCGGGGGTGGTATCTTCCGTATACGGTATGCCCATGCATACCTCGTGCAACAGAACAGGTGTCACGTTCTGCATACAAATGCATTGTTTCCCGGGGAAGTCGCGATCTAGGGTTCAAGGAGATCCTATCTTGCCTATTGTACACGCAAACCTTCCGCGCTTCGCAGGAAGCTTTAGCTTTGAGAAATAGATGTATACCCGAAAAAGCGGCAGCCTCTCCCTCGCCATGAATTTTTCCGATCTTCCTAGCGAGCGGGACCGGGCGTACATAACCCGCGCCCAGTGCCGAAATATGTAGACCTCACAACATGTGCTGCAAGGGGTAGAAGCATCCAGGCACGAGAACACATCCGTCCCTCGCGGCAAGTTGCCGACTGGGGCTTGTTTCTCTTGTTCCCGTTACCTTACCCCCCCCTCTCCGCAAGGTAGGCATGGCATGTTGTGGGGTGCCGGGTACAGGGCACCAACGGCTCTCCCAAAACACGCTCGTGTTGTTGTTGTTGTTGTTGATGTCTTCGCATTAAACTCGTGTCAGTTGCTCGTCCCAAAATCTAGCAAAGACGCGGTCCGTGGTCACAAAAATGCTACAAGAGCCATCAGAACATCTAAAGAACACGCAAACTAGCAAGAAAAGGGTACAATACACAAGCCCGAAGAGGTACACCTATACATCCCTGCAGCACGTTTGCGTGCCCCAAACTGAACTTCCCATCCACACACTACATTCGACTACAGCTGCATCATGCCCCCTGTCCCACACTTTACCAAAATGAATGTTTGTCGACTACAGTGTACAGCTGTCTGGAGTGCTGCCAGTACAACAACACCATGGTAGGCATGGCACAAGTTCGGGGCGCCCGACTGCTGTCTGAAGTGCGGTCAGAATGCGTCCGTGGACATACATGTAACGTCAAAAAGAACACCCAACCAACGCCATCATTGCACTTGACAATCACCCAATCTACCCCCGGATCATCTATCTGTGTTGGACATAGCAGTGATAATAATCGACACTGACTAGGAATTGTTCCACTTCAAAAGGAGGTGGTCTCCCACGATGCAGGTACACAATAAAGGCACCAGGGGTATCCGCGCCAACTCTGCCGCGTCTGTCTACAAAACCAGTGACGTCATGACACACACCCAACACCTATGTTCAGGAAAAAAAATCTCGCGCCGAAGGGTAAACCAGCCCACTCAGCTCGTCACCACCTGTTCCCTCCTCCCCTTTGATGGCGAAGCCAGGATACTGAGACAGTACAGCTCCCTCTAGCAAACCGAGGGCCGTGCACGTAGTGTCCATCCACCTTTCTGGTGGCGTCTACCTCCGTCCACAAAACTGAGATGGACATTGCTGTCTACTACACCGACGGCCGTGAGGCCCGCGCATCTGCATTTTTGTACCTGACGCGCCAGTGCCGACCCAACTCTACCACAACGCACGCCTCGCGGCGGGTACGCTGTAGCAAGAAGATATCGGTCCCTTGAGGGTGAGTCTAGCCATGCTCCCTAGAAATACCCCGCCCCTCGCTATGGGCCATGCCTAAGCAAGAGCCTTGCTTTGTCGCTGGGGGAAGAAGGTAATACACAACCAAAAACATCACAATAGCTACAAGGAGAGACCTCACCTCTTCCCACAGAGGGAGAATCCGCGGCGAGGTTATCGCTGAACGTATTGGATGCAGTGGTAGCGGGGCCGGGCCGTACGTCAGCACGGGAAGGGCCTAAGACAGGCTTTCCAATGGATCAAGGAGTGTTGAGGGAGGCAGCCGGTACCGCTCGCAAAGGTCAGCAGGCGGAGGAATATTTTTGGTTGTATTGTCTTGTCTTGAAATCACACAGCACTGTCACGGGTTGGCCAATCAATCACAGCTTCCCCACAGATATCCAATATAATCCCATATCCTCTCTCATGTGGCACGCCATCGTTGCTTCCAGCCGAAAGCGTTCCTGCCGTGAAAGCATGCCGAGCTGAGGAGCGTCCAACTGCTACCAGAGCTCGCACTGCTGCAGCAGTTTCGTAGTGCCTCTTTGGCGTGGGATCAGGCGTGGGATCAGGACACGGTAGGAGAAGAGCAGACAGAGGCACACCGTAGGCCGCCCAGCCCCACGCCCGGCGGGCGCACGTGTGCATGCAGGACGTCACCCGCCTCTCGACGCGGCTACAGCAAGTACCTTGCACGGAGAAATGAGCGGAGTTAACAGCGGGAGAGCTTAGCGGGGGGGCTCCAGACACGTGAGATCTTCCTTCTTGGGATGGATGTGGGGTTGGTTGTGCGTTTCGACGATAGTCTCGTATCGACTCTAGAAAGAGGTATTGTTGACCGTTGTCGAAAATTAACGTCCTTTGTGTCAACTACTGCTGCTGTACCACCTGATCAAGAGCGGTTCAATTACCTAAAGGCATGTTGGAACTCTAACACGACTCCTACAATAGTCTCGAAACCTGTTGAACCTCTACATAACACGGACGTACAGTATACAGCAGTGTTGCCTCACGCCCTCATTACTCTCGAGTTGGTGTGTGCTCTCCCGCAATGTGACGCGCGAGTAGAACGTGCGTATGACCCAATGAACACCGATCCACATAGGCAGAGCACCTCCGATTGTCCAATCATTTTTTAGTCACAGGTCAAAGGCTAAACCCAAGGCCTGCCGGCGAACCACCTGCGGGTAACCTGTACAGCTACAGCGTGGCGGGCGAACTCACTCATCACTTGTTGTGCTGTTGGACTCCCTTTAGTATGAGAGGCTTGACCCTGAGCACGCAGGAGAAGTCCGAAGGAGAAGACGATGGTCTGGTGTGGTGGAAATTACCTACTACTTGATCGGTGGAGACCAGCGGAAGGATGCAGAGAGACAAAACAGTGAACAGGATGCTGCAAAGGAGGTCGAGATCTCCAAAAGACAGCGGAGGAGCAGAGTGACTTCCAGAGAGGCAGAGTGAGAGGATGACGCGGGTACACGCTCATCCCCGAAAGCATGGAATCGCAACCGTTCAGCAACGTCGACCAATCACACGTGTTCGGGCACGGGACTGGTACGCTTAGTTACGTCACTGGCTTCAATTCAAAATCATGTTCTTGCGTGTTGAAGCGCGCTGGTGTCACCCGCAATCCAAATCCACACAAGATCCTGGAGACCCTATGTACTTACTCGCGTAGCTCCTGGAACTATGTACCTTGACCAATCCCGTTCATCTTGGGTGTAACATACACATGCTTCTCGATGCAGAACGCGACGCAAAACTGAGCGCGTACGTATTTAGCAATACTTGTATGAAAAGTCCAATCAGTATCCATCTGGGTCACGTCAACACCATCAGGAAATCATCAGAAAAAATGAAATTGCACACACACGCATACAATGCGTGCCCTTGTGGACAATTATCCACGGGTACCCAAATAGAATACCCACCGCCCAACATCTTCCCAGTACCGTAGTTGGCGGAGAGATGGTATTGATCGGAAGATAGCACCGAGGTGCGCATTAAACGCCGAAAACGGCACGATATAATGTTATTGCCGCACTGGGACCGTTAACATCGCACTGGTTGCCCGATCTCCCTGACCCCTAAACCCAAGATTAATATTTTGTTAGCTGCCGGAAACAAGGTGCATATGCGGTACCTTTCATATCTTGGGAACGGTGTTAGCGGAGCACCACTCCTTCAGGAATTGTGAGGTCGCGGTTCACGATGGGTTCCATTGTTTTCATTCATTGATTGGTTGCAAGTTGCCAACCGTACACTCAGCTATGCGCACAACATACGAGGCAACCTACCCTACTCCACCTTACACAACGAAACTACACAATTAATGTACTGCTGCGTACGCACTGGTATTGCGGTGAGGAAAGACAGACGGAAACAAAAACGGGAGAGGACGTAAACACCGTATGAAACGGTACCCCAGATGGAAACTACATTGTTGTTGTCCTTGTCACGTCATAGCCAAACTGGCATCAAAACAGAAGACCGCTCGTATTTCACCGGGTTTTTCCCTGCTCAGATATGTATGTGCAAAAGACCGGCACGCCTACACCGCACATCATCTGCACGTACTGGAGCCACTACTCGCGGAAAGGTGGCACCGGTCGGGGAGATGGCGCCGGGGGGGGGGGGGGGGGTACTCATAGTCGTGCCGTAGTCGTTGGACCATTGACCTCACATCCCTGCAAAGTCGGGACGGAATACGGCAGGTTTTCACCGGACCAGGCTCTCCCATCACCAAGCACGAAGCGCCGTGAGGTATTCGGCGAGTCGCATGAAGGGTGAGCTGCATCCTGCAAAGGGTGTTCGGCATCTTGTGCTCACTTCCTTGCGTACGGATGACAGCTGCGTATGACTTAATATATATTGTGGTGCTTTCACTTCCAGAGACAGTTGTAAGCACTGTGTAACTGCCTCGAGGGTGCTAGACCAATTTAATACAACGTGGTGCGACCATCCCCTTTGCCCGGAGTGAAGGCTCTTGACCCCGCACAACATAATCTACTCGACCACCATTATGGTTACCGCAAAAAAAAAATGGAGGCAAAAAAAAAAGCGGTAACCTCTTTGCCGAGCTCACGAAGTGATCGGCTTGTTTTACAACATCGCTGCCAAGCGACGAAACCCCAACCCCTATGGCAATCACCGGGGGCGGCGGCTTCTTTTACAACGTCATTGCCAAGCGACGAAAACCCGAACCCCGATGGCAAACGCCGGGGAATGGCACCGGGGATCGATAAAAAAAACGAGGGAAACAACATGAGAAAAACGATCGCACCCCGTGCCATCTCTTCGTATTTTGCGGTACTCCCCTATACCTCCCCAGGATAACATACAGACAGTCAGACACACAAGATGACCACGTATCTGTCTGCCGAGCCTGTTACCCACTGGGGAGATATCGCTGTATGCTGCTCGGAGAATCGTAGAAATATATGTTTGGTCGCGGCCGAACACTTCCTAATCTAACATGGGCTCTTATCTGTGGAAGAAATGACTTTGTTTTGGTGTCACAGAAACAGACAATAAAAGCAGCATCATGCTCTCGAACGTGCCACGAACCGTACTGACAAAGCGCAGTAATCTGTAAGAGTATACTTGCACTGACGTACGACTAAACAACGCAATAAAGACTCTACTGTAGCTGCAAACACCTGAACTACTTGCAAATTGGGCTGCTGAAGGCGTAATGTTTTCATTCATTACGAACACGACTCTGGAGTTTCTTGCAAAACCACGTAATAAGTATGTATCCTTCAAATGACGAGCACAAGTCTGGGTCACTGGTCACCCATTACACCAAACAAACCACATCTACAGTACACTGTATACACTTATGTCCTGCGACAGACGTTGGGATACTATACCCTGTATGCATACGACGGGGATCTCCACATTGTCCCCCCATACGTTGAGTCTTCTTGGTTGCTAGGCAACCAAGAATCTAAAAAAGTTACCACTGGAACCCGATTCTTGGTTGCTAGGCATGCAAGGTTCAAACAGAGTAACCGTCGGAACCCGAAGGGTTGGCGGCGAGTCGTTTCACTTCACAATCTTCTGAGCGTGTTTGCGCGGGATCGTTACGTCCGGCGCGTCGTCGTTAGAAATTCCACGAGTTCGAAAATACCGTTTATTTCACTTGGTTTCTTAATTGGTTTCTTAATAATGATGGTGGGTGGCGGATTATTTCGAGCCCGGGTGTTTTCCCACCAAAGGAAGGAATTTCATCGCGACGCCAAACAATTGGGAAAAAAGAGGGCATGGTCCTCGATAGACCTTGCTATGTAGTACCCTCTATGAAGGACATCTCTACAGTCTCTTGGGTTCAGCTGCTTTGTGATGTGATTTACTTTCTTCTGGAGTCTGCATATTCTACTCTTGTACTAGTCGTATCGTAGCGGCGCAACGAACCGTACAGAAAACAGAAATATAGCACAACAACGTTAAATCAATGAACCACAGGTGCAAACAGCCCCACACGGCGTACACAAAAATGTTAAACTGGAGCAAAAAAATATACGCAGACTGTACTGCTGCTGTGCTTGACCGACGCGCCTATGATTCAAGCAACAAACATTCTCATGTGACTCCTGGACTGGTTTGGCGGCGTAGGCTGCGAAGAACGACATTTATCTTGGCCTTGCGAACAAGATGCTCAGCCCGGTCATTTCCAGCCGACGGTGCGTACTGCTCTAGTGGAACGAAAATTCCGACAGATCGGAGTACGGCGGCGGCGCCATCAACTTCCTACCCCCTGCACCCTCAACCTCCCCCGTGTCGTTCAGCTCCTCCTAGTCGGAATCGGAGTCCTCCGTAAAGTTGTGCATACTTCTATCTTCTCATCATTGAGCGCCGCCTCCGCGTCCGTGGCGAGAGTCTTGACTCATCATCCTGCTCCTCTAGCTACACCCAAGACTCAACCTCCTCGATGGCTGCCCGGGTGGCTGGCTTACCCGGAACGATGCCGAGGTACGAGAGTACGTCGCATATCTCTGAGTCTTGTTCACCACAACTCCCCCCCCCCGCTACCTCCTTCACTCGCATACTGAGCGCATTGAGTGCAGCCGTGAGCCCGGCCACCCCGGAATCCTTATTCATGACGTTTGATGTCCCCCTTGCCTTTAAGGGATTCATTCCTCAATAGCGGCACAAGTACCGCTATTGAGGGATGCATTCGTGCCAAGCGATTTTGTTGCCGTTATACTGGGCATCTCGCTATTGAGGGCACGCTGCGCTATTGAGGACCGTCCACTGTACACCAGTGTTGGATATTGGGTATCGAATATCGATACAAAACTGATATATATCGCCGATACGCAGTATCGGTATTGCCGGTTTCCACGCCGATATTTGTCGATACGAATCGGTATCGGTATCGATATCGGTATTCGATACTCGATATTTTGGCGCCCTTTTTACCGGGGGGGGGTCAGTTTCCCAGCTGTCTACCCCCTTTTTTCGCTCCCCGGAGGCGCCTACGCGCCTACTCCTGTCGCCCCCCACTGCCATCACAACCACACACCACACACACACCAGCCCCTGCCAGCCACACACCACACCAACAGCGCCTGTGTCTCAGCTCCTGAGAACCACATCGGTGTGCAACATGAGCCTTCAAGAATTCGGCTTTGTCGCCGGCGATAGCGCTGCCTCTGCCGAATGAGTAGCAGTCATGCCCGTTATTTTAGAGTCAGCTTGCCTCCTTACTACGTAGATTTGGCGTTTCCCGCAGTTTCAGCAGAACTTTGTAGAACTATTGCTACATTAGTGCGAACAGAGGCCGTACCTCCTGCGGACAATTTATGCTGTGTGAACTTGGTTTTGGGACTTGAAATAAATACGTTATGGCAAGGTGTGCTTGATTTCATGTCCGACCACTTGGTTGGGCGTGTGATCAATAGAGGTAGGTGATGTCGTGTTCAAGTTTGGCAAGCTTTTGATTTTCGCACATAATGTTTTCGCCATGTTTTTTCTTTTTTTTCCTTTTGGCTGTTGGGTGTCTAAAGTTGATACTCGCTCAGAGTGTTGGATCAGTACGGACATACGAAGGTACTGGGTAGAGAGAGATCGGAACGGTTTTTAATGTGAAGACAACAACAACAACAACAACAACTCGCTCGAGGTGCATTGCTGATTGTTGGCACCCACAACTGGTGGGTGGAATTTTGCATGCATAAATTTGAAGGTAGTAAGATAATATAAAACCAAGTGTTGTAGTTTTTTTCGCGTTTTTTTGTCATGAAATCCTGCTCGCAGCCGGGCTTGCACTGATTCGATCGCAACCGTACGGCGGTGTTTTAGTGTGTACGTGTATACACACATGCACACTGACTGTAAAATGTAAAATATATCTGGTGGACATAGCTACACAACCAACTCCTTCCTGCCTCTTGCACGATGCAGTTTTGTATGCGCAACATCACATCACAACGTGTGCCCTCTGTTGTTGTTGTGCTCGTGATGTTGTTCAACTATAACTGCACACACCTGGCACCTGGCAAACACCACTACTTCCATGCCGCCGGACCATGCGCGCACGTCTTGCGCACGGCTGTATACTTCAGATAAGGGTTCGGGTGTGCCAGGGTACGTGTAGTTGCGTAACCTTCGCTCTTCTTGTAGCCTGAGGCCTTCAAAACAGCCGTATCGATATCGAGTATCGATACACGATACGTATCGAGCCATTTTCGGGATATCGAACAAAATATCGGTATCTGTGTTTTTTCTCGATACGATTGGCTTATTGTATCGAACCCTTCTGCCCGACCAATATCCAACACTGCTGTACACCTCCATTTTCGTGCTGAATTTTGAATTTTGTCGTTTTAGACTGTAACGTCAGTAAATATGACAGTCCCGCGAGGAAGTTAATCCCGTTCCGCCGGCGGCTGGTGGCAGGTGGCAGGTACCTCATGGGCACACACATGATCCGACCCTCCACTTGGACGGCAATGCTCTCGACTCACACTGGCTGCAAGGGTTGAGCTTTGAGCAACCACCCTGCACCGGCGCGTCAACGAGCGGAGTGGAGGTTTCCTCCCAGCTTAGGGTTAGGCTCACCAGCTGCGGAAGAAGAGTAGGTAGTGCCGTGCGCGCAGTCAACTATTATTGTTGTGCCGCGCTTCACGCCTCGCGGTACAGCAGTACAAGGAAAAGCCGTGATGCCGCGCGGGAACGGACACCCCAGTCCGGCCAAGCGTGATACCTGGCTCTCAGGGATGCGTCCCCAAGGTATAAGCGTGCCCTCGTGCACAATGATCACCGCCGACCACACTCTCAGCGACAGCGGGCTCCTCCATTACACAAGCAAGAGCCCTATCCCTGGACCCAAAACTCACGAACATAAAACAGCTGTCTTCGTGGGCCCAACGTTCGAGGGAAACATCGCGCTGGTGGTGGTGGAAAACAACCGTTACGGTCATCATGCACCTCGTACTCGGTCTTAGCCCTTGCCTTTGCTGCTCGCGGAAGAAGAAGCGACTAGCACAGGAAGAGGAAGACGAACCGGCAGGACTGCTTGATCAGCCAGAAGAAAATGGCAGCGAGGGCAGCGAGAGCTTGAGAAGAACCACAGGAACAGAAGGACATCCGCCGCGCCCGAAACCCGGACTCCCTTTCCCAGCTCGCACTGTGACTATCCTGGCTCTGGTCATGGTGGTGCATATGTTTACATTCATGAGCCTCTTTCCGTACGTGGGGATGATGGTCAGTGAGCTTCTCCAACTCAAGTCAATCAATGAAGCAGGTGAGAACATGTTGTTGTTGTTGTTGTTGTTGTTGTTGTCTTCACATTAAAAACCGTTCCGATCTCTCTCTACCCTAGTACCTTCGTATTTTTTTTATTATTTTTTTTTTTTTGTTCTTCACTTCAAATCAGCGCTCACAGCACTAGTGCCGTTTATTCCAACCCGTGGTCACACAGAAGAGCCTCTCTCTACCCTCCCCTCCTGCGGTACTTCGCCTTCAATTTTTTTTTTAATGAGAGAAGAGTTCAGCACTCTCTTCCCTCTGTGTACACACGAACTAGCGCTATCCACTTGGCCAGGAGCAGAAGCGAGGGAAAAACTCACTTTGCAAGAAAAGCGCGCTACAGCAGTAACGCCGGGATTCGAACCCCTGACCTGACCTCTAGAAGGTTACGAGGCTACCAACTAGACCACCGGGGCGACCGGCATGGCTACCAACTAGACCACCTTCGTATGTCCGTGTAGCCCAACCCCTTGCCCGACCCTGTCTCAAATGCCGATCTCGAGCTACAGTGTAAACCTCGTGGCGCCCGAAGTATGGTTCGGTAGGCAATCGCAAACCATTACCCCTCCCCGAGTTTCAGCAGCTTCCACCTGCTGTGGCCGACACGACTCGGCCTGGACTGTTCCTTGTCTGTGTCGCCATGGGAACGGCCGGTTGAACAACGAAAGAGGGCCCTGCGTGCTGCGCGCCACAACTTTTGTTGTTTTTTGTGATTTTCTTCGTGAGTGACCATGCGGCTGTTGCTGAATTGCTTCAGTCTCTGTCGCTTTGGGCTGCACGCGTTGCTCGCTTGGGCGTTGCTCGCGTAGTAGGCGATGCGCGTCACTTACTTTTCGCCTGTTGCAACAGCAGCACAACAGTTGAAGAGACAGACAACGGCAGGCGCAGGCCTTTTTTTCTGTTGCTGCTGCATATGCATGGGTGGTATGCATCGCACAGCAGTGTAAGCGGCATATGATATGGTGTGGAATACATCCTATAGTCTAAGCGTGTTACCTTTTTGGAGTCACTGCGTAGTCAGTCGTAACTTGAGCCATAAGGCAGATGGCAGCACAATCTTATTTACAATAGTGAGGTGTGTGGCAACGGACAGTTCCCTCCTTCGTGCAGCGGTGCACATCTATCACGGACGGACTTGATACTCCTGCTGTAGTTCGTCCGTGTACAGCAGTGGTCATGTTCTTTTTTGTTCTCACTTCGTCACATGAGATGAAAGTCCGCACTGTTCTTTGGTTGTGTTGCTGAGAGCCCACATCGGATACCGCCGTCCGTTACACATGTCTGACAGCCTGCGGTGGGCCAAAGGGACGAGAGTGAATGGGTATCTTTTCGAGAGTGGATCACCCCTTGTCTGCTCTCCGCCCTCTTCTTTGTTGTCTACCTACAGTACCTGTCTCTCTCTCGCCTTTCGCCGGTTGGTGGGGTCCCAACAACATCGAACTACGTCAACCGCAGGTGGTTTCGGTGCTTGCTCTGTAAGATCCTACCCGTGCACCCGGCTGCTGCATGTGAGGCGATTTGCGCTACCTGTTTATGTCAAGCGATGGACTTGGGCCCTACCTGATACTGGCCATGCAGTGCTTAGTGACATCTTCCAACGGCCCAGAGCGAGCAACGAACAGGTTGGGTTGTCTAAAGCTTTAGCTCCAGTCTCATTCAGTCTCATCTTTCAATTTCTGAAGCTTTAGCTTCAGTCTCATCTTTCAATATCCGTGGAACTTTTATTCGCATAGCCCACCCCTTGCCCGACCCTGCCTCAAATGCCGATCTCGAGCTACACTACAGTGTAAATCTCGTGGCGCCTGGAGTAATATTCGGTGTGGAATCGCAAGCTATGAGCCGCCCCCAAGTTTGAGCAGCTTCCGCCTCCTGTGGCCGGCAAGAGTCAACCTTGACTGTTCCTTGCCCTGTTTCGCCATGAGAACGGCCGGTTGAACAACGATCGAGGGTCCTGCGTGCTGCGCGCCACACTCTTTTTTTATTTATTTTTTGCGTTTGTTCTTGAGTGACCACTGTACAGATTTTGGGATTAGCAACTGACACGAGTTTAATGTGAAGAAAACAACAACAACAACAACAACAACAACAACAACAACAACAACAACAACATGCGGCTGCTGCTGCGGTTGCTGCTGTTATGCTTGGAATGTGCTGCAATGGTCGTACGGTTATCGTAGTCAGGATTGACAACAGTCTGCTCGTTCGTATAGCGGTAGCGGTGCGCATCTATCGCGACGGCAAGCAAGCGCATTGAGATAATAGTTCGTCCGTCGTGCTTCTAGTCTACACAGATAGGCGTGTTCTTCTTTGTTGCCACTTCATACCAGAAAAGAAAGAAGGTCTCCACCAACTTGCAGCATCTCCTACGGCAGTTCGGAAATGACGACTAGACTAATGTTCTTTTGTCGTGTTTGTTGTTGCTGAGCGCACATCGGGTGTCGCCGTTCGTTACACGTGTTCAAGCCTGCGGTGGGCCAGGGATGAGAGTGAGTGTCTTCTCTAGAGTTCATGCCTTGTCTTCTCGAGTCTCCCTTCCTTTAGTCTACCTCTCTCTCTCTCTGTTGCATTTTCGCCGTTAGGGTCCCAATAACATCGAACGTCAACGGCAATCGTTTTGCATCTTGCTGAGTAGGAGGCTACCCGTGTACCCAGTTGCCGCGTGTGAGGCGATGGGCGCCGCCTCTTTCCGTCAAGCAATGCACATGGCCCCTACGGTTCGCCGCACATGCAGTGCTGTGTATCAGCTTCCAACGGTTCAGAGCGGCGACGATGTTTTTCGCCGGTAGGGCCCCAGAACAACGCGAACCGCGACTGATCGCTTTTTTGGGGTCCCCCACTCACCCAACCCACCCATGAATTTTGTTTTTTTTGTGTTTCCCTGCCGACTAACAACCTCGGCTACTGCAGTGCAAATTTCATGGCGCCTCAAGTACGGTTCCGTAGGGAATTGCAAATCACGACCCCTCCCCGACTTTGAGTATAGCTTCAACCTCCTGCGGCGGATAAGACCGACGTCAAACCCTAGATTTTGTCTGTCTGTGTCGCCATGTGGCCATCCACGAACAGCAAGCAGTTGGAGAGTCACAATAAAGAGGGTCCGCTTCGCCACCAAGAAGACAGTTTTTTTTTCGATTCTTCTACAGCTGGATATGATGCTACCATGTATCGGGTATAGCTGTGGTTGAGCTTGAGGGATAGGGTCTGTCTACGGCAGCATAATATTCTGTGCGAGGAGTTAACGCCTTTCTCGCGCAACGATGCGCATCTCCCACGGCAAAGCAGAATGAAGTACGTCATCATGACGTTATTTCTTGTGACTACAAGTTCAAGTCCGCCCGGGCGTTATTAGTCTTACCGGAGAGAGAGACTAAACTTCTACTACAATACGTACCATTTCGTGTACACAGGTATGCATGTTGTGAGGTAGTGGGTGCTGCCCCTGCTGTTTGCTGCGGTACATGGAAAGCTTCCGGTGGGTCAGAGCGGCAAGGGGGCCTTGTTTCTTCACTTGTTTCTTAGCTCTGCTCTCCTCTACTTCTTTGTTTCCTGTCGCTGGCGGTCTCTCTTTTTTTATAACCCTTCGTTCTTGTTTGCAAGAAACTGTGAGGATGTAAACTGGCTGAGTCTGGCTGTTTCTTAGGGTCCCCCGCCCACCCACGACACACCTGTCGGTTTGATTCGTGGTCTCCAACATTTTCAGCAGTAGTTAGTTGTCTAGTCAGGACATGCGCTACTACTGCTGCGTCCGTCCATGGGCGGGTGCAACAGAAGAGCCCCGGGGACTGGTGGCTTTCTGACCTGATCGCAGAGAGAGGTTCCTGCCACTACCACGGTACGACTCTTACTGAATGCCCATGACGGGGAACGCGTACTACGCCTCTTCTCTTTTCTTTTTTTCCCTCTCTCCCGTCCGTTTCTTTCGTTTCGGAGAGGAAACCTACTCTAGAAAAGCAAGCGCATCTTCTGGGGTCCGCATTCATATAGTCCCGGTTTCTTTCCCAGCGTGCGGAGAGCGCGTTCTGGGTGTGGTCTCCTTTTCATTCGGGTGTGACGTGCGTATGTACTGTAAACGACAGAAAAAGATCAACGAGATGATTGGCGGCATTCTTGAAAGCATGGAGTCCCTCGGCACAAAAAAGTGCATGCGCATGGATGGATGGGCGTAGTGAGAAGTGCCGGTCGAAGACTGACGGTTTTTTCGGGTGCGCGCGAGGTCGCCTCTATTATTCTTTTGCTTTTTTCTTTATTGTCCAGGCTATGGCTACTACCTCGCATAGCGTATTGAAGCAAGCGGGGGGTCCTGGACTAATCTGTCGTTGACTTGCGGACCCTTCTTCGGGTCAATTTCATTTTCGTGTAACTTTTTTGGGTAAGTTAGCCTGTGACCACGGCGGGGATCGACCGCGTCATTTGTCAGACTATCATACATATTAGTACGGACAGACGAAGAAGGTACTGGGTAGAGAGAGCAGAACGAACGGGATTGTAATTGATTGTGAAGACAACAATAATAACGGAACTGCTGGGTTCGTCCATGGATAATTTTTGCAGCACTTATGAAGTATTAGCGTACAAAACGACTTCTTCATTTATGTTTTTTTTTTTTTTCACTTCAAATCAGCGCTCACAGCACTAGTGCCGTTTACTCCAACCCGTGGTCACACAGAAGAGCCTCTCTCTTCCCTCCCGTCCTGCGGTACTTTGCCTTCGTTTTTAATGAGAGAAGAGTTCAGCACTCTCTTCCCTCTGTGTACACACGAACTAGCGCTATCCACTAGGCTAGAAGCGGAAGCGAGAGAAAAACTCACTTTGCAAGAAAAGCTCGCTTACGCCGGGATTCGAGTCTCTGACCTGACCTTTAGAAGGTTTCGAGGATACCATCCAGACCACCAGGGCGACTGGCATATGTATGGGTATAATGAGAGGTTTCAGTTCAACTACTAAATAAATACAATAACAACTTACTGGAGTATGGAGGGTGCTCCTTGTTCTTATGCATGGCATGTACCGGCAGTAGGTGACATAACATATCGCATCATCGATATTCACAGCTAATAATGTTAGTCCACGACGACGAGAATGTCAAACGATACGTTTGTTTCGGGAAGCTATCGGTGCCAACGCCGCCCGGCCACGCCACGCTTTCTGCTGTGGAGTAATCGAGCTTTGAAAATTAAAAAAAAAATGTTCAGGGGGTGTGACATCTTATGTCATCTACTCTGTGTACAGAACTCTTTGTCGTGCTCGGTGGGCGAGCGTGTCGCGGTGTGCGCCCTCGACTTCATTGACCGCTAAAAAACTGGAAAGCTTCAGACAGGCAACGCGACGATACTCGTCGAGTTGCTATCACAATATTTCACATCTGAAGCTGTTGCTAGAGTCTCATCGTTCGATATCCGTGGGAGGAACTTTCATTCGCATCCCCCACCCCTAGCCCGACCTGGTCTCTTGTAGCCCGGCCTGGTCTCAAATGCTGATCTCGGGGTACAGTGCAAATCTCGTGGCGCCTCAAGTATGGTTTGGTAGGGAGTCACAAACCATGACCCCTCCCCGAGTTTGAGCAGCTTGCCCCTCCTGTGGGCGACACGACTCGGCCTTGACTGTTCCTTGTCTGTTTCGCCGTGGGAACGGCCGGTTGAACAGCGAAAGAGGGTCCTGCGTGTTCTGCGCGCCACAACCTTTCTTTTTTTTCGTTTGCGATTTTCTTCCTTAGTCTATAGTGACGTACACAGTTGCGGTGGCTGCTGCTATGCTCGGAAGATGCTACAAAGGTCGTAAGGTTATCGTCTCTGTCGCTTTGGCTGCACGCCGTGCTCGCGTAGGAGATGCGCATTCCCCATTTTTTTCTCTGTACCGATATATCCATGAAGAAAAGCAACGGCAGCACGGTTGAAGATACAGACAACAGACGGTCCGCCATAGTTTATTTTTTATTTTATTTCCTTACATGCATGGGTGGTAAAGCATCGTAAGCGTGTTGCTGCCTTACCTTTAGTGTGCGGCGTAGTCGTAATTTGAGCGATAAGGGGTAGATGGCAGCACAAGGGGTTTGACAACTGGTCGTTCGTGTAACGGTTTCGCGTCTGTCGCGACGGCAAGCGTATTGAGAAATTTGTTCGTCCGTGGTGCTTCTCGTCATCTTGTTGTTTTTCGTTGTCACTTCATACTTCATACCACAAGTGATGAAAGAGAAAATCCACAGTTCGGGAACGGTGACTATATTCTGTTTGTCGTGTTTGTTGTTGCTGAGCGCACATCGGATGTCGCCCTTCGTTACAGCCTGCGGTGGGCCACAGGGACGAGAGTGAGTGTCTTCTCGAGAGCTAATTAATGCCTTCTCTACGCTCTCTTCTTTGTTGTCTACCTACAGTACCTGTCTCTCTCTCGCCTATGGCCGTTGGGGTCCCAACAACATCGAACGTCAACAGCAATCGTTTTGCTTCTTGCTGAGTAAGAGGCTACCCGTGTACCCGGCTGCTGCATGTATGTGAGGCGATGGGCGCTGCCTCTTTACTTGAAGCAACGGGGGCATGGCCCCTATACTGTTCGCTGCATGCTGTGCTATGTGACAGCTTCCAGCGGTTCAGAGCGGCGACGGTGGTTTTTGTATGCTCTCTTTTGCCACCTCCCTGAAGCCTGTCGTGTCTGGCTCACTTGTCTTTCGCCGTTAGGGTCCCAACAACATCGAACGTCAACCAACCGCAGTCGTTTCGCTTTTTGCTGAGTAACAGGCTACCCGTGCATCCGGCTGCTGCATGTGAAGCGATGGGCATTATACCAAGCAATGGACTTGGGCCCTACCTAACGTTTGCTGGATAAGTAGTGCTATGTGAGAGTTTGCAGCGGTCCGGGGCGAGCGGCGACGGTGCTTTTCTTCTATGCTCTGTTTTGCCTCCTCCCTGAAGCCTGTCGCGTCTGGCTCGTTTGTTCTCGCTTCTTTCTTTCTTTTATTTTTCATGCTTTGTTTTTTGGGGTCCCCCGGTTCCTGTGTGCTCATCGGGCGTCTTCTTGGTGTCGTCGACCTTGATTGTTACCCGCTGAAAAAATCGAAAGCTTCAGACAGGCAACGCGACGATACTGGTCGAGTTGCCATACACAATGAAAAATGGAAACCGTAAGGAGAAGAGAAAATAAAATGAAAATAAAATGAAAATAAAATGAAAAAGGGCGAGGACAAAGAGGGACCAGGCCGAAAATAACAAGAAGTATGAGGCAGAACAAGGCACACCGTGGAGAGACCTCATGAACATACAGAACATGGCGACCTCATGAACATACCGCGAGCACACTGCTGTACGATCGATCTGCAATGCTAGGGCACTTGGTGGTCCCCCCCGCCGTGAGGGCGGTGGGGTCCGAACAATATGTGAGCAACCGATGTTGGTTCGTGGCTCAGTTCTAGGTTGGTGTGCCAGCATTGGCGGTAGGTTAGTGTTCATGGGATGCTCTCTAGGTTGGTTTTGCTTCGAGAGGTGCTACGGTAGGTTGGTGTTGGTGCGACAAAGATTGGTAGGCTTGGATAGATGCTACATGGTTGGTCCTGACGTGGGTAGGTGCTAGGTTGATGGGCCTTGGAGTAGGCTCAGGTCGCTCTTGGGTGGGAAACGGTACTCGTGCAGGTCCGTATTGGCGGGACGGCCAAGTTGTGGTGCATGGCTTACGTGCTTACCGATGGGTGCATCAAATATATTCGAGTTGTGAAACGTCGCTGGTCCGCAACTATATCCCGTCTATCTCCAGACCATGTTTTCCTTCCTGTGAGCTAATTCCGACATAAACGTGCGTCTTCGACCACAAAGGATCGATGCAGAATTCGCTTGTTCACCATTATTCTCGGTTCTGAAAGAAGGCTTGAGTTTCTGCTGCGCTGAACGCCTGCGTTGCAGCCCATGTAAAGAAGGCATTTTTTTTCCTGATCGCACGATAGCACGGTGCCCCCTTTACTCTTTTTTAATTCGGGGATTGAGGTTATTTTGGAGCAGCTCTCGCTGTCGTGTTGATCCAAAATTCTAGATCACGGCATCGCAAAGTCTGTGGTGCCTAAGTTTCACTGCCCCCAAACGCCAGTGTTCATGTACTTTCTGGACCGCGACAGGGCTGCAAAGTCTGGCCAGGGGCTCCGTCAAGACATAAAAATGGAGACGTGGCCGCTTTTTTTCCACGCGCTAGTTGCGTCGCTGCCAACTACTCGCGTTCAGAGGCAGTTGGTGTCGACTCTAGGTGACCTTTTGCAGACAAATGGCGGGCGATGTGATGCTGATCCAAAATTCTAGATTTTTGAATTGAGTTCTTCTGTGGTTATCGTTCTGCCGTGTGGCCAAGTCACGAAGGACGTAGTTCCGTTTTCAGCCCGCGACGGCCTGCGGAAGTTGGCCACCAAGTGAGCTGAAACACAGGGCTATCGCAACAGCAGCAAAATGAAACCGATCGGCATGGTGAAGCAAGTCTCGAGCTGAAAGCAAAATCACGGCGTGAAAACTGGTCACGAACGTAGGTGGGAACTATTTTGGGCTGGTCCGCCAGTTTCGTGGAGATCCGCGGTCTGTGTCTGGTGGCTAACAGGGTGAGCAGCAATAATTCAGAGCGGTTCCGGAAAATTGTGGAGGTACCCAGTATTTTTTGTCCACGTACTTTTGTTATTTTTCCATTGGCTGCAACGCAGGCCCTGTAGAGAACATATCTGATGCAACTATCTCCGAAGCCCCTTAATCTCCGATCTCTCGATTTATCTGTCAACAACTAAGTCGCGCATCACCCCACGCCCGGGGTGGGTGTGCAAGTAGACCCTTGCAACAAAAAATGTAGGAAGAACTTGTTCGGCGAAGAGGAAGGCTTGGGACCTCTGCTCAGGTCCGATCAGAAGGAAGGCAGATCATACGCCTGCTCCCGAAGTCTCGTGGACACTGTCCATGTCCTCGTTCCGTGCTTGGACAAAGCACGAACCCAGCATGTGCAGGAGCAGGAGCAGCCTGCAGCAGCTACCTCCCTTGTCTGCGAGCTGTACTGTCGGGTGTGTATGATTCGAAGAATCCGCAGCTTTCCTTCCATTCCAAGAACCCGCGGGAAAACCTTTGGCTTGCCCGGACAGCAGGATAAAAGTGGTCGGGGAACAACAAACCCTTGGCAATAATTTCATGGATGTTCACGGAGTAGACCCGCTCCGTCGGGCTTTTTTTTTTTTTAGTTCCACGGAGCGAAACGGAGCAGAGCGGTTGTTTCATTTGAAAATTAATTTCACGGAGCGGGGAGGACAGAAGTGGTTTATTCGAGGGCAAGATTCTCACGTAGAGACGTGTTTTTGTTTTCATCTCACGGAGCGGAGCAGAGCGGTTTATCCGTAGCAGAGTTTTTTTGGAGCGGTTTTGTTTACTCCGTTCCATAAACCCCGCCAAATTCCGGCCTTGAGGACGGTACACCGTCAGAAAACAACATCGAAACCGCACGGATATCCGAAAAAAATGATGGAGCACCTGCGATTTCGTAAAAAACATCATTGGGTGCGGTACACCGAAAACCGATTTTTTTGCACCGTGTGCTGTGCGTAGAGGCCACTGGTGATACCGTCTGCGTCCTCGCCACCAGGACGGCCCAAACCAACCAAAAAGATGTCAAATAATCAATTATTCAGGAAAAGTCCCATTCCTCGCATCGATACCTCCTCGACCCATACAATACGTAAAACAACAGCGGATGATTCCTCATTTGCCTCTCGTTGGAAGTTACCAGTATTGTGTGTTCAACCAATTAGGTTGCTCTCGGTCGATCTCGACAACAGCTTGCCTTCCAGCATGAGCAGCTTGGACAGATGCGGCTTTAGCCTTCCCGTCAGACTGCAAGCAGCTTCCCCAACTAGTGGTCCAACTTCTTGATCTCCGGAATAAAATTGGGGGTAGACATGAGGAACATGACCATCTCGACACGGTCCGGCGTGTCATGGAATGCCGAAGATTGTTGTACACGATTGATTCCCGGCCCCGAACACTCCCTCTCCGATTGGCAAATAGTGCTGTCAATGCAAATGTATGACATCTGTGCCTTGCAAAAACCGTGACTCCGTGGATATACCGTGACTGTACCTCGGGTTTAATCGTGCATTATGTGATGGAGTAGCTCACACCGCTCCGCATAAAATCCGCTTGTGGGGATTGCTGGGAAGCCTCGCGGAGCTTCGCGGAACGGTTTTTCCGAGGGCTAAATCTCACGGAGCGGCGCGATTTTTTCGTTCATGTCACGGAGCGGCTTTTTTCAAAGGGACAAGCTCACGGAGCGGAGCGGGGCGGTTTAGTCGCTCCGCTCCGTGGAAAAAAGCCGCTCCGTGAACACTCCTGGACAATTAGTAGACGGACGCTAGAGACCTGTTTCGAACTTTGCTCATATTCGTGGCTTTAAGAACCCCCTCCCCCCCCCCCGGTGTTTGCCGTCGGGGTTGGGTTTTCGTCGCTTGGCAACGATGTTGTAGAACAAGCCGTTCACTTCGTGAGCTCGGCGACCAGTTCACCATTTTTTTCTTTTCCTTTTTTTTTTTTTTTCGGTAACCATCATGGTGGTCGAGTAGATATGTTGTGTGGGGTCGACAACCCTCAGTCCGCGCAAAGGGGATGATCGCACCACGTTGTGTTAAAATGGTCAAGCACCCTCGAGGACGTTACACAGTGCTTATAATTGTCTCTGGGAGTGGAAGTCATTCGCTGCTGTCATCCTTTGCAAGGAAGTAAGCACAAGATGCCGAACACCCGTAGTAGGATGCAGCGCACCCTCCATGCGACTCGTCGAATACCTCACAGCGCTTCGCGCGTGGCGATATGAGAGCCTGGTCCGGTGAGAACCCGGCGTGCACCGTCCCGGCTTTGTAGGGATGCGAGGTCAATGGTCCAACGACTACGGCATGCACGACTATGAGTACACCCCCCCCCCCCCACTTCATCCAGGTCCCCTGGGGGCACCTATGCAGTATTGTAGGTGTCTAATTAGCCATACTCAAAAGATGGATATACGAGCTTGCAGTGCTGTACGTGTGGAACAGGTATTTCTTCATGCACCCCAACCCAAACCTCAAAACAATTTTTGGGCGACCGGAAACGAACTTAGAGCCTTCTCCGCGACCTCCTTCTAACCGGTCCAGATTACGACCTTAAGAAGCGTTTCCCGTTTTAATCACACTCAGACTGGCGTGTTTCGTTGGTCAGGCGGTCAGCGCAGTCGATGCTAACACCATAGGTGGCCTGAGACAACGCCGCACCTCCTGGACCGATTTTGTACGCTCGATCATGAGGCAGCGAAACAATGCGGTGACGGTACCGAAAATGGCGGCTTTGTAACTGCCTCGTCGAGAGCTTACCGACGACTCGCGCAACATGTGGCTTTGTGCATCCTGTTCGCCATGGAGTAATCGAGCTTCAACATTCCGTCGAGCATTCCGTCGAGGGAGTATGATATCGCAGGCAACCGACGGTAATGATGACACACAGGTTGGCCAATAGGGCAGTGGAATGGAACACAAGCGTGTATGCCCGGCACCCGCAGAAAAGAGAGCCTCCTCTATTGGCTCGAGTCCATGGCGTTGTGATGTCTTCTGGGGTATAGACCATCGTTTGAGCCGCATTCAACACATTGCCCTGTTGTGCCCCGCAGGGTAGACGGAACATTCCGCACGCGACGCGCACAATCGGTAATGTAGGCATTTCTTGGTACGAACTAGGTGAGGGACGTGCTGACGCCACCGGTCTTGCCCTCGAACGGGCTCGTACGTTCATCGTGTGGTCTGTGTGCACATGTGCATGTGCGCCGTCTATTTGCACGCCAATCAGAATACAGATCTGAAGAATGCGCGGAAGCAGTTGTTGTCATTGGCGAAACCACGCTGAAGACCAACCAAGCAAGCGCGGGCACTGAAGGACATGTGGTCGTTCGCAACCCTGGGCCCTTGACTTCTCTTTGGGTCTCGTTCTCAACACCTACTTACTACCATATGTTCGTGTTTTAGATTGAAGTCGGGCTCAATCAAGTCCTCATCGTTCGAAAAATTGGATCCCTCGTGCTCGGGCACTTACGGGTAGCAGTCCCGTAATATTTTCTCCTTCCCGGCGAGCAGGTTTCTATGCCGGGGCCGTCTCAAGCGCATTCACTCTGGGCCGATTCTTGAGCGGTTATTTTTGGGGACATGTCTCCGACTCCTGCGGCAGGAAGCTGGTGATCATCATTGGGTTGTTGACGACCACCATCGTGTCGCTGACGTTCGGTCTGTCAACAACGTACTACGTCGCCCTTTCGTCAAGGTATGCGCCCAAGGATTCCCACAACATGGCACCCCCAACAAGTCGCACCACCCGCGCCGAACACCACACACACCCGGTTGGTGCTATTGTAGCGGATCAACGTGGGTGTCATCGAGGGGCTCAAAGAAATGAACTGCGAACGGGAGTAGGCTGACCGCGACGTGCTTTGAGGCAGTCACCGTTGTTGTAAAACGTACTGCTTCATCCAAGTCGGACCGCATTCAGCGCTCGGAGGTATGAAAGTGCGTGATACGCGGTTCAAACGATGCGGTCGCAGAACCGAAAAAGGTATACTTGTGCCAAGCACTTGTAAATGCCCTCGCAAAAATACTCTTGTTTCTTCGCGTTATCGCCTGGAGAATGTACGGTGCGTTTGCTACGTAAGTGCAGCGTATGTGTCGCCGATGCGTGGGTGCGACACGGCTGCTAAGGGCTGGACGCGATACGCAGGACACGACCTATAAGAAGAGCAATGGACTGAGCGAGCCAAGTGGTGTTGTGTTTGTCTTGGCTTTGCGCGGATAAAGTGAAATCTACGCACCCCTTGTCGTCTTCGGCCCGAGCAGGTTTGTTCTCGGTCTTATGAACGGAATCACCCCTGCGGTGAGAACAATTCTGCACGACATTTGCGGCACCGAGCACGTGGTTCAAGCCTTCGTCTACATTGACGGTATGAAGAGAGCTACCCTTGGTTGCCGACTCAGACTGCGAACGTGTGTGCCGCAAACAGGAGTAAAGGAGTTTCGAGCTACTACCTTACCTTACAACATACTGTGAACGGCCTCGTCCCAATAGAGGCCTAGGGTAAAGGAAGCGATCGTAAAGCCTTGATGAGGGCACAACTAGAGTAATGCTGGCACCCCTGGCGAGTTAGCTGAAAGGCTCCCTTGGCGACTCATTGTAACAAGGCCGCTGCTGTACGGAACTAATTTCGCTGAATCAAGGTGCGCTACCATGCCGGCGGAATTCCTGTTTAACACACGACACAAATGGATGTATGGCAAGGTGGCCCTAGCGGATCCTCTGATGGCTCGCCTCGACGCACCCTCAGTCCGAGCTTAAATATCTCGCCCGTTGGTTGGCTCCTGTCAATGCCCTACACTCGCACGCTCGGCAGGGACGAAGGCCGTTGGCATCGTTTTTGGTTCGGCGATAGGGGGGCTTCTGGTGCAGCCAGCCGAACACTACCCGAGCTTGTTTTCTGCCACGGGCGTGTTCGGGAGGTGAGGTACCAGCGTGACACGGGCCAGCGGCAAGTTGTCTGCAAACAAACGTGCTGCGCTCGAGCCTATTTCGTTAGGGTCCCGCAGGATTCTACGTTCGGCCCATTCGGGGCTCTGCTTGTTGCGCAGTGCGTCTCATTCGTACGCGTTATTCTGGTGTAGATTCGAAACCATCCCGTTCCAGCTGATAAAGCGTTGTCCACTGCCAGAGCGATGCCATGAACACAAGCTAACCTCTACCCTTCTTTCGTCGCCGTTCGCGATTTCTCGCGCTTTCACCTCCTGGTTTCCTCGCGTCACGGACGTCGCCAAGGTTTCCGTTCCTCCTTCCAAATCTGGTGGCGGCGGGGTCCTCGCTACTGCTCCTGCCGATTGTCGTGCTCTTCCTTCCTGAAACGAAGGGTTCGGAAGGCCAACAACCCCGGAACCCGAATCCGAGCAGGTGATGGGGCGACGGTATGAACCGAAATAGAACCGAAATACAGTCGTGATCCCGGTTGAGCGGTTTCCTGTGTAGCGGGAAGCCTCGAATAGCGGTTCCAAAATCTCGTGCCACGGCTGCACCTCGGTAGTCAAACTACTATACAATGCGGATCCGGTTTAGCGGCGATGCCCTCAATAAGTAGCGGTTATGACATTGTGTGACACAATGGACCGTATGATTCGGGACCACGGTCTGTACAATAAAGCGGAATATGGCTGCTGCGGCGTTGATCAACCTCGGGGCCTGCAGTGAGGGAAACACAACAATTCGACTCCAAATGCACTGTTTTGTGGGTCCACTGCCTGCCTGGTTGTTTGGCTTCTGGAAGGGATTCTGCGCCGGCTCTACCGTAGGCTGAGTGGCCGTTACCGTATGCCTTGCATACATGCATGCACTGCCGAAGGTGTAGAATCGTTATTTTTCCGGGTGAGCGGCCCGTCTTGTTCAATGGGCAAATCGATTGCTGTCCGTACTTGGCCAGCGGGCGAGTGAAAGGTCAATTCCAGCAGCAGTGCAGGTTGTGCCATGCGCATTTTCGGCATCATGCAGGAGTCTCGAGATCTGAAGAACGCTTATTCTACCACAATAAGCCACAGCCAAACCATCACCACTACTCTGGCCTGTCCAGAAGCTGCCTGAAAAAGTATGAAACGTTACATTCTCTGCCCCACGCTTGACTTTGTAACCTGCCACCAGTGAGAGATACGGCACGTTTAACTCGGGGAAAAGGAAGAGCAAGGCCGAAATCGGGGAAGAAGCGAGCAACGCGACGCCGTTCGCGTCGGCCTCCACGAAGGGGCAGCAGACGCCAGAGCCAGGGTTGTTGGGAGAGGGGGGAATTCTGTCCACGCCCAAGGTCAAGAACATCCTCCTCCTTGCGTGTGTCGTGCAGGTGACATGAGAAAAAACTGCCGGATGTAGCACGGTACAGCAGAGCGCCTTGCTTTCTGTCTGTCCTTTGTGTCCATTGATTTGATAGGTCTGCCGATGGTAAAGAGAAAACACACAGAGGAAGGACAACACGACACGTATAGAAGCCGAAACGACACTTGAGATGCAGGAAAAACCTAGTTGTGGCATATTGTCGATTTCCTCGGCCGCGTTTGATGTAGACCTGACAGCAGAAGACAGTAGGTTGGGGGTGGTAGTTCCGCGTGTTTGAAGAAGGGGACGGGGGAGGCGACAAGACCTCTTCGACGCGATCACAGTTTCTCGGATAGCGTTTCGTTCTGAGCCACGACGCGCATGCCTTCCTGCTCTCTAAGGAGCCGTGGTTAGGAGTCACCGGTGGAGGAGCAGACAATACCATCCCGAACGAACACATGGTCAACATCATCATCCCTTGCCGAACATCAGACCTCGAACGGCGCTTGCTCAATGGGTATACAGCTTTCAGGCCATCGGTGGTTTTTCGTGACTGGCAAGTCTTTCGTCCTGCGACGAATCTTTTTTTCCCTTCGCCAGCCTGCGAAAACGCGTTTCTAATTTCTCCATGTTAAAAATACCGCGGTGTTGCTACAATGAGATCATCAAACATCCAGATTTCACCACCACCCTGCCTACTCTCCGTTTCGAACGTCCACCGCCGCTGCAGTCATTGTTCACCGGATTCGAAGAGGTTTACCCTTTGTGGGCACTCAGTATCGTGAGCGTCGGGGGACTGGGGTGGAGCACCGTGGAGATCGGAAAGGTGGAGCAGAACGATATGTATTCTTGACCGCTAAGCATGGCAGGCGTCAACAGTTGCTAGCGTGTCGGGGGTGGGGAGGGCGGCGGGCATTGCAATGGCCCTATCAATGCTGCAGCCCATCAGCTCTTGTAACACCCTCCGTCCAACCGCGCGCGCTTGTCCCCCGTCCTCGTAAGCCTTCCCTCCCCCCGTACGCCCCCCTCGATAGATGCGAAATATTCAAATAATATTCGATTTTCGATGTTGCTGTCGTTCGACGGAAGTGCCACCCGAGAGTAGGTGCTTCCAAGGGCCGCGAGACAGACTCCATCACTTGGATATTCATTGGGAAGCATTCTAGCGTGTGGGAGGGGGCGGAGACAGTTCCAAGGTTCACCGGTCGCTTATTTGCGCCCGACAAGTCGTTGCGTAGGAGGCTTACGTTTCTGACTGGCGTCCCGCTGCAACCAACCTTGTGGTCGTCAGTAAGCACGATTGTGAAGCCATCTGTAGGCGTTCAGCGTTGTCCGCGTTGACGGTGATTGCAGGAGCCCGCGCTTTGAATCGCACGGCACACCAAAGGTCATCGGGGGTACTCCATGCACATTCCGCGACAAGCTCTGGATGCAGTTCCGAGAGATGTACTTCGTGGGCGTGAGAGAGGCCTGATTCGCGTCCCACCTGCACCCCCTGCCTGCTTCGCCGTTCCTCGCGACGCCTCGAGCAGGTACTTCTCACGACCGGCCTGATCATGGTGCCCCTTCAGCTGTTTATTTTTCCCTCGTTCGTCAAGGCTCTGGGTGCCGTGCGTTGGATGCGAATGGGATGTTTCTTGGGCACTGTGGGTCTCCTGGCTACTCCTAACGCCACGCTCGTCGGATTCAACAACATCACTCTGTTCGTCTTTTCGGTGGCGAGTACCACTGTGGTCAACTGCTCCTTGTCGGCGGTATGTGCAAAACGATCGAATAGTTGGGTAATGAATAGTGTGTGGTCTCGACAGTCCAGTTCGGCGTTTCGTGTTCGAGGCCAACTACGCTGTGGTTTGGTCTCCCACAAGGCGGACACGAGACGTTGGTGCTATCCTGTGACGCACGATCACACCGATGCGTATGCATGTTCTACTGTTGTTTTTATCCTCCGAGGGCCTCGGCCTTCGAGAACGTAGACGAGGATCTAGGAAGCAAGGAAGACGATGATGACGACAATTTCTACGCGGCTCCGAGTGCGAAGACCGGGATCTTGTATCACGGCATGTCAGAGAAATGTACATGACTGAAAAGGTAGAAGGAAGGTAC
Source organism: Ectocarpus siliculosus (assembly GCA_000310025.1). Classification (NCBI taxonomy): domain Eukaryota; class Phaeophyceae; order Ectocarpales; family Ectocarpaceae; genus Ectocarpus; species Ectocarpus siliculosus. The sequence continues at coordinate 156,268 of FN649738.1, forward strand.
AGGGAGAGGCATGGAATAGTCATGAGAAGACGGTAGCTGTACTGGGGCGTAGGAAGTAGGTTGAAGAGGCGGGAAGTGATATCGATAGACTAGGCAAAACAATTTTGAGCCACCTGTGGCATATTAGGAAGGAACGAGTGGCCATCAATGATCGGTCCTGTGGGAACAACGCTCCGTCCCCTCGAGGTCGCGTGGTCACTGGTCTAACCGCTGAAGCATGCATAATATGAGTACGGCCGTCCCCCCGAGCGCCTTAAACCATGAACAGGTATCACCTGGAAAAACGGTACGACCATGAGTTGGTCTTGGATGCCATCAAGCCAATTACCCGCGGCTGCGCCCCGCAGGAATTTCAGCCCAGTCTCGTGAAGGTCACATTAGTTATCCTTGGCTGCGTATTTAATTCTCCGGCCACCACCCACCCCCTGTACGCGCGACAACGTGAACCTCATACTACGCCGTAGGTTGGCATGTCGCTGTCAGTGGCATCGACGAGTATCGTCTCGTCCAGATTGCGGGGGAAGCTCAGCGGGCTATACCACATGGCGGAGAGCTCTGGCCGCTTCATTGGAGCCATCGGGTTCGCCGCCATGTTCGCGTGGTCCATCGCCCCTCACTCTACGCCACATGCGTGGGTTGACCACCACTTCGCGTTCTACGCGTTTGCTCTGGCGATGAGCGTGGTGTTGGTGCTAGCCAGGCGGACCCTGACCTCGGATATTTTCGGCGAGGAAGCTGCCGCCACGGCCGACGCGCGGGGCGGGGATGCAAACGAAGAGGGTTACATGTACGCCTAGGTCGTCGGTCGAGAGAAGGGGGTTGCAAATGGTGGTTGGCTGCGTTACATCCTGGTACTACAACAGGGGGGTACCACACAAGGAGCCATGGTTCGTGTTGGGGGAGGTGATTTTCAGCTCTTGCCGACAGCAGCAGCAGCAGCAGCAGCAAGTTCACATGTCCACACTTGTTTGAACCTTGCTGGTTTTCGTGATGCAGGCGTAGCGATCCCTGAAGACTTTTGTGAGACTCACATATTTTGCTGTCCCTTGGAACAGCAGTGCTTACTCTCGATGGTAGGCTCAACACAAAGGGGGGTGTCATTATCCCTCTAGAAGGGGCCGTGAATGTCTTCTTCCCTGCTTCATCCTTTAATCTAGAGTTCCATCCCCCGCACCCTCCTCAGGGAATTGTCCCGCAGTCCCGTCCATACTTCTACATTCCAATCCCATAACGCTAGCCCACTCTGGAGATTCTCATGCCCAGATACTTGAAATCTCAGAAGTTGACGACACGTCGGCACGACAAGGCCGGTATTAACAAAACGACATGATACGGCCAGGCAGTCGGTTTTTATGGCCGAAACGACAAGAAATTACAAGAGCACTGAAACCAAACGTTTCGGCACAACGAGAGAAGGGCGCCATGTCTTTACAAAAAGAGCGACAAAATCAAACCGCAGCAGGGAGCAAAAGAAAGCTCTCTCACCCGAACGGAGAAAAAACGAAATATCAGAAGACTCGAAGGACAACACGACGAGCCAGACAGAAACAAACAGTTGGTCAGAGTGACCGAAGAAGGGGCCGAAATGCCAAAACGAAATCCAACATTCATTGTGCCGTACTGTAGCGAGCAGCAACAGCCCACACGCCAGTGGAGACGGATGGAGTGGACACGACTGGGAATCGGGGATGAAACCAACCCGAAGTTATATGAATCCAGCCCGAAGTCGGCCAGTGTAAACTGCAAAGCAATGCAGGTCCGAACCTCAAGTGAAATAAATACAAGAAACGAATCTACAAGCACTCTGTGCTATTCGGTGCGTGCAAAATCATTTGGCAAACGAACCATTCGAGACGGAGATGCTCCGGGTGGGGGCATGAACGGAATCGTCAACAAGACATACGGATACAGAGGAGGGAGCAGGAGGTTTGCGCACACTCATACTACGCTGAGCGCCAGCCTTACGAGCTCGCTCATTCTGTCGAGAAAAGCGAACACGCCTGCGCTCAAGACAAAGCTCAGACAGACGTGTGGCCTCCTCTTGTGGACCAGCGGCGCGGGTTCCATATTGCCGATATGCATGCAAGACGCGTGGTCGAAAAACACCGATCAATGTGCGACAGCGTAGTAAGCACGTCAGGCGAGCCAACTATTTACACTCTCCCTTCCTTCGCGAGCTCGATGCCATGATCCGTCTGAGAAGCCCTCACACGGTCATCGTCTACGGAGCGGTCACGTCTCTGGCGGACCGCATGGTTCTCGTGGTGGAGCTGCTCTTTGGTGGACCTCCGAACGCTTTTGAGGAACTCCTAGCAGCCCCTTCCCCAGGAGCAATCCAGGCGCATCATCGGAGACATCTGCGCGGGAATGCCTTCCTTCACAGCAAGGACAGAGTTCACGACGACCTGAAGTCGACCAGCATGCTACTGGACGGGTCTGGACGGGAGAAGGTAGAGTATGACAATGTATGTGCTGCAGCTATCAGGCGTGTACGGCGAACGATTCTTCTCGCATTCACTGAGTGTTCTTGTGAAGCAGAGAAGTATACATCTTGACTTGCCCAACCCGATGCCGTACTTCACGGTTTGTACACTTATAGATGGTCGCAGCACATCAACTCAATCGGTTGGCCACGTACACCACCAGGTCCAGCCAGAGCACCCAGGTGAACATCGCCTGGAGCGCCCCGGAGGTAAGCGCTCCCCTTCGCAATCCCGGGCGTACAGCTTTTTCCATCACACCGCGATTGGGGGAATGATGGGACGGACTCACAGCGCCTCTGTCTTATTCGAGATTTTCCAACTGCAGTTATTGACGTGGGGCGATTTCCCTCTCCTGAAATCAGCACATCATCCTGAATTGTACAGCAGTATGTACAGTTTAGTTCTCCCCCCCACTTTTGGGGGGATGATGTTGCCCGCGGTAGGCGGAAGTAGGTGTTGGTTGCTAAATTGTTTTGTCAAGAGCGTCCCCCTCAAACAGCTTAGCTCCTCATTCCCTCCCGGTCTCCGAATAATAGCATGCGGCTGTGATGTTTTCATTTTTCCCATTCTTCAGCATCTGCACCGGGATCGCCAGTCGAGTTGGGATACCCTGCCGGCTCTCTGACGAGCAAGCGCCAACCATCCAAACTGTTGTTGCTCCTTTAGTCTCTCGCCGATATCTCAGGTGCTTGAATCTGGCGGTAGCACCTACGCCAGCGACGTCTACAGCTTCGGCATCGTTGTTTGGGAAGTTGTGTCCGGCGAACGTCCTTGGGCAAACACATCTCACCATGAGGGAAATCCTGTCAGCGCTGTTGACGGGGGCGCGGCCTTCGTCCCGTGGCCATGCTCCATCGTGGACATGGCAAAGGCGTGCAGGGACGAGGAACCCCACGCGCGGACCACTTACGATGCCGTGATGGAGTGCATGAAGTCATACGGCCGCCACGAGTTGTGTAGGTTCGATCAACTATTTGTGCCGGAATCGGGATGCGTGTAGGGGATGATCCTCCTGTTTCTTCTTCGCGTTGGTGTTCTGGACCAAACCAACCGGTACTCCAAGTTGCTCCAAGAAGTGTGCGTGTTGCGCGACGGGATCTAACCGTTTTTCGAAATATACTCTTCTACACTGCATTCATTCGCGTTGAGGCGTTGAGGCACAGGCAGTAAAATACGTCTTGGGTGAAATCCCCCGAAACGCGTTTGGGTACGATTATGGGGTTAGGACGGAGTATAATTTCGGGCTGAGAAGAAGGCGTCGTGGGTGCTGCAGGATGATGAGGAGTCATTTCATTTCAAACCACGATGGATGACTGGCTCTACAGCAGACAGACCGCTACAATTAGTTGTACATACGTAGCTCTTTGCCACACGGGCGATTGGCTACATCTGATACTCTGATACATTCTCTGCCGCACTCACCTAATGTCGAGCAGCACTATCGATTTTTCTTTATCCAGAACGCGCTTCGCACGATCACCACCATGCAGGTCGGTGGTGGCGCCGCCTCCATCTCCCACTTCCGTTATCCAAGTATCACATGGCGCAGCATACGGCACAAACCTCATGTGACATCTGACATTTGAAATGTCATTTTCCCGAGGAATCTCTGAAGGAATCTCCGATGGAATCTCCGAAAAATGAGACAGTTGGAGAACAAAACGTCACACGTCGACGGAGATCTTCTTCATGCCGCCTGCCTTTTGTGGACGTAGCGAACATCTCTCAGCAGGTGACAACAAACACACGCTACCCAGCAGCGGGAGAGAACGGATACTCGCCCTACACTTCCTCTATTCAGCTTTGCGGGGAAACAAGGGGGAGAAGCCGATTCATCAGAGGAAGGTGCGTGTATTGCCAGTCCCTGTCTCGTTGGCATATATATGCCCTAGCTCCGCACCGATGCATCTATTTCTTCTTTTTTCTGCGAGGGGTATTTGTATGGGGTCTCCAAAAGCTTGCCAACGCTCAAGGGCTGGATCGCAGCGTGTACCGCACGTATAAGCGTGCATCGTCAGCCAGCCTCGATTGTCCGTACGCTCTCTAGGCGCCCCCGTCATTAGTTCTTCGGAGCCGCTGGCTGTTTCGTGGGCGTGTGGTGGTTTGCTGAACCTCTTGTCCGTTCATTTTCGGGTGGTGGTTGCGTCTGGCCCTTCTCTCCCTCTCGGCCCCTCTCTCTCTCCTGCGGTGTCCGGCAACGCCGTAGTTACTGCTGGGCTGTAACAGCTATGTACGAACATTCCTCTCAACTTGCCACGGAGGAGCCTTTCCACCGTCAGAGATTGGTACCAGGTACTGCTGTACCCACATTCAGATACACAAAACGGAGCGAAAAAAAACTCGCGCCTTTTTCATTTGGTTGGAGGTTTGAATTTTGCAAAACATGTTGGGGTTTTGTCATTCGAAGAGGGCTTCGCCTCTCCTTCCCTCCCTCCCCGTGTGCAGAGAGCAGAGAGCTGGCTGCGTGTTGTGGCGCTGCGCTTTCGATTGCGGACAACTCTGGAGCGTATGGGAAATAGCTTTTTGTTATTTTTGAAGTTTTTTTTTTCACACATCTATTGGATCTTCCGTGTTGTGCTTTACTTCTTTCGGGGGTGAAGCATTAAGGAATAATAAATAAACACACAGAAAGACTACCCATTCGAGATATACCCACAGTCGAACGGGATGTGGTGGAGTATTTTCAGTGAGTGGAGGGAAACCGGCTGGGTGCTGGAGTTACTTCGAAGCATACACCAGTGCATGTTCGTCGCACTACATGCAGTATCCACAATACAGAAAATGTCTTCCTTGCTCAACATTATGTCAGAACTGCACGTTTCGCTTCCGATCCTGGCCTGGGTGAATCGAAGGCAAAGTACTGCAGGAGGGCTAGTGGGTAGGGGGCCTCAGGGAGAAGAACCCCTCTGTGTGACCACGGGTTGGAGTACGTGGCACAAGTGTTACGATGTATGAGCGCTGATTTGAAGTGAGGACAACAAAAAAGAACAAAAGACTTGAGCACAGCAGTACGGATGCGACCCAGGTAGAGAGTCCTGACCCTTGAACCTCCAAGCGGCCGTTTGAATCCCACAAGAGGAACTGCTGCATATGACACAAGATAACACACCCCCTGGACCGATTTTCAAAGCTCGATTACTCCACGACGAAGAGGATGCATAGACGAAAGGATACGCTTCCAGAGTGCTCTCGACCAGACGACTTCAATGCCGCCGTTGTCGGCCCGGCTACTGTTGCTGTTGAAAAATCGAGCTTTGAAAATCGGTCCAGGAGGTGTGTTATCTTGTGTCATATACGGTAAGAACTCCAGGCTCGGCCAGCACTATTGTATAGGTTCTGAAGTGCCGGCGCTTTCTGCACCCCCTAGTTCGATTCCACGTTGGTTCGGGAGTACCTACTGCTGTCAAGTATTTTCGTTTGCCGACGGGCGGGGGGGGGGGGTCTGGCCGACGGGAACCTGGTGTATACTTGTACAATGCATCGCCGGCATGCAGGAAGTTCTTGGCGCTTTCGCGGCACCGTCCAAAATGAGAGATGCTAGGGCAAAGGTCAAATTGAGGGCAGGGTCCGACATGTGGCGAGAAGAGTAGAAGGTGGTGGGCGACTGGTGGGAGGGGGTGTGCCCATCGTGAAAGAGGGGGGGAGAGCGCGATCGACGCGGTGGCTTCTAGAGAAGAAGAGGCGCATACCTGCATGACCCTCTGCAAGGAAGTAAGAAGTGTGTGCGTAGATATTGTAGCCGCTACTACCCCGAATGAGTGAACGAATGTGGGTTTTCCTCGAACTGTAAGCAAAGCGACGAGGAGATCCCCCGCGAGTGCATGCATGTCTTGGTTATGATTTTAAAATGCATGCTGTTCTGTTTTTTTAGCTGGCCTCGTGCATGTGTCGAAGGTGGTGTGTATCGATCCCCCTTTTTGGTGTCCAATGTACTGCTGTGCGTCACCTGCTGCAAAGTCTGAATGTTTCGATGTTTCAAGGAGTCTGTGGGGGGGGGGGGGGGGTATGGTGTGGCCCCGTGACGATGACGCGCACCAGCCCCCCCGTTTTTTCCCCGTATGCTACAGCAGTACACCCTCCCTGAAAACCCGGTACCTATTTCTGATTTCGACCCCTGTCCCCTTCTTTCGCGCGGCGGCATTAGTCGACACCAGAAAATGGCGTCCCGACAGCAGCAGCAGCAGCAGCAGCAGCAGCGGTGGCGGTGGGGGTCCGTTCCTTCCTTGTCCCTCCTCCTCCCGTTAGTCCTCGTCGTCGCCCTCTCGCCCTTGCCAGCGAGCGCCACGAGCTCGTCCTTCTTCGCGTCCTTCTGTATGGAGGAGACCCAGGTGTGACCTCGTGGTGTTGCTGCGATATTTTTCTCCCTTTCGTGTATTTGTAGTGAGAGAGACGTCGTTGTGGCGCGAATGAGGAAGTGCCACACCCCCAGCCGTGTTTCCGTTGGTCTGATTGTTCCCCTCGAGATTTGACGTAAGGGGATACCTCCGGCACGCTTGGAATGTTGGCTGACGCTCCGGCAGATCAGTAACACGCAACCGAGGGTAGCAGCATGGTAGTGGTACCTTTACCTTGGATTGGACCCTTTGTCGAGCGGGGGTCGCTCAGGTCCGACAAGCATATGTGGCTACTGCTGCTGTACCAAAAGGTGGAATAATATGTTATTTGTCAAGGAGGCGTTTTGAGTGGCCGAGTGACTGCCGCCATCCGCATGCACGGGTGACAATGACCGCGCGCCATGCGTGTTTTTCTTGCTCCACAGGCGTGCGAGACAGACGAAGAGTGCTACGAGTGTCTCCTTAGCTGGCCGGCCACCGACGCAACGACGTGCACCGACTATTCCCTTGAGGTACACTACAGCCGTGGCTTCCGATATGAGAGGGTCGAAATTGATTGTCACCGACTCGACCCGCTTTGGTGTACTTCTAGTAGTTGGGTACTGCTGTACCCTATTTCTCCGGTACAAGAGGGGGACTCCGATATGTAAGGGTCGAGGGCCTTTGTCACACCACCCTCTTCTATCGGAGCCACGGCTGTGCATTTCGTATGCAGAAAGACAAACAAACGAGCAACAGCAGCAACGACTTCCCTTCGGTGGCGAGTGCGTCCCTCCTTGCTCTTTGGTGTTACAGTACACGCGTACGCAAGCACCCGTGCGTATCTACAATAACCGCTTGGCATCTTCTGCTGCTACAAGACGATACAACACCACTGGTGATACGCATTGATCTATCGCGGTTCGGAGTTGTGGTGACCCTCCCTCAAACAATTTTGGCAACTTTGACGTGAAGAGGGAAAAGTTCGGAAGTTGGGTTTTCCTAAAATATCACAACCATGAAAGATATCAAAAAGCCACGTCGAGCAATTTTTACCATGGAGTCTTGTTCTTTGTTAGCGCGCAGTCCGCCTGGTGTTTTTTTTTCTTTTTTTTGGTTGTTTCGCCGAAGAAGTCAAACCATGTGAAACAATGACCCGAAATTTGCACGGAAGCAGTTTAGTTTGGACGGGTACCCTGGAACCTCCAAAGAAAGAAAACGATGTTGATCCTTTCTTTTTTGCGGATACAGAACTGTTCGGCAAGGCATCAGGGGGTTCCGCACGTGGGAGTTTACCCCAGGAATTCCAACGCATTGGATCAGTAACGTTCTGGGCGGCGCCTGCTAGGGGCGGGAGGTTCAATGCAACACTTTGCTTTGCAAGACCGGGAGAACGTGCGAAGCTTGTGTCTAAACTGTTGTGCCGGCGCGGGGTCCTATCCCCACCGTACCGCTGCTATTCCTCGAGCTCTTACCGTATCCCCAGCGCAAACTTATACGGCTGACTCGGGCTTGTCGCTGAACTGTGCCGGGCGTTTGGGTAGGCGCCCGGTCAAAAGCAAGGCGGGCGGTGCAGAACTTTGCCGTGCGCAGAGCGTCTCATCGTCACTATTTGGGGCATCGCTGAAGATATTGCAATGTGCTATTATAGCTAGATGTTACCTTTGACCTAGGGTTGCGCCGTGAAAAGTTCAGATGCACATGTGGTAATCTGGAAGAGCATTTTGAGTGAACACGGCACGGACATGCAGGGGTGGTTGACCAAACTGTGCTATTGTACCGCAAACGGCAGCACGACACACTCTCTCTCCACACACACACACCATGATTTTGCGTGTAAACTGCAACAACTCTTGTGTTACACATTGTGTACTGTAGGGAGGGGAAACAACGTGCGAGGAAGATGGGATCGCCCACTGCTGCGGGTTCGAGGAGGGTATGGCCGAATCCTGTATGGAAAACGCCCTGCTGGAGGCGTTCTGGTGAGAGACAGAGAGATGCAGAAAGCGAGAGAGATGGAGACAGCAGAGAGAGAGAGAGAGAGAGAGAGAGAGAGAGAGAAATGAACAGAGACCGGCAGAGACAGAGAGAGTTGTCAGGTCATTGCTACTGTGGCACCTTGCGGGTGTGTTTGGACGCACCGGTGCAAGAAAAAGGTCACACGGCTACAGACTTGACTACAATTAGCCGGAAGTCTGAGACGCAAGAGTTCAACCATTGTTGCACTCCCAAAGCAAGACGTTGTTTTTCGGTGCATCAGTTCGCGGTCGCCTTGAGACTGTTTTTGTCGCCGGCTGTTGTCCGCTGCAGCGGGCCAGTCTCTGTGTCACAGCGCCCCTGTCGCGAGCTCGAAACTCCAAAGGCGAGTAGAGTTACAGCACGGTGAATGCACGCAACCAGTATTTCAGTCATTGAGCTAGACGTTGCGGTGTGGTAAATTCGGTTTTAATTCTTTTTCAATGGGGTTTAAACATTTTTTGGCCGTCTTCGCCGACGTGGGCGTGCGACTCTCACGATCACAGCGCCCCTGTCGCGAGCTCTAGACTCCAAGGGCGAGCCGAGTTACAGCACCGTGAAGTACGACTAAATCTCCTGCACCCGGGGGCGTCTACGGTAGGGACTGTCACCTCAAAGAATCACGAAGCTCATTGGACCAGATTTGGGAGAACCTCAACTCATAAACCATGACCGACCACCACGCACGTTGTTGTTACATGTAGCACCGACGGTGGATTTTTTTTTTTCTTTTCTTAATATGACACAACGAAACCATCTCTATCATAGAAAAGAGTCTGAGACAGATTAGCAATGGATTCATAGCGTCAGAAAGTACCTGTATGTCTACGATTTCCCAGACAGCATATAGGGACATCTCCCCTGCGGGTAACAGGCCCAACAAGACAGTTTGGTATCTGTCTTGTGTGTCTCATATATGTTATGTAATTGTGCCGCTTGGTGTCAACTAGATATCGACAGACTGTGCTGTCGTCACCTTCTCTAGCGTAAGCAACGATAACTGAAGTAATTCATTAAAGCTTCCAAGTCCTCACTCACGTGCATCGTGTATCTTGACGCACGTGCACACGGCAACGTTACATGCCTGAAATACACCCCCCCCCGCCAAGTGGCAAGTACAGATCAACTTCTTCCTGCTGCCGTAGGAAGGAATTGAACAGGGTTAGTTAATTTTATTGTTGTGGTACGCCAAAGCTGGCTTGTGCTTTGAGTTCTTGAACATGCATGCACATCTCACGAAAAACTGCAAGTTTGTTTGTCTTCTGTTATACTGTCAACGACGCTGTACAGTAGTATTGAAGATCCCGTTCGACTGCGGGTATATCTCGAATGGGTAGCCAGGACGCTACTTTCTGGGAGAATGATCAAAGGCATGCGGTATTTCTGTGTGTGTGTTTATTATTCCTTCATTGAAGATGCTGCCGTAGCCTTACACTCTACTACCGTGTACAGGCGAACGGTAGAGAGTTAACGTACGTTTGTTGTGCAGTGTGCCACTACAAGTATACATAATACCCCTGCCTGTCTTTCCCACGTGAACGGTAGATATATACAAGTAGTTCAAGTTTTCGACGTCATACCACTATGTATGCACATTTCGTGGATACCACAAGCATTTAGTGGAATATTTCCTGGAAGTTAGTCAGAAGTTAGTCGGTGTAGAGCGTGGAAGCGTGACCTTTTCGTGGAATTCTTTGTTGGTCTGCATAATACATAGTCTGAGGCAAGGTTGCACAATAGACAGGTAGGTCTGCTGCTGTAGGAAGGAAGTTGGACAGGGGTTGTTTTTTTGTTGTTTGTTTGTTGCTGTACGCCACAGCTTTTTTATCTAAAATAATTTCGCTTGTGCTTGGAGTTTTCGGACATGACATGCATTGCATGCACATCGTGAACTGCAAGTTTTTTTTTTTTTTCTTTTCATAATATGACACAACGAAACCATCTCTATCATAGAAAAGAGTCTGAGACAGATTAGCAATGGATTCATAGCGTCAGAAAGTACCTGTATGTCTACGATTTCCCAGACAGCATATAGGGACATCTCCCCTTTTGTATTACTGCCAACGACATGCTCTGGTAGAAGGTGCTGCTGTAGCCTCTACACTACAGCAGTACCATATACAGGTGAACGTCTTTTCCAGCCTCGTGCCCTTGGTATGCTGTTCACAGTCTTCACCCACCACCCTTTCCTTTCAGCGTAATACTGAGCTAAGGCGAGGGCGCCTGGCGCCCGAGCCTGGAGACGTTGTATTTAGTAGTATCTTGCTCCACCTCCCTTGACATTTTGCCATATCTTTTGCTTGTTTTAAGGCGCTCGAGAAGGTTATATAGACACATGCGAGGATGCGAGGCCCACGTCTATCACGGACGGGCCATCTAGCACCCCCACCCCCCACCCCCCACCCGATCTTCACGCACATCCCACCCCCCCCGTTAGTAACGCCTCCTGTCTTTTGTCCGTTTTGTTACGTCAGGACGTGCACGCTCGCAGACGTCGGTTGCTCTCTAGAGGACATGCCTTGCTCGACGGCAGCGGTAGTTACGGTGTCCGCCGCCGCGCCGTCCATCGGGCCCCTTTCTTCCATGTACGGGGCCCCCGGTGCCGCACTGGCCGCTGCTGTCGTCGCTGCTTCCGCCGCTGCGATTGGGCTGTAGACGGCGTGGAAAGAGAGCGGAACCGGGGCGACAATTGGCGCAGTGTTTCACCTCTAGGGAGCCGGGGCTTGTTGCACTGCACACGGTACCTTTTTTAGCTAATGCAGAGACAGACAAGCTGCCTTGAGTATTGTTGTAGTTGTAGGACGGTTGAGGTTGTTTCAGGACGCGTGTAGCTGCTACAGACGCAACCCTCCGGTTTTCGCGTTTGAACGGTAGGTGCATTTGGCAGGTCGGGCAAAGATGGCGCTTCGAGATGGTCGGGTGAGCTGGTGTAGCTGACGAAAACAGTTCATGGGTTGGCGGCCTGACATATTCGTCTTACGCCGTCCCAGCGTCCCAGCCCCTGGGCTCCAAGGGCGTACCAACATCGGGGCCCCGTGTAATCATTTCCACCCAATCACACATATTGCTGTACCTGAATATCGGTAAAATAATGAATGGCGTGCTGGGCTGCTGCATGTCATTGCGATTTTAACCAGTTCACCACACACGAATGGGATTGGTTACGGGGAGAAGGGGTAGTGGTTTGGCCGCGCGCTAGGAGTTGTAACAGATTGGCGTTTTCGTGCCTGAAGGGCACGAAGAAGGGGGAGGGGGGGGGGGGGGGGGGCCAAAAAAATGCCTAAGGGGATGGACCCAACCCCCCTCCTTTTGGTTCGGGTTTTTTTCCCCGGGGGAAAAAACTTTTGCGGGGTCCCCCTTTTCCCAGGGGGAAAAACAAAAGGGGGCCGGGTTGGCCCATTTTTTCCGTACCCCTTGGGGAAAACCCCCTTTTTGGGCCCCCCCCGTAGGCCCG
>FN649738.1:168633-182276 GCA_000310025.1 Ectocarpus siliculosus
TGTGGTGGAAAAAAAAATTTTTGGGGGGGGGGGGGGGAAATTTTTTTTTTAGGGGGTAGAAGGGTAAGAGTTTGGGGGTTTAAGGGGGGTAAAAAAATGGGGGGGGGGGGTAATTTTTTTAAGAAAATAAAAAATATTGTTGTAGTGAAATATGGGAAAAAAAAAAAAGGGGGGGGGGGGGTGTTGAAGGTAATGGGGTTTTAAAAAATTTAAAAAAAAAAAAAGGGGTTTGTTTAGGGGGAGAAGGGGTAGTGTTTTGGCCCCGCGTTAGGAGTTGTAAAAGATGGGGGTTTTTGTGCCTGAGGGGCGGAAAAAAGGGGGGGGGGGGGGGGGGGGGGGGCGAGAGGATGGCGTAGGTGGATGGACACAACGCCCTTCCTTTCGGTTCGGTATTTTTCTCGCGTGGGAAAGAGCTTGCTGCGGGTCGTCGTTTCTCGATGGGGAATATCATAGTGGGTCTGGTTTGTCTCATTTTTCTCGTACCTCTTGCTGAGATCGCACTTCTTGGGCCATCTCGGTAGGTCGGTCGGTGTATGTGCGGTGTTGGCGATTGCCATGATGTGCAGCAGTACAAGACGTCATTTACTTCTTCTCGAATTCTCGTCTTCGTTGAAGGTCATGCGCAGAAACAGTCCATTCCATGCGATACACTTCCAAGGGTTGTTGAGTTGTTTACGGTCCCTTTTCACATCAAGTCATGATCATGATCCACAGAGAGAGAGAGAGTTGCTTCACCCGTGCTTTAAGTTTGGCGGAATCTTGGTTGCTTGGCCGTCTCTTGATTTATTTTTGGATGTGTGTGAGATCCTAGTCCGCTTGCTTTCGTTGGTTGCAGGCTGCGACAGGTTGTCGTTGTATGTATGCGTGTGTATTGTTGTCGGCAGATCTTCCACAAGGCCACTCTGCGGATGGTCTGTTTGCTCCAAGGTAACCAGCCAGCAGCAACAGGGTGCGGGAGTTGGGGTGGTCTCAGTCCGGAAGTAGGCGAGAGGGGGGAATTGGACATACATGTGGAACTCTTTGTTTGGAGCAGAGGAGTTCAGATTCGTCGCCCCCCTCCCTCGTCTTGGTTGCCATCCGTGTGCCCCCCGATTGTCGGCGGCATCTTGCTTGCCGCTTTGGTATCCGTCTCTTTTCTCGCTTGTTTGGTTCGTGCAGGGTGCAGGGTTGCTGTGGGAGGGAGGACCCTTCGAATCGAATCAATGTTGGAGTCGTAAGGAGAAACGAATGAGTAAGTACGGAGGGCACCGAGGGTGGACGTGGACTACTTGTGTCATCGTCTTTATTATTCGTTTTTTCTCTTTTTACCATTTTCTTGTGACTGACTTGCTTGGTCGTTGTTCTTGGCCGTTCTTGACGCGTGCTACAACTCTTGGCTGTACCCGGCATCACCGTCTCGTTTGAACGGCATGGGATGTGGATTTTTTTTTTGACGAACGAACACACTGCAGGTACATGCATGCATGTGTATGATGGGTGAAAAAACTGCATAGAAGGTTGGGTGTTTTACGTCCCTGTACAGTAGTAGTTATTATAGTTGCACTTCCTCGGGAGAGACGGCATCTTACTTTACGTCAACACTAACAACGAATGAAAATCAGAGACCATCTCTCTCATCCAACATACGAGTAAGAATGAATGAGATTCAGACGCAAAATAACTCATCCAACAAGTCTATCGCAGTGCGAAGACCGGTGAAATTTTCCGTCAAATATGCATTAGACGCGAATCAACAGTCATTTTGCATGGGAGAGGCATCAATATGTATATGCACGATGCGATACTGAATATTTTGACACCCTGCCTGGCTGTCGTGGCCGCAGGAAGACAAGAAGACCAATGGAGTCATCGATTGATTGAATGAGTGAATGGAAATGAGAGGACGGTTATCGACCGACAGAATTCCCGGCCAAAGCAAGCGAGAAAATTCTTCTATCTTCGGCACGCTCTAAGAAGACATGATGGACACGACGTCAAATTGAGGTGCAGGCCCTTTTTCTTATTTGGTCACCACCGTCCGTCGAGCATAATATAGATAGGTCATTCATTATATAGAGTTTAGTGTAGTTTCCACGGCTGAGGTAGGTCGGTGTGTTCCTTGTCGATTTTTCTTCTTTATCGCCAAGTTGTTTGTTTCTTCATCGAGGGCGCTAATTTTTGTACTCGAGGTGCCCACGGTTAGTTAGTTCCGGGGGCGGCTCCGGGTGAACGTAGATGAAACGGGGTTTGTTTCTTTGCGTCCGCGGGCACACTCCTCTGCTGTGTTTGAGCGAGGTAGGGTCGCCTCTTCGAGAACCTACTACTGTAGTAGCCTCGTGTCTCGCTCAGCACTTGGTAGTACATCGAAAACCCGGCGTTGTTTTGTTGTACTTTTTTCCGCCGAAAATAAAAGCGTACCGGGAAGTAGGAGTCAAAACTCTCACAAGAAGCAACCTGACGTGTGTCTTGGGAGCGCGTCGGTCGCAGTAACCAGGGAGGGTACCTGGCGTGGTAACCAACCTTATGCATACGGGATTACGTGGGCGCCCGTCCTTGTCTATTTGAGAATGTGACACGGTCGTAGGGCGCCAGTTGGTTCTCGTGTGGTTTCTCCAACAGCAGCGCGTTTGTTTGAGACATTTGGCACCACAGGGGCCACACAGGCAAATAAATGCTTTGCGAGATGCCTTCTTGTGCCAAGTCGATGGGCGACTCGGAAGAAATGCCCGTCCACTACTGCCGCCGGCACACCTCATTCGGTGAAAAAAGAAGAGCCGCATGGAGCGTTGACGGATGGATGCAGAAACCCGCCGCGCGAAAAAAAGCAGTTCTGTTCAACTTATCATTCGATTTCTAACAATGCTCGTTCCAAGCCACAGCGAAGACAAGAAATAGTAGAAGCGGATGATCACACCCAAAGCTGCGACATCGTTTGCTGCCTCCAGGATTCTCGAACGAATCAACACCACACTACCAGTCACTACTCACACTTACTATACGCGCAAACGCCCAGTACTCTTCCTGACTGTCTTGCAGAGCACCGAGCGCACCTTTGCAGTACAAGGCGTCTTAAGGACGCAAAACCGAACACATCGAGGGGGACAAAGTGCATGGGTGCACGGAACCGATATGTTCAAAAGCCCAGCCACAAAGACTAGCAATACTGACGTACTTAACCGAGCACTGTTGTACCGTCCTGCATTAACCACGAAACACATCCTCTACGAAATGCCTCACGGCGGACGGGGGTGCAACAGCCGAACGCGATCCACACCTCTACTACAAAATTTGGCTGCCAAGGCCCGAGACATTTAGACTATTCACCCTCCTCTCCAGGACGAGCTGAACAGAAACGAAGGGGAAACACACAACATCCATGTTGCATAACCAATTACAAGGTGTATCGCAAAACTATACTACATGCTACTGTTATCACAAGGCCTAGTTCCCAACCACAAGCCGGAAATGCCTACGAGCAAATTTCAATTTCAACCCACCCTTTTTAAGGTGAGATGAGGGTCTGGTATATCGCCCAATCTCTAGCTGGGAAAAACAGTTGAGGTATCGTCGCGTAAAATGAGTGGTCCCACGAAATCGCCGCACAAAGACGGACGAGATACGCAAAAAGTGGTACAAGACTGCCAAGGCCCACCAAAAAAAAATATTACAGTGTCCGTGTGCCCCACTCAAACCTTATTGCCGCACAGCGATCCAGCAACAACAGAAAAACAAAAAAACGAAAGTAAAATGCAGACACGACTCGCCAAACAACAAGAGTTCCGGTGGTCTTGCCTTCAAAATCAACACCCATAAACCAACCAACAGCATAAACAAATGATACAACATGTCGCGACCAACGGCCAACGACCACGACAATTACAAGACATTGCACAACGTTCAGCAACTGTCAAGAATGAAAAATAAATGTACACCGCCCAGGGAGCGGTTTGTCCAATGCACACATCCTTCGGAGTACCCAACGGTGTAAACATGTAGTGTGGTCTCCAGAAAAAGGGACCCCTTTCCCTTACGACAGAACTAGGCGAGTCAACAACATGCGTTGTTGGGTCATTCTAGGCCTAGCTCCTCAGCAGACAGGCTCGTAGCCGGAGTCTGACTCCCCGTCGAAGCACGAATCGTTGGTGACCTTGAGCTCGAAGTCCCCTTCGTCGAGCCCGGTGTTGCCCTGCATGACGCTGTTCATGGCATCGTCGAACCGCACCACCAGGCCATCGGCATCGCCAACCTCGAAGACGTTGTCGAGGAACTGGGTGCCGTCGGCCTCCTTGATCTTGATCGTCTCCTCGGCGCCGGAGAAGGAGTTCTGTGAGAATACGTTGTTCTGGGACCGCCCGGAAGAAACAACGTCCGGCTCGTCTGACCCAAGGTACGTGTAGGCGTTGTACCTGAAAGAGGCGGAGAGAGGGGGGAGGGGTCAGTAAACTAACGTGGTTTTTCAGAATCAGAATACGGGCCAGAATGCGTCCCTCGTTGCCGCCGAACTCATCACACCGATGCGGTCATTTTGACTGTCGGGCTATCCCCTCCGCTATGGACACACCCATCATCCTGCAGAAGTTCAATCTTTCATAAACGAAGACAACAAGAGGAGGGGGGACTTAGCGCCCTCTTGGCTCCTTGGCGTAAGAAAAGACTCACTTGCTGTTGTTGCTGATGATGTTCTCGGAGAAGACGTTGTCCGCGCAGCCCACGCTCATCCGCACGCCGTACTTGTTGTTCTCGAACGTGTTCTCGGACACATCGGCGTTGAACGACTCGAGCATCGCCAACCCCGCGTCGCCGTTGTCGTGCACGTAGTTCCCTGAGAGCAATAGAAAAAAACAACGGGGGTCAGATTTTCGTATACAGTTCAAAGGAGGCGAAGGGGGGGGTGGAGGCAGGCCAAGCATCTATGTCGGTAAAACAGTAGCATCGAAAGGACAGGAGTACGCGCGTAGGAAACGGCCAACGGCAGGGCCCACACCAGCACACCCGAGCACCGCCAAGAATAAAGCAATACTACTCACCCTTGACGATGGCGTCGTCACTGCTGCGGTGCAGGAAGATGCCCGCAGAAGTCTCGGCACCGCCATACACTTCGTTGCCCTGGATAGACACGCCGTTGCAGCGCTTGGAGGCGATGATACCTGGATTGCCGAAGTCATCAAAGAAGGGGGAAGTGTCGCAAGAGGGGGAGGTAGGTGTGAGATAAAGGGGAACCCGAAGGCTCATTTCCCGATGACATCAAGAAACCCATAGCAGCGACAACAGGGAAGAAAAATATACCATCTCAAATCACACATGAAAGCCACCATGTCCGTTCGCCGTGTGCTATGGCATCCAATATATAGGAGGCACACAAAGTGGCGAGCCCAACTTAATAGAGGTAGGTGGGATGGAAGCGGATTAGTTTGTCTTGGTCTCACCGTGGTAGCCGTTGTTGTACACCTCGTTGTCGTGGATGGTGAGGAAGTCGCTGTCGTCGTGGGGGTCGAAGCCTGGCCGGGACCAGCATAGCAGAAGCAGGGGTTACAGCGGGACAAAAACAAATGAGACATGGCGAGGTGGGCGCAAAGGCGTACTACAGGCAGCAGTATCGCAAAAACTGCAACACGTTTGTCGCGAGCGTCCGACCAGTTTTCAGGCTATTTGTCAACAGCTTACCGTATCCGGAGTTGTCGTGCATCTTATTCCTCCTCCAGTCTCCTTGCTGGTGGCCTGTCAGACGGTGTGACGGGACAGGGGAAGGACGTGAATGAGTTGTAGACTACTGTTGACCCCCGCAAGATACAAGCAGTGAACTTTATAATGTTTTGATATTGCGATCAGACCGCGAAAAATGCTGGTGCTAGCGTCACCCATTCGAGCGATTTCCAAAAAAAAGGGAGGGAATCTTACCGTAAGTGTAGAGGCCGAAGCGCAAGTGGTGGATGTCGCTGTCGTACATGTTTCCGTACACATTCACGTCGTCGAAGATCTCCGGGTTAGACTTATCCTTGCAAAACCCGCGAACCTGGGAGGGACATTCATCGGCGTTGCAACAATCAAGGAACAGCAGTGTTTGGCATCAAGGAACAGCAGTGTTTGGCATCGTTGCTGTAGACGGAAGTATGGCCCAAACGATATTGGCTGAAAGCAAAAACATGCGTTTCATTCCTGTAGTTCAGTACAGTAGCAACAATAAATACTCTTCATGGTCTGCCTCCAATCTCCAACCCACAATGATGTGCAAGCCGACTCGGGACCCGCCAAGTGATTTTCCATTTCCAAGTGATTTCCCATTTCCCGTCGCCTAAAATTCATCTATCAGACACAACAACCAATATTGCTTACCTTCCACGTGAGCCCGTAGCTCTCGCTGTCCTGGAACCCCAGGTAGCCGATCTCGCTGTTCTCGATATCCATGCGGGCCTCCCCCATGGTGTTCTTGGCGTTACCCTCGCAAGTCTCGTCCTCGTCGGTGACGATCTCCGAGACGGCGCTGATGTATGACCGGCCGTCGGTTTCATCTTCGTCCGGCGAGTTGGTGCTCGTGTCCCACGAGAATACCTAAGTACATGGGTTGGTTGAATAGATGGCAATGGACCGGACCAGAGGAAGCGAAATTGGAAAAGGTTATCGACTGGTGTGGATCCTGGATTGGTGGGCGATACAAACAGGTGCGATTGCCGGTACTTTTTCCGCAGGGTAAGGGGAACAGCAGCAGCAAATAAACGGGGAAGAACGCCGGGCCGCACACGGCAAACAAGGCTTGGGTTTGGGGAGGAGGCTTTCCCGCGGGCAAGAAACCACGTGGAAGCGCATATTGCTTGCTGCGCCCTGCTTGCTTACCTTGGTGCCCACGAAGTCCAGGCTGCCACCGTGTGCTCTGAGGTTGATGTAGGTCTCGCTTGTGCTCAGCAACCTGAGTTCGTCGGCATCTCCCCCCTCGTCCGTCCCGTACACCTGTTCGCCGGTGGAAGAAGCGATGATTCAAAACAAACCAGACTATAATTAGAACGGCGGGCGAATAATTCTTCTATGAAATGCTACCGCAATGACTTAAGGAATAATAAAAACACACACAGAAAGACTACCCATTCGAGATATACCCACAAAAGAACTACAATAGATGCGAGATCAAAAATTCATAAAACAATTTAACATCTGAAGCGACAAAGTCGTTGCATCCAAACTGAGGCAAATGCATCGGTTCATCACCCGCAGACTGAACCAGAAACGGCGAAGCCAAGAGCCAGAGCAGGGCAACAACCACCTCGACTGGTGCTAAACAAAACGCGTTGGACAGTCAATATATTTTTATCCCCCACGTAACCCAAAAGACGGCTAGACTATATGAATTCTTGACATGACGGAACTTTCGGATAACTTTTTTTTTTATCGTTGGAATGATGAAACAAACACGCTAGATTCGACGACACCAACCTTGAGCGTGATGCCGTCTTCCACGTACAGCTCCTCCGTGAGGAGCCACGTGCCAGTCTCGGTCTCGCTCACGTCGCCAGAGTCCGGGTCCACCGCGTACAGCGGCGCCTTGCCGGCCCGACTCTCCCAGATCTGCCCGAGGGTAGCGCAGCCTCCGCGGGTCTCGCCGTCTGCCGACTCGAGGTACAGGCGCTTCGTGGTGCCGGCGTACCGGATCGAGACCTCGATGTCGGAGTCGCAGTCGGGCTTGGAGATGGGGTCGTTGGGGGAAGCGGTGTCAGCTGCTGCCGCGGGCGTGGTGGAGGCGAGAAGGCCGAGAAGCGCAAGGCCGAAGGAGGATGTCGCGCTTTTTCTTCGGAACTCCATTTTGTAGTTGAGGGTGCTGCTGCTGCTGCTGCTGCTGCTGTACAGGGGTGTGTCGAGACTGGAGTGCAAGGTAGCAGCAGGACGTGGGGGGGGGGCTGTGGTGTTACACAGCAGGAGCAGGAGGTCGTCGCCTTTCCTTCGTAATTGACAACCGTTCCAAACTGTTCCATCCAGCATACAGAATTGGTCTGCATGTGCACAGGGGGAGTCTGGTGGGTGCCACACCTCGATACCGACAGTGAGATAGAAGATGTAAGACAGAAGCGAAAAACTTGCGCTGTCCATTGCCGACAGCTCTTCACGCCCCATGCATCATCACTGGGCAGCATTAACTACAAGCAAACATCGCGGTGCCGTGGCAGCAACTGCTGTGAGGCCAGTTGCTCCATGTAATCTTCACCGTTGTTGCTTGCGATCCGATCTCAAACCTGCTGTTCGCTTGATACGAGAACCGGCGGACCGATTCTTCATCGTTGGCTAAAAACCAACCACCGACGCTCTGTTACGTGTTTGGCAGGCGTAGGCAAGAGAGATGATGTGCTTCCCCACACAACAAAGCGTCGGCGCGCCCGCCCCATTCGTGCTGGGACCTCTGATGCTATCTATCGTCCAACAGCAACCTATCCTCGCACAGCACTCCAGCAATAACAAAGCTTCCCGCCAAACCGCGTTCAAAAGAAGAACTTATAACGAGAGACCGAGATCCAAGACGGTGGTCGCGAACGAGCAGAGCAGCTCAGCCGGGCACCACACACTCACCAAGTAGAGCACGAGAGAACTAGTGCGAAGAGAGGAGCGCAGTTGAAGAATTCACGCAGAGGATCGGGGCCCAAGTCTTTCCAGCAAAAGGTGGGGTGGTTGAGTGTATCAGTGTGACGGTGTGGGGTGAGAGGAATGAGAGGCCAGGGGCCAGAAAGCGGCGGGTCTGGCAACATCGAATTTCTAGAAGAATAAAAAAAAGATCTTGGGAACGTGTTCAGAAAACTCTATGCGGGTCTTCGGGCCGTTGCCCCACCCAAGATACCCCGATAGCTTCTCTTCCGACAGGGCGTCTACAGCGCTGACTGAAAGCATCTTCGACGATGCCTCGCGCTCGACGCCACTTAAGAAAATCTTTCTGGGGGGCGACTGACGTCCCTCCTCAGACCTCGTGCATGTTCCGCGATATGATCGGGCAAATCTACGTGCCAACAGTAGCTATCGGTCGATCAACCTTGCGAAATCGGTCTGTGGCACTACTTCCGAATATATTCGGTGGTCCGTCCATTCTACGTCTCAACGGATGACGACAGCGGAGATGTCGTAGATTCCGAGATGTGAGAGGAGACGTGAAGCGACCCAAAATTTTTTAGCCTGCTGTCACATGGGATTGGCGAACACACGGAGAGATGGAGACACGACGCCCCTTGAGTATCCATGTGCCGGACTAAAGAGGTGGTCCATCAGGACAGGAAAGCGGTGATGGCGTAGTGCTGCAGAAACATGGTCAGGCTGGAGGCTGGCCGGCGGCGGAGACGCCGCGAGGTATGTATGTATGTATATCCACCTGGTGAATATCCATGGATCCTTCCGAGAACACATTTGTCGCCCTGCGCGCAACCGCCCGAACGCTTCCCATCTCCACATCGTCCAAAATGCGAGACCACAACTTCCGGGAAACACCGCTGCTGCGAGATTGCGCGACGTCCCACAGCCTGCTGCGCACAAGGTGCCCACTACATCTCCCACCCCACTACATCTCCCACCCCCCAACACACAACACTCGGCTACCCATCTCAAGCCTCACCGTTCTCAAGGCTCGCACACATTGTTCTACAGCAGTACAGCAGCACAGAGGCGCTTTCCTGGGGCCTGGTGAGTGCGGCATGACTCGGCATGTTTTACTTGTTGCGTCCTGTGCCGAGGAGGAGGCTCGTGTACTGTGTGGCCAACCGTAGTATAGTTGGTCTTGTGATGCTCAAGTCAGCTGAACTTGAACGTTCAGCGCCGGGCGGTAGGCGGTGCCTTTGGTTGACAATGAAAGCGCCGTTATTGCCGCCATTCATCCGCCGCGGACGTGGCTCCTAACATGTAGGGTCTGGCCTATTAGACAATGGCATGAACAGCAGTATTTTTAGCGTGTTGAGACCATGTCTGCACATCAGAGCGTGTTTTTTGGAACAGTTGACCAGTGCACCAAAGGACCAACAGCATCATCAAGAAGGCTTTACTTCAGCGGTAGATTGTCGCTACTCCAATTCTCTAGCGTTCTCCACCACCAGCTGTAGCCCCGACCACGGCTTGCAACACCGTCGAACCTTGAACAATTATTTACACTGTTGCTGTGACAACGGTTTGCTCCCATCTCCCCGCGTCCAAACGAGCTGCAACAGCACTAAACGCCGTTTTACCCTACGCCCATCCCACTCTCTCTGAAACTCCTACCTCGACACAGGCGAAACGGAATCTCCTTGTACCCAAGAAGAGCGCTGCTTGGACCAACAAAACTTTCCGGTTTCCTCGCCACGTTCGGGAAACAACAGCTTTTTTCACGTGGCCGACGCATCATGGAGCTCCGACGAAGCGCAGCCTTAGCCCTGGTCGGCCTTCTCGCCGCCACCAGCACCGCGGCAGCGGCGGACACCCCTTCCCCCAACGAGCCCATCCCCAAGCCCGACTGCGACTCCGACATCGCGGTCTCGATCCGCTACGCAGAGTCCACGGCGCGCCTGTATCTCGAGTCGGCAGACAACGGCACCACCCGCGGCGGCTGCGTGACCCTTGGGCAGATCTGGGAGAGTCGGGCCGGCAAGGGGCCGCTGTACGCGGTAGACCCTGACTCGGGGAACGTGAGCACTAGCGCGACCGGCACGTGGCTTCTCACGGAGGAGCTGTACGTGGAGGACGGCATCACGCTCGAGGTTCGGATTGAGACTGATGAGCAATGTTGACAAACATGGTAGATTTTCATGTTTGGCGGCATGTTGTGATGGGTCCAACGCGATTCTATTACTTCTATGTAGGACGACTCGCTCTGGTGCCTTTTTGCCATATTTGTACAGCCGACGGATCGTTAGCCTACATGAAGGTTTGTCGCATTTCGGGTACAGATCGGGGGGGCGCATCGTCGACCACCTCTAGGCGAGCTGCTGTTGAACCTTCTTCTACTGCTGTAGAACGTATCGCGTAGGCACACAATCCCAGCACACGCAACGTGTGTGCTGGTGTCAACAAGGACCTCGTGAGGGCTGGAAAGGGGCGATGCCTGTCTGATCCCAACGTCTCGATATTGCTTTGACGCCTGTTGCTCCCGTCTGAACAGGTATACGGGTCGGAGGCCGGAGGAGACGCTGACGAACTCCGACTGCTGAGCACTAACGAAACGTTCATCAACCTCCGAGCGCATGGCGGGAGCCTGGACTTCGTCAGCACCAAGGTAGACAAGAAGCGACAGCAATCAGCCCGCGCGGGGCGTTGTCGCCCTCTGTTGCTCATTTTTCGTGGAAGCTGATTGGTCCACTCGGGGTGCCTTTTGCGTCACGGTCAGGGTTTCCCAGAACCGTTCCTAGAACCGTTTCGTTGTTTTCCGTCGTACATTCGACCGTCTGTGTTCCTCGCGCTCTCTGCTGGTGCTGCCCGTTCCTCCTCTTCTTTCACCGCGCTACGCTCCCATCGTACCCCAACGTTTCATCTGTTTCGCAAATTATCACACTTTTCCAACGCTCGCTCCCCGCTCCGCCTCTTGCCCAACGCTGCTGAACTGAAGGTCTTCTCGTGGGACACGAGCACCAACTCGCCGGACGAAGACGAAACCGACGGCCGGTCGTACATCAGCGCCATCTCGGAGATCATCACCGACGAGGACGAGACTTGCGAGGGTAACGCCAAGAACACCATGGGGGAGGCCCGCATGGACATCGAGAGCAGCGAGATCGGCTACCTTGGGTACTGGGACAGCGAGAGCTATGGCCTCACTTGGAAGGTGCATACATGTAGTGATTCGGTTTGTGTCGTTTTTGATTCTACATGGTGCGGTTGGTTTTGATTGTCGTGTCCTATGTCGGCGAACGATGTATTCTGGTAGGTACGTACGAGGACACGTGTTTGGGAGCTGGCGACGGGTGTGAAGAATTTTCAACCAAGCCGTGTGAACAAACACGTCGTGCGTCCTTCGCGGCGCGTACCAGTGGAATCGAGTGGCTGTCTGCGGTGGAACACTTTTAACCTCAGTTGTTGGTTGGTTGCACTGCGAATGAAACGCCCCAGGTTCGCGGGTTCTGCGAGGACAAGTCTAACCCGGAGGTGTTCGACGACGTGAACGTGTACGGCAACGTGTACGACAGCGACATCCACCACATGAACTTCGGCCTCTACACTTACGGTAAGCTTCGGGACGTTGATTCGGTTTTCGAGTTCTCGTGGTTGGCTGCTGCCGACAGCGTATCCGCGAGTTTTCGGTGCAGTGGTTGTGTCGTGCGTCAATATTCCTCAGCAACTACTGTAGTCATGACTTCTTCTGTCTTGCAGATCTAGTCTACTCCTGTGACCCCCCACCGATCCACGCCCTTCTCCCTGTCCGTCACGCCACCCGACAGGCCACCAGCAGGGAGATTGGAGGAGGAACAAGATGCACGACAACTCCGGATACGGTAAGCTACTTCTTCTTGGTTGCGTCGAAAGATCTTGTTTCTTCCCTCGTAGTGGCGGCCTTTCGTTCCTATTTCGGTCCGCTGTTAGCTCTGCTGGTGTTAATTACCGAGTAGTTGGTCGCCCGAAAGCAGGGCGGTATCTCTCATGACAGTAAGTGTTGAAGGTTTTGCGATACTGTACCCCCTTACACCCACGTCATCATCTCTCATTTGTATGTCCCGCTGTAACCCCTGCCTATGCTATGTTGCTACCGGCCAGGCTTCGACCCTCACGACGACAGCGACTTCCTCACCATCCACGACAACGAGGTGTACAACAACGGCTACCACGGTGAGACTACTGTACGATCAAGACGAACAAACCTCTTGCATACCCACCCTCTATTCAGTTGGGCTTGCCACTTTGTGTGCTCCCTATATTAGTGCCGTAGCACACGGCGAACGGACATGGTGGGCGGTCAAGCGTCATTTGAGATGCCATATTTTTCTTCTCTGGTATCGCTGCCATCGATTTGTTGATGCCATCGGGAAATGAATGGTTCGAAGTCCTTGTCTTCTTACACCTACCTCCCCCTCTTGCGACACTTCCCCCTTCTTTGATGACTTCGGCAATCCAGGTATCATCGCCTCCAAGCGCTGCAACGGCGTGTCTATCCAGGGCAACGAAGTGTATGGCGGTGCCGAGACTTCTGCGGGCATCTTCCTGCACCGCAGCAGTGACGACGCCATCGTCAAGGGTGAGTCGTATTGCTTTGTTCTTGGCGGTGCTCGGGTGTGTTACTGTGGGCCCTGCCGTTGGCCGTTCCCTACGCGCGTACTCCTGTCCTTTCGATGCTACTGTTTTACCGACATAGATGCTGGCCTGCCTCCCCCCCTTCGCCTCCTTTGAACTGTATACGAAAATCTGACCCCCGTTGTTTTTTTCTATTGCTCTCAGGGAACTACGTGCACGACAACGGCGACGCCGGGTTGGCGATGCTCGAGTCGTTCAACGCTGATGTGTCCGAGAACACGTTCGAGAACAACAAGTACGGCGTGCGGTTCAGCGTGGGCTGTGCCGACAACGTCTTCTCCAACAACACCATCAGCAACAACGCCGAGTAAGTGTGACGAAGGCAGGGAGAACGATCAAGCGGACAAGGGACAGCAGTACATGTAGTGGGTCTTCTTTTACAACAGGCACAAACCCTCAAGATAGCGTGCTCCAAATGGAATTGATTCGATTGTAGTGGTGGGGCATATGGG
>FN649738.1:182376-195744 GCA_000310025.1 Ectocarpus siliculosus
CGTGGCCGAGGTTTGTCAACCACCGGTGGGGTTCCAAGGCTGAGGTGTTCGAGTTCCTGAGCACCCAGCTGCCGGCCATCGAGGACTTCATCCGCACCTTCCGCAACTCCGACGGGAGGCGCAACAAGACATGCCAGGCGCTGCAGGTACAGCGCTTATGGAGTATGCTGATTGGAACCTTCGACTACGCCAGAGTTTTGTCTGCCATAATATCTTGCCTTGCCTCTCCTGTGTGCTTGACGTTCAGCGTCAACACTCAATGTGCTCCCTTTTGAAATGCGGTGCTAAACACCGTTGCTTCTCGGTTTCACGCGGCAGGACAAATACCTGGACAACGTCCACGAGCGCAGGTTTCTGCTCCTGGAGCTTGCCATGTACAGGGACGTCTTGTTGACGTTCAAGACAGCATGCTTGGCATTGGAGGGGGACGATGCCCTGGTGTTCAAGGTGAGGAACACGATTGTGTGGTTATGGAACTTGGGCGTGTATCTTGGTGCTGTTGATGCTCACCATTTAGATTTTCTTGTGTTTCCGAGGTGTACTTCAACATGCAGAGAGACCTCGACATCGTTGTGAGACAGTTCAACGTAAGCGCAGGCAACGGTGCTGCCACCATGTCTTCGCTGGCTGTGCCCAATTCGAAAAAGGTTCTTGACAATTGCATGCGGGCAACGGCATGCACCTGCTTCCTTGTTTGGCACACAACATCTCACAGCCAACGCTTGCAATTCCTTGTCGCACATTGTTGTTTGTCGACAGGCGTACGACATCATCCAGAAAGTGGTGACAACCCTGCGGCTGGACGACCTGAACGCCTACGTGTCCCTCCCCAACGTCGAAGCTCTGCTCCGAGGAAACCACGAGGGCACACCGGATGAGGCCACGTTAGCCTCTTTGCGCTCACACGTCACGGGCTGCCTCAAGGACATCCGCAGCTACTCAAGCAGCCAGTTCGGCGACGGCATGGAGGTCAAGTTCCGCCGCGAGCTTGACCTCTTCAAGGCCGCGCGGATCATCAACCACGTGCACGTCCGCCAGCAACCTCTCGACGACATCGACCCCGAAGTGTTGAGCATCTTTCCTTTCATCAGTTCGGGCGACATCACCAACCTCCGCGCGGAGATGCCCGAGTACATGAACGCCGTCACCCGCGTGAGGTCGACGTACCCGGTGCGGAGTTTCTGGGTGGACAACGCGTCAACTCTTCCCGCGTGGTACGCTGTCGTGGAGAAGCTGTGGTTGGTGCAGCCTTCGTCAGCTATGATGGAACGTGTTTTCTCCGTCCTCAACAACGTGTTCGGAAAGCAGCAGCTATCTTGTCTGAACGACCTCGTGGAGACGACGGTCATGGTGCGGTTCAACGAGACTGACCGCACCAAGGGGTCGGCTGCCCAAGCTGCAGCCTTGGACGACGAGGAAGAACACGAGGGAGGGCCTGCCCAAGCTGCAGCCTTGGAGGACGAGGACGACGAGGATGAGGGCGACGAGGACGAGGACGAGGAAGACACCGGGAGCGGACAGGACTAAAAGAAACACACAACAAGTCGTGTGTGTAGTTGTTTGACGTCACACCGACCGTCACAGGCCTTGGACATGACGCATTTTTCCTTGATGGTAGTCGGACGAAACATCGCGCTCTTACTGTTGGGTGTGGTGTGTGGTGTTCTCTTGGAGATCGTGCGTTTGATGTAGCAATTAGTTTTAAAATTGGTTGCAGATTTGCAGCGAAGGGGCTCAACCAGAGTACCATATTATTGATGTTTTTCTTGCTTGCGTTGCAAATGGCAAATGGCATGCGTGCGCCTTGCTGGCACCCCCGGGTACCCACGTTACAGTAGAAAGTAGATATCTTGCAACGGCTCTGTGAACCAACGAACGCGTCTACTACTCTGTTGACTCAAGATAGAAATGAGCAAAAATAAACGTAAAACCTGGATCGTTTTTGGTACAGTAGTGTCGTACCAAGGGTATATATACCAAGATAACAAGAGGGTCTCTAGGAGTCTCACCTGCTTCAAATTTCTTCGATTACCCCCTGATGATATACCAACCAAGCCATTGCAACGTGCAGTGGCGCGCTCTAGGTGGTGCATGGAATGGGGCGCAAAACCGATTTGGTCGGCATCAAGCACAACAACACCGCTTTGTGCTTTGTAGGACCTTGTGGCCTTGTTCTGTCGAACTGAGATGCATTTAAGCCGCGCTAAGACGCAGTTTCGACGCGCAAAGACGTATTTTAGACGCGCTTAGACGTATTTTAGACGCGCTTAAGCGAACACAAGACGTCCCAAGACGAATACAAGACGTGCTAAGACGAATACAAGACGTGCTAAGACGAATACAAGACGTGCTAAGACGAACCAGAGATGCGTTTAGACGTGTAAGATGCACTAAGACGAACCGAAAATTTTTTCGCCTGCGGCGGGCTAAGTACTCGCTTCGCTCGTCTTAACAGTCCGACTAAGTCGGCGCTGCGCGCGACTTAGAAGGCCGGGCCAAAATGGATGCCACGATGCCACGATCCACGACAGACGATCCGATGAACGATGAACGATGCACAGCGAGCCAGAGGATATCCTTTGTCCTACACTCACTTGTACGTGGGCGTCCAGGGGAGAACACACCGGTCTAGATGGTACACCTGTAGTCTCACCAAACTATCTGTGAGTCTATTTCGCTATAAACAGCATGAGAGATGAGAGCCTTCGAACTTGCAGCCATCCATTTTCCGTGCCGTTGCTGGGTTTGTTGACATCAAAGTTTCTGCGGACGTTAAAACATAGTAAGAAAACTAGCCGGCAGAGACTACGGGGGTGGGCCTCAAGCTGTGGTGCCGGGTGTCCTCATTAACCCTTCTCATATTTACCGGCAACGATACCATATGGCCCACATTTTATAGTGCTTCTTTGGAGAGCCTTGCTGGTGTATTTCGTCGACGAAAAAAACACTTGCCGGCTTGTTTTCTTCCTTTTCATTGTAGCATAGAGAACGGTGCACATGTACATTCGGTCGGTTATGACCGTCCGCCTGCCGCATCTGAGGTTGGTGACGTACCCCCCACAAGCAGTGGCTATGCCTTTCAGAGAGCGCAACAGCGGTGAGCCGCACGAGCGCAATTATTTCGTAACATCGACTGCGCAGATGGGGCTTAAGGAAGAAAGTATTCGTCTGCTGGATTATGAACGAAAGAGTTCGTAGAGGATGCCGGGGTCCGAAAAGGATGTTCCGGTGGTTGATCGAAGACGTCAGGGCAGGTATCCTCGAAGCTTGAACCTGTTCGAAGCACGAGGAGACTGGCTAATGTTCTAGACAATCCTCACTCCCCTGTGGGGAAGTATCATGTTGAACATACAGACCCGTTTCTAGCGAAAACATTTTCCTTCTTCTCGTTTCCGTGATTGTGAACAGAGAGACACGTGAGTGTGCAGGCCTTCGCCGGAGCCAGAGCTCCGTGAAGGCTTTAATCTCAAGAGGAAAGCTGAAACATCAAAAGCCGCGTTTGTTTGCCAGTGTCTAATCGTTGACAGGGCGGTCTCACCAGTAGTCATGCGTCTTGAGTAAAGTGCCACATCCCTAAGCAATACCGCGTGCGCGTCGAGGTCTGGAAGTCGGATAGCCCATGGGCACGAGCAAGACGCATGAGGTACTGAAACTCCATTCCCAAGACGCGCTCTCCCGACAAAAAATACATTTCGCTCGGCTGATTACAAGGGTAAATGGGCTCAACCCTAACTTCATCTATTTCCGGAAGATTTGGGCCTGTTTCTCTCAACATGTTATATCCTAATATCGGGCAGGCTTGGACCGGTCGAAATCGCCAGAGATGCACGCATCCCGACCCGCCACATATCTGAATCGCCCAAACGGGAACTAGTGCACATCACCGCATACGACAACGGTAACTCCCACGTCGAACTCCCCGGGCCAAGACGGCAACAATAACCACGCTACACCAACTCTGTGTCCTGCCGATCACTGTCATTATTCAAACTGCCGGTGTTGAACGGCCGTAGTCAGTAGAAGGGAACCAAATTTCTCTCCACGCCCCGAAAGCTACAACCGGTCCCTCCACCGCGCGCCCCTCGACACTAGTTAGCAAAGCCCGACTCGCATTCAGGCGGCGCTCCGTTTGGGAAGGGAAGAGTCGTCTTGTGACTTCCGCGCCGAGCCGTCAAGTATGTTTCAACATAAATGCTTGTACCCACACAATACGACCCTGCGTATCACGGGTGGCAACACATACAACGCCTACCACATACAGCGGTATGACCTCATCCCACCCCACCAACGTTAAACACGTACAAAGCAGGCTACGATATTTGCTCCTCGTGCCCTTTCGAAGTACTATCCCACTCTGCAAGACAGGGACGACCAATACCAGGGTGCCGACATGGCATCACCGCCAGCGCAAGGAGCCCGCGGACGCTTCGGCTCACCATCGACAACTCCCTAGCGCTCCTGTGCCATGCTGGAAACAACTTTTCTCCAAACCATTGAATGCACAACTATTAACACTTGTGGGTCCTTCATCGCTTCAGGCGCCCCCATCTCTCCTCTGTCGACAGGAACAACGGAGCAGCGGGCGTAGCCAGAGTTTCGTCGTAAATGTTGCGGAAAGGGTCCATAAGTCCTCACGGCAAGCTCTCAGAGTTCTCATCGTACACTCAGCAGCAGAGAAACCTAGGGGAACCCAAACGATCAACAAGCGACATATCACCTGCTTCTTGCAAACATAGGCACTCGGAGCTGTTCGCATACCCTGCGAGGGATCGATCACACATACATCCTCAACACGTTGGCCAGCAATGCGTAGGTTGCCGCCTGTAGACGAACTACATCTGCCGTCTGAACGTAGAGGAAGCATCGAACAACTTCTACGTACCTAGTTGCGCCATTTGGCCCTCCAGTTGTCCGAGGACCTCCTCGAGAAGAGCGGTTTCCTGATGACAGCTATCTATCGCGGCGAGCGCTGTTGAAAGCGATGGGTCTCCGCCGGTTCCAGCAACTACATTACCGTAAATCACGTGGCCGTTTCACACGCGAAACACGAGGGATGTGAGGAGCTGGTGGAGGAAAGGTAAAGCCGGATGGAGTCAAAACTGAGTTGCGCCGCAAACAGCAACGGGAATCAACTCATATGTGCACACAGGAAGTTGTTCGACAATACCCTTGTTTGTGGTGCATGTTATGCTATATAAGTGGTAATGGAAGGGTAGCAGGGGAGCCCAAGAATCTGGGGCAGGGCGGACGAGAGAGGGATCTAGCACGTTGCGTGCACTCCCCAGAGACCGGAGCCCGGTGGATCAACCATCAAACCCAACACAGGGTACTACCACTTCCAAGCATAATAATCGCCACAACAAAATACAGCAGTTCAATTGGCACATCCGAATCCGTCCATGCACACACCAACAGAAGTAGATATTGAAGATTTGTGCGTCTAGGGCGAAGGCTCCAAGCATGAATTCTCACTCTTTTTCTCGCAATCGCTGCAGTAGAGGTTGATGGACCCGACGTCCTTCCGCATGCAGTCTAGCTCTCCCGCCACGGCGTCGGTTACGGCGGCAGCCTTTGTAACGTCCCCGTTTGCGACTGGTGATTGGAAACCGAGGAGCATGGTCAGAGTCAACCGCTTGTTGTCGTGAGTCTCCTCTTACAAAGCATTCAGATACTGTACAGGGGTGGTTTGTCTCCATATGCCTAATGGTGTATGCGGGAGGGAAAGCGCAGTTGCGAAGAGCCTCTCGTAACGTATCTTATCGGTAGGGTGGGGCACCGCGGGTGAGGTGAGACGACTTACTACTGTATCAACCCGCCCCGACTGTCGCCTCCTGATGATTTGTTGATTGCAACGGCACCGAATACTGTCGTTTAACTCTATTAACCGAGACGAAATGGGCACTTGTTACCGTGCCCACTGTTTTCATTAGCACCAACTTGACTTACTACTGTACAGTTTGCTGTCCACGCTATTTATTCTACAGCGCCATAATGGCTCGATACCAAGCTGCTCCAAGTTGCCCTTGCCGTAGTCTGGTTTGGTTCGTAAATACATGTATCTCCATGCCCCATGCCCGAGAGAGTCTATATTTACGGTCTGTTAGTGACTCTTTCGGTCTAACCGGTGGTGAAGGCTAGGACGCACCGCGCAAGGCTAGGACACACCGTGGCCGACCTAACCCAACCCAACTCTAACCCTAAACCTCACCCACGGCCAACGGATGGCCTCGCGGCCGCGAACTGGGCGAGAACGTGGCTGCGCCGCGTCCTCGGCCGCGTTCTCGGAATGCGGAACGGTGAGAGGGCGCTGTAGAGGGTCAAGGCTAGGAACCAACGCCTGGCCAACCAGACGGCGTGAAACAGCTTAGATAGGAAGAGTCACTAACCGAGTGTAAAAAACTGCTAGCCCGGGAGGAGGGGGTGTAAGTTGCGCATCGCCACCGCTCACGGATCTAAACTCGTAGTGATGTACCACCCCATGACATCGGGTCTAACTACTCTTTGATGGGGCATTTGGTGCAGCAGTCACCAGTAGTGCGTTGGCGGGCATCTAGAAACAATTCTACCTTGAGATGCATTGGTCCATTTGAAGCTAGCAGCCAGCAGGCGAAGAGCAAAGTTGCACTCCTTGGTTGGACCACCCCCGCTTCCCCCGTGGGGGTTCTGATGATACAACAGCTTGTGCAACGGAAACTGATGTCCATCGAGTTTCTACAGCAGTACGTTTCATAAACCAGCAGTGCATCCCTCCTCGGTGTGGCCTCGCTGACTCAAACACTTCTTCGCAAAGCACCATATGCTACACAGGTCGTGCCCGAGGGAAGAGCGCAAGCCCACTTGTTGGTTGTTAGACGAGACTACTGTTGTAGATGGTACCATGTACGCCGCTTACAAGACAAACCGCTATCCGTGATCAACAATTACGCCGCAAGGGTCAACACAGCATGGTTGATAGACAACCGATCAGCTTGATCCTGACAGACCCTCCCTGCTACCTCGATGCCAGTGCTAACATTAAAACGCCCCCTGGGGTGTGCGGGACAGAGATCTCGAAGAGCCTCGTTTCCGCACCTGTCAGCTGAGCCCGCAGCATGTCTCCCAGCCCCTTGACAAGAACATCCGCCGCGGCCTTCGTAGAGGCCGACGGCTCGCCATGTGCACGTCCTGCCGACATATCTACTTTGCCTCCCCTTCTCTCTCTTTTTGTGGACAACAGGCGCCCCAACACCACACGTTTCGTCGCCAGACGTTGGCGTGCTACTGCTGCCGATGTCACTTGTACAACCAACTTAAACTCTGTCTCGGCTGGTCTCGCCTGCGACAACGGAAACATACCGATCGCCCCCGTATGCGGAACACGCCTTCCAGACTCGCAACCCTGAAAATACGCGGAGGAACTTCGGAACTTCACATAAATCCGAAAAAAAAAAAAGGGTGATTTTTCACCTGGTCCTGTCAACCCTCCACCAAACCACCTCCTCTCCTAGCGCCACGCCTGACCCACGGGTCGCGCCACAGCCAGCAGGAAGCGGCAGCATGGCGGGCGGAAGCCAGACCCCCCGCGGCGGCTCGTTGCCCGAGGAGATCGATGTCGACGAGGAGGATATCGTCCGTGTTATTCTGGTGAGAGAAACGTTTTTGAGTATGCGTAGCGGCAGCCGACAAGTGTTCACGCGGGCGGGAAATACTCAACTCCTCCTCTCTTTTTCTCTATGAAAAAAATGAGCGGATCCATGCCCTGCCTGCGTGGTCCCTCCGATGGTCGCAATCCCGGTTGATCCGGCATCCTCTCGGTATCTTTCGGCAACGTCGTGTGTCCATGCCCAAGTCGGCAACTGCTGACACTGAGTAGGAGGCGTTGGGGTCGTGGCCGGACACGCATGTCTGTCCTGGAGCAAATCGGGGACTCTTCTGGCACTTATTTACCAGTCTCGCATGGATAGATTCAACACGGAAAGATACGTTTTTCTAGTCCGATGTGGTCCGTGCGGCAGGGATGGCTGCGGGATGCCTCGCCGGCGGTTGTACGCGGCATCCCCACCTGCCTGGCACAGCCCTCCCTCGCGACTCGACCGCGGCGAGCGCCTCCTGCTTTTTCCACAACATTGGGTTTCAAGAGGAAACACGGACTTGTCGCGTACGCCGCATCTCGGCGTGGAATCTCAATCTTGTCCATGACGACACTGACTTGACAGCAGACAAAGTCCAGTTCCACAACACCTGAAAAAAAAAATATGCGGATGTATGTAGCACGAAGTTGATCAGCACCCAGTCAAACGTTCTCGCCAGGCGGAGGCAGCGTGCCCGCCGCTCACACTGTTATACATACGCGTATGAGTCCTCTCAGTGATGATCATCCAGTTTTTGTTTCCGCGGAATACAATCGGGGCTATTGTACACCGTCCGTGTGACGATGATGTACCTTCGCGCGCTGGGGCTGCATGTTGGCTTGGACGGCCGGGGTTGCTATTATTGCTCAAGATATATTTATGGACGCCGTGTTGGTTGTGGGTGAATGCATCGCAGAGACTGGCTGTGTGTATTTATGTATCTGTATCGGTTGTGGCGGTCATCGGTTCCTCCCCAACACATCATTTAGAAGAGAGAGGATGCCTGTCGATCGATGGGATATCTACGGATGATGATTAATGCCACAACACAGCGACCCGTTCGTGTCAAAGAACAGCTTGCTTCGTCTTTATTTTCCCCGTGCATGCACACATGGGCCGTCCCGGCAGTTGGGCCAGAATACATACATAATAATAGCTGTGCAGATGTTAGAGGAATCAAGTAGAGATGGGTTGGCAACGGGCGAACACGGCAAGCGGAAAGTTTATACATGTATCTGTAGATATATATGGTAAACAACGCTCGTCCGTCTCTCTCTGTCTTGCATGGGTGTAGAAAAGTTTGTGCGCGCCCGTACAGCAAAGTCTACAGACAGACGAGGTTCTCGTTCATGCTCCTGGATGTTGTACAGCAGTTGTAGACAAATAACTGATCCGCGGCGAAGGTGGATGTTCGCACATTCTGTATGGCGAATGGATGAATGTGGCCTCTGGTGACGATGCTGGAGCGAGCGCTTGATAGGGGAGTGCCGAAGCCTCCTCGAATTACTTATATTATCAAGCTCCCGGAGTCTGTGACATTGGGGGGCTTCTTTTCGGTTGAAGGCAGGGTCATTTCTGGGTGAGGCATCTACATGTAGTCACTATTGAGCATAATAAAAATATGCACAGAGCAGATGACTTTTCCTATAGCAGTAAGTGACTCATCGTAGAGAATGCGAAGGACATCGAGACTACAACTAACTGCTGTACGAGAAAAAAGAGTGGAGGAAGCTAACTTCAGCAGCATACAAGCACCATCATCATGTACCATGTATCGCTGGTTGGTGGCCATGTTTGCGTGTTTGCTTGTTCGTTCGTTAGTGGTCTCTCCACCGTGTGCCTTATTCTGTCTCTTAATTCTTGTTATTTTCGGCCTGGTCTTTTTTTGTCCTCGCCCTTTTTCTTTTTCGTTTTGTTTTCTCCTTTCTTCCTGTTTCCTTTTCTCTTTTTCTCTTTTTCTCTTGTTTCCCTCTTTTTCTGTGTCAGATGGCCTTGTCTCTGCTTGCGTGTGAAGCACCAAGATTGAACCGAGGGGGTGTACCTCTTTCTCTCTGGCCCGTGATGCTGACTCCAACTCTCAGTTGTTATCTCGCATAGCGCGCAGAGGGAGCGGAGGACTCCAGAATATCTGTCGTTGATTTCGATTGACTTGCGGACCCCTCGGGGCCAGTGTGTTTGAACGTACCTTTTTAGGGTTAGTTAGACTGTGACCACGGGAATCGACCGTGTCAAGTGTTGGACCAGTACAGACATGAAGGTACTGGGTAGAGAGAGATCGGAACGGTTTTTATTGTGAAGACAAACACAACAACAACAACAATGTACCATGGATGGAACAAACGTTTAACGTTAGCGTTGCACCACGCCGCCGAGGGATAAGAGGCATGACTTACAGAGTACGCCAGGAACCACCATGGCATCTTGTCAAGAATGTGTGCATGTTGCCGCCCAGTCTTGTTGCGTTGTTACAGACAGCCGGCGTTGCTTGTGTTTCAATCTGTCTCTCCGCCTACTACATACATACGCTGGGTCCATTGCGTGGCATCCTTCTGCGTTTAATCTTCTGATTTCGCGTGTTGGTGGTCCGACGCACCACTGACACGAAACACCCCGTCCAGAGCACCCACACACTGCGTATAGTACACAAGGTCTATATCGAAATTTAGATTTCTGTTGCGGGGATACAAAACGGTGTAAAAACGGAACACTACATGCATGCATGCGCAGTTACTACCAGCGAATCAACGTCATCAGCCCCGCGGGCACGTATCAGATATGCAAATGGATGAACACAATTAATTCTAGTCATTGGCCTTGGCCTTACATAGGTCCTCTGACAGGCTACAGCAGTATTATGTATGTGTGTTGTCAACAGTAGTATCAGGTCGGTTGGGTGTGTATGGGTACACATGAACGTCATTCGCGGAAGGATGTCAACATGTCAACCATGATTTCACCGAGAGCTTGGTCAATATTTATTGGTGTACATGAAAGTATCTCCCATGGTTATTGGTTGTGATGTAAATTGATTGACATGTGTCGATCCGGGTTGTCGGCAGCACGTTGTGATCCATATACGGTACGCCATGTATACTTCTCTTCGAAGTACGCTGGCACCAACAACAGTGCGATGTTAAGCGAGGGTTGGGAACTCTTGATTTACTCTCTCTCGCAGACATTCGACGAAAGGAAAGGGGAACGTTTCATACCGTCCAAAATGGTCTGCAGTAGTCTATGCGATCAATTTCGATCCGAGTGGCGGCAAGATTGGTCTTGACTTAATCGTAGTAAGGCATCCATTAGTTAGACTGTGAGCCAGCGGTGCTAACTGAGAGTAGCCGCTGACTGAGAGTATTCTAATGGTTACGCCTGTATCAAGTAAGGCTTAGCCCCTTTAACCAGACCTGTCCCGGTCACCCAAGGCCAGAGATAGGGCTCTCATGGACTGGCAGTTTTTCACGTTGCTCATGGTCGGCAATATCATACCTATCCATCTATGGCCTAGGCCAACAACAGCTACCATCAGGTTCGTTCGTAAATCGCGGCATTGGCCCGAGAAAGCGAAAGAAAAAGTAAGCCACCCTGTATTTTGGGCCCAATATGGAGGGGTACAAGGGGTTCTGCATTTTCAACGTCGTCTATATTGTACGCTTACCAAACCATAAACTACAACGATGTCTTTGCTGAAAACGGCATTTGACGGATACCTCGGACCCCGCCCGTCCCCCTCTCTGTCTCCCACCACCACCACCCTCCTATGTTGTTTTCTCATCTATCTCTCCCTCCCTTCCCCCCCTCTCTCTCCCCCCCCCCCTCTCCGTCTCTCCCCCCGCCCTCTTTCTACATCTATGTAATGTCCCACCTCCTTGCCTGTCTTTCTTTACATGCCTCTTGTCTCTTGCACACCATCGCCACCACCAGCATTGACATACATACCACCTACCTCACTTAACACCGCCGCCACCACAACCACCACCTTCGACACGATCACCACCAGGAGTATCTGCGGCGTCGGGGGTACATCTCCGCAATGCGCGCCCTGGAAAAGCAGGCGGAGATCCAGGCTGAGATTCTGGGGGGAGACGCGGCGTTCCTCCGGGGTCTGGTGCTCGATGGCTGCTGGGAGGATGTCATGGTTCTCATCGAGGTATGTAGAACATGCGTACACTACTACAGCAACCAGTAGCGGCAACAGCAGCACGGTTTGAAGAGGGTTCGGAACAAGCCGAAAACACCGGAACAAGCTAAAAACACTGCCTGAAAGCTGTTTTTTCTCTTGAACCGTACCGTACTTGCTGAAGTGGAATCAAATACATGTGTTCCTCGTGGCCACAACAAGCCACCCTTTCCTCGGCTAAATCCAAAATTTATCTTTCGTGGATAGTCGCGCTTAGACCGTAGCCGCTTCTGCAAGTACGACGCTTCTTTCGAGCCGGTCCTCTCTCGTAATCATTCGTTCTGATTATTTGCGCAATAATCCTCTTCCGGGCACAGGACGAGTTAGCCTTCGGCAGACGTTGTTCAGGTCGACAATCAGCCCCAATCGTCCTTCGTGCCCCTTCGCCTGGTTCATCACATTGCCGCAACCTGTAGCATGCTTCCCTATTTAAGAGTCCACTCCTGTCCCCTGCCCATGCCACCCCCCGGGGCAGCCTCTTCGCCCTCGCAGCGTTGTGCACGACCGGGCGTGCTTCGAGATCAGAAAGCAGGCGTTCTTGGAGCAGCTCGAGAACAACAACGGAGACAAGGACGACACGAGAGCTCTGGTTAAGGTAGAGGGAAGGCGTTTGATAGTAAGCGGCAACCTCTTTTTCGGGATCTATCCTGTTTCTATTTGTTCTCGGCGGCAAGGGAAGGCGGAGGATCACAACGTGTGTGTGGCTTCTATAGTTTCGCGTTTTTTGTTGCGGTTGTACATATGCCCGGGCCGAGAGATCTGGTTACGATACGTGTCTACCCTTGTTTCTCTGCCGGCTTAGGGGAACGAATCTTCACTCGGCTCGCCCGCGTAAGACCACGATAGTGGTGACCGTTTGCGTACGAAGAAGGTAGCCCCCATGCGAGCTCGAGCCCAAAGCTTCCAACGATATGTATGGATACTTTAGACGATAACTCGGCGTGCACCTACGTACGTCTGCCTCTCGCTCGCCCCCCCCCGGACAATGCAAGACACCGCCGCCTTCAAACACGTTCGTTGAGCCACGTGGTGCGCCTCAGAAATAAAAGGAAAGCGTAGACGCAAAAGTGCACCGTTTCACAACTCTCAGAGACACACACAGCTGAAAAGGCGTAGACGCACTCACGCAACGACGCCTCCGCCACCACAACTCCTGCCAACCCTCTCACTCTTGCTCGCTCCACCACCCCGGCCATGTATGTCCGCGGCCCAGGCCCTGCACAAGCTCGAGCGAGGCAGCTCCACCGAGGAGTTCAACGAGTTGTGCTACTGCCTCACTCTCCCCAGCGTGCGCAGCCACCCGGACTTTACGTCTTGGACCCCTCACCTGGGGAGGCTGTGGTGCTTCGAGACGCTCCGCGGGTACCTGGGCCTTATCTTCCCCGGCCAGGAAACGCCTGCCAAGGTGAAAATGCCTTTCCTTGAGATCTTGTGTCAGAGGTGCTATTGCGGTCACACGGGTGTTGTACTGGTACAGTAGTAGTGCTTTTGGTTTTTGATGGATGCTGACTCTCAGTAGGGGCGCGCGGGGGGGGGGGGGGGGGGGCAAACGGGTTTGCCTTTTTTTAAAAAAGGGTTTAA
>FN649738.1:205385-284305 GCA_000310025.1 Ectocarpus siliculosus
GGTTGCAAGGAAGTCTGGGTGGCAGCGTGTGGATATCGTTGGATGGAGTGATCGAGGTCATGATCCGGAGATTTCCTCTCTTCGTGGTTTGTTTGTGGAGGTCGTTTTTTGTCCGGACTGAGAGAAGGAGGTATTAGGAGGAGTATGTCGCTCATCCTGCAGGGAAAAGGTTCGTCTTTAGGGTAGAATCAGTGTGTTGTGTTTGTGAGAATCAGGCAGCGCGGGACTGTAGTCACCACTACGCGTGTCTACGCCGCGTGTGGTATGGTCTAACCGTGTTGTATGTCCTGCCTTGCTGTGTTACGGTGTGCTCTGTCTTTGTGCGTGCACGGGGGGCGGGGGGGGCTTTTACCCCCGCGACTTGCTTGAAATTTTTCCACATAGGTTTATCTAAGCAGCGCGGTGTGTACCAACGGGCATCTTTTGTGGGTGGCGAAGGCAGAGGCCGGCAGGCGTTGATCGGTGACTTTGCGGGAGAGGAGCTAGAAATAAGAAAGTTGGCGCGGTCTAGCCTCATAGCTATTTTATCACCATATTTTCGGTCAGCTGCCTATTTTGCGGCCTGCCTACCTTTAGAATGGGCAGTGAATCGCCCTGCCGAAGCTGATTTTGTTTGAGAGCTCGGCGCACAGGCGCACAGCGTGCGGCTCGGTCTCGCAACAACATCCGTAGTAGTCGCGCTAGAGTGGAGATAGAGACATTTGACTTCGGGGAGACAGCTTCAGGCACTCCCTAAACGTTCATACAAGCGATTATTATTGTGTTGGGGGTGGATGTGAGCGTGGATGTATGCAACATCATTATCGGTCAACTTGATTTGAACTAATTTCGTGCCTGAGAAGGGGCAACCGGGAGTAGAAGAAATGAGACTTGGGGGTGCACCTGTGCGTGGATGGGTATTTTTCTTGGTACTTTTTCCCAGGGGAAGAGGGCTACTACCCGGCAACGCGCGGTAACGAGCTGCCACCCGAAGCATGAGATGACGGGCGGCCGGCCTGGGCAGACGAATGGGGCCAGGAGAGCACTACGTAGATGGGGCACACAACTTCTGTGTGTGCGCCATTGAGTAGAGGAGAGCCTGTCCATGTTGGTTTTGCTTCATTTGTTGCATCATGATAGGAAACGCCTCTACTTTCCGACAAGGTTCAACTCCTCGCGACAGGGTCTAGTCGACACTAATAACGGATTGTTGAGCACATGGATGGAGACTGCTGAGCTCGAAATTACTTGACTTAATAGGAAGGGCGGGTTGCGCCTTTATTCTCTTGCAGTTTCCGACCCTCGGTCGTTTGGCATGTGACACGTGACATGTGATAGGCACGGAAACACGTGGGCTGGACACACCGACCGGCGAGATATAGCCGGCTCCGCTGGTGTACAGTTGTAGTACGAGGGGAAAAAACACTCTTTTGTTGCAGTGGATTCTTTGGCCACACACGCACGTGTCCACAGGTGGCCACTGGTACACGTTGTACGGGTACGTTGCACAAGGTGTACCTATCTGCGTTGCATCCCAACGGCACAACGTACCTACTTTGTGCCACCCACCGGGCACAAGGTGCCAAGCTCATGCAACCTTACGGGCACAAGGTGTTCAGGTCGTGCAACCCAACGGGCACAAGGTGCCGAGGTCGTGTAACCCTACACGAGGTGTTGAGTTTGTGCAACCTTACGGGCACAAGGTGCTGAGTTCTTGCAAACCTACGGGCACAAGGTGTTGACTTTGTGCAAACTTGAGGGCACGAGGTGTTCAATGTGTGCAACCGTTGTTCCGGTATGGCGTCGCCACAAGTATTTTTCGTAGTTGTCTCGTATTTTCGTGTCCTTCTTGCGACTGGTTCATGCACACGCCATGGCGATGCGCTCAAACAAATTAAGCAACATTTGAAGCAGATTAAACTTCCGACCAAAGACAAACGGATCCCGAACACCGATTGATTCCAAACGACTAATAATAGTTGCAATAGCAGAGTAGCAGTTGGATTGCTACGGCTCCTTCGAATGGTCCTCAACCCCCGCTTTCACAAAAATCCAGAGGGATCTCATTCTCGCAACAAATGATCAAATCCACCCACAGTACATTCCCGAGGACTGATGTGGAAACAACCGATGTCGAATCTTGCGACACAAATTACAAACCGGCTGCCAAAAGCAGTCCCGTCAATTCATTGCACAACAGTATTTATTTGCGTGTGCGAAGCTCCTGATCCAAAAACCGTGTCAAGCTCCATTGGCAACAAGAAGAATTGAATCTCGAAACTTTGCCCCGGTGGTTTGAGACAGATGTCAACACGACAGCGAAGTAACCCAAAACACAACACGAATATCGTCAAGTTGCCTCCCAACTCCCACTGATGTGCCGCGAGTCTGTCCACCTGGGAGTGGGCGTATCGGGAAATGAAACCGGCAGGGAAGAGGGGTCGTCGTGTTATTCCTGCGTTCAATATCTGGTTGAACATTGGGGCTGAACATTGTGGAACACCCGACGCCGTCACTGACAAGGCCGCAGGCTAACCTCAAAACACGAAGAGCTACAGCTTGACAAGAAAAACATGGGCGCGAGAACATTGACCATATTCCTCCGGCATGCCACAGAGCGCCGTCGAACATGGAGCAATAGTAGTCTAGCAGTCTCAAGAGAGACGCGTTCTATGCTGCTAGTCCTGATATTTTCTGGTCACTGTACACTCTGAGTTCTGCCGGCGCACCTACAACACATAGGAAAACGACGGAATCCATGGGATACTTACGTAGTATCTCTCCCAAGAGGCGAGATCAACGTTTCTGGCTGTGCCCCTCCACCCACCAACAACAACTTGACGGAGGTTTGACGTGTTAAAAGTGTTTTCAATATTTTCACTTCAGGCGCAAGAACATGGAAAAGCGCACTTACTTGTGCACACCCCATCTCGAATACGGAATATTTGTGTTCTGTTGAAGACACACGAGGTTCGAAAAATGTTTTCAATATTTTCACTTCAGGCGCAAGAACACATGGAAAAGCGCACTTGTGCACACCCCATCTCGAATACGGAATATTTGTGTTCTGTTGAAGACACACGAGGTTCGTCAGTGCAACACTGCGTTCTACTCCGCAGCACATTCGAATGCTTGGCGTTGGATATTATATGACGACTGTAGACTAGGTCCCACTTCAATCTGTTTCCCAGCTCTCTGTAGTACGTGCTCATCATCATATATATGCGGAAAACGAACACCTACAAATGAAAATCAAACGAGTCGAAGAACACTCACTCACTGTGAAAAAAGCAACAATCTCGTAGATAATGCACACACGACGACAACAGCACGGCAGCAGGAGCGAGGTGCACGAATAGCATGTGAGGATGCAGGAATCAACCTAGCTAGGAGATACACTTGCCATGCCATTTCGAAGTGACGGTTGTCGGAGAAAGATAGCACTTGCCCGGGAGGATCGTTGTCGCAAGTAACTCCGCAAGCCACTGATCGTTCGCGGGGGACGTACAGGTAGAGCGTTTCATCGCGCACGTCGAACGGACCAGCTTCACGTCGTTGGTGTACGCAATGGCAAAGGCGGTAAGTTTCGAGTAGATCAGAACGCCGACATGCGGACAAAATCTCGTGTCGCTTCTGTTTAACCTTACGGACTGCCGTCACGCTAGGAGCGTGGAGATGGCACACCTGTGGTCTTTGGGCGCAACGCTGTGCATGCTGAAGGCATCCGTGCCACACGCCCTTTGGCGTGCACCGCCAGACGGAAGGAAGGGCATCCTGTTTCGGCGGATTCGCTGCTGCACAT
Organism: Ectocarpus siliculosus; assembly: GCA_000310025.1. Classification (NCBI taxonomy): domain Eukaryota; class Phaeophyceae; order Ectocarpales; family Ectocarpaceae; genus Ectocarpus; species Ectocarpus siliculosus. The sequence continues at coordinate 209,167 of FN649738.1, forward strand.
CATTTGAATCTAGGCCTACCGCAAAGAAAGCTGTTTCTACAATAGGCATACTTACTTTCGTTCAAGACGGAAGATTTTATCGCGCATATGTAATGGTTTATCCTAAAGGGTACCGCCGTCGAAGGGTCGAAGGCACTGCTGTCTGCCAGATGTAGGCTGTGTGATAGATGGTGCTACCTATGTGTTCTTAGCCTGCCCGCCCGTGAGGGTCGTGACGAGGCCGGGTATAAGTTGTGTGTGTGTTGTGTGTGTTCGCGCTAGTGTTGTTGTGTATCAAGAAATTTACGGGGGGTATATGGATATTGATATATACCCCCCCGTTGAAATCGGATATTGATATTTTCTGATATTTGAGGAAATCTCAAAACAGGTTCGGATATATAGGGGGTATATATTGGGGTATATACTGGGGTATACCTAACATCTGATATATTTGAGGTATATATTGGGGTATATTTGGGGTATATTGAAGAGATCATCACGCTCACGAGAGCAGGAGGAGCACGTACGTACCTGACTGACGGCGTTACTGTATGTATCCAATAGCTGTACCAGTTGATCATCTACTACTACGTTGAATCCGCGGATATAGTGGCAAGTTGCAACGCTCCTTTGATCCTGCTGCTGTCATCATCAGGCTCGCCAAAGACTCAACAACAGCGAAGAGGATCGCAATTAATTGCTAACTGCCGGCGTATGAATGACCGCGAAACCATTATTTTTCATTGAACGAAAACAAGAAGACGTAAATAATACATCCAAACAGCTCTCTGAAAAAAGCAGTGGCCAAAATCGGGTACACCCGGTCCAAACACGGCCATAATCGGGTACCCCTACAAGATGCTGCTGGGAGCGACCACATGCCACCATCTGGTTGGCCGACGCCCGCCCCTACCCGACCTTGACCGCCTTTCCACCGGGTGCACCCGATCTTGGCTACTCACCCCCCGGAGGAGTACCCGGTTTTTCTTTCCCCAAACCGAAAACGGCTGGGCTGTTCGACCAAAACCCATGCACACAATCACGGGTCGGACGCACACCACTGGCCCTCGAATTCGGACCTTCTGACGGCCCGGCGGGGGGAGGCAGACCCCCCGCCGGCGGTGGAAGTCTCCCTTGGGGGAAACGGCTGGCGGTCTGTGCAAATGACCGAGAAGAAGAAAGAGCTGGATCAATACCTCCCTCACGAGATGCGACACACGCAGGACTCATCTCAAGAATAGACATATTTCTCTCCCTCCCGCTACTTTCTCATTATTGGCGACAAATGAGGGCCAGCCAGTGGTGTGCGTCCGACCCGTGGTTGTGTGCATGGGTTTTGGTCGAAGAGCCCAGCCATTTTCGGGTTGGGGAAAGAAAAACCGGGTACCCCTCATCCCGCGGGGGTGAGTAGCCAAGATCTCCTGTCTCCTTCACGACCGAGGGTTGGTTTTCTTTACCACACCACCTCCTGCTCGTCGTTCTGCTGGCTGCGACCCGGAGACGACCAACTCGATGGGAGATGCTGCCGAAGAGGGGGACGCTGCCGAAGCAGGGGATCCCTTTGCCGAAGAGGATCCCTCTGCCGAATATGATTCACTACGTACAGATGACTGTGGGACTCCCGACATGGTAGTGTGGTGGTAGTGTGCCCAAGAGAGTATCAAGAAATATTCAAATGTATACCCCGATATATTCCCGAACAGTATTCATATCAAGAAATATACCCTATATATTCGTGATATATCAGATATGCACTTGATGTATCAATTTCCTGATATATCCGGATATTGCCCTGAAAAAAAGCCGATATTGATATATCGTATTCAGGGGTATATTGTATGTTTCCTGATATATGAATTTCCTGATACACAACACTAGTTCGCGCGCGCGGGGTAACGGGCACTATTGAGGGTGACAGGTGACAGCAGCGCCGAACCGGCACAAAATATACCGGGCAAGCTCTCAATAGTGCCGGTCTGGCACTATTGCGAGCACCGCCTGTGTCCAGATATTTTACCGGCGCTATATCGGGCACCTGGCACTAAACAGGTCCCCCTACTGTACATGCTTTTCTCACAGACGCTGGACACAAGGACGGACACGACCACAGGAATGCAGGTCCGCACACCAATCACCATGTGATCCAATTCACCCATGTGCAGGTCCATCCAGGTTCATCCAGCAGGGGGAAAGAGAACGTCTGCCCATCACCAACAATCCCCAGCGGGACTGCAGCGTGTGATACGCTTACGCCGTGGGGGTGGCCGACGACAGGAGAGCCGCGTGCACCAGGTGGGTGTTGGGTCTGTGTCTGGATTTCTCGAAAAGCTCGTTTTGAAGGAAGGCCTGCTACATGGACTTGCACGCTGGGCGTGTCTCTGTGACACACGGAAAACGATTCCACCGACAAAGCGAAAAGGGCGCGCTTACAAATACGTACAGCAGCAGTAGCGAGCACTCCCTCTCTCTTGTACCACGCCAGTAGGGGTCTTGGACCATGGCTCAAATCTCGACTCATACGTATTTGAAGGAAGACCCTTGGAACACCAGGCCGAGAGATGTTCCACCAAACCACACCAAAGCGTGTAACAAAAAAAACGGCGTCAGATGCCGGACGAAACTATTCTGTGTACGGCATCGAAACGGACGTATCTAGATGTACCACAGACATGGACTGCATCAACGTCTAGCTGTCATTTAGATGCACTCGTCTGACACACCCCAGTCTTTAGACGACAACTACCCGGCGGTTGCAAAAGATACCACACCCGTGCGATCGCTGTGTACTGCATTTGGCTTGTGGTGAACTGCTGTACAGGTACCAGCTGTGTGAGGGGGTGTGATATCTTACGTCACGCCTGTGTCGCCAGCGTGATGAAGTGCGCTCAACCCCACGTACAGCGCATTAACCCTTTTGAGTCTTCAGGCGTTCTCACTGATCATTGATTGATCATTTGCAAATGCTGGTGTAGTGGCAAGTCGTGGAGTTGCCGCGCTGCAGCCCTTCGCGCCGTGTATTGGCAAGTCCATAGGTAGGTATGTCTAGATTATTAGGACCCGCGCCAACCGGCTGACCAATGAAGAGACTTCAGTGACAGCGGCGGGTAATATCAAGGTCTCGGGAATGGGAATGGGGCCAATCAATGACAAATCATGAATCTCTCAACGTATGCATATGTCAATGAACGCGTGTGTGCATAGATACATACATACATATGTGTTCTTTCGCAGCACCACACATACACTCGCCCGAACGTAGGAAGCCACTGCTGCTGCAAAGAGCAGAGGGCAGCAAAAGGGAGGGGTGTTGCAATCCCTGCCGAAGCCCAGATATCGAGGATGTCGTGGTTCCCAACACTTTGAAAATCGTTCCCAAGACCCAGCAGTCATTGTGTCAGCAGCTACAACGAACGCTACAACAACACTACTACTACTGCTGTAGACGAGTAAAACATATCAGCAACACATCCACACTCGTAACACTACACATACCACCCTCGCTCGAACCTAGGAAACCACGAGGTACAGGTGTGTGCTGGTGGATGTGCATGTTGTTTGAAAAACACAGGAGCTCTAGAGAGCTGGCAGGGCACATTTCGGGGGGGGGGCAGAGAACAGAGAAGTACAGAAGTACAAACACCGGCTATGGGTCTTCACTGATCATTTTGCCCTCTCTGGACTGATCATTTACAATATACCGAAAATAGACTAGTTGAGGCAGCTAGACGACTGATCATTTCAAAGTCTACACAGCTAACCTGCCCTACTGACCGCAGCGCGACCACCCATCAACCCTTCTACGACCCTGTCCGTGGCCACCACCCTGTCGCCGGCTTCTCTCATGGCCTACAGTTGGAGATAGCTGTTGCGTGTGCAGAAGTACACTGGTGTCTTTCTCTGCACTTCTCTCTCTCCCGCTCGCTCTCGCTCTAATTTGTTTTTTGGCGCAAAAAAAAAAAACTGACAGTCCAGCCTAGACCCAAAGGGGTTAAGGGTACTCGTAACGTACAACGTGGGCGATAGCCTGAAGTGGCACACGCGGATTCATGACGCTCTTCCCTTTGGAATTCCTCGCACTCAAAAAAGCATGTATCAACGTACGGAACTTGAAATCTCGCAATGCCGGTAATCAGAGCGCTGTACTCGGCGGTACGATGGGTATCTGTAGGTAGTATTACAAGCTGTGTGCAAAAAATGAAAGCACATATTTTTTACTGAACGATGACAAGGCGACCACGCCGTGTCATTTCAGATGTGCGTTTATCGTTCATCACTCCAGCTGACACTACAGCGCAGTATATGGGAAACAAGCATTTGCCAGCAACAAATCAACAAGAGCTTTGCATAGAACCAACATATGCATACTTCATACGAAGGAGGCACTCGACTGCCGCCCCAAACAAATGACACACAAAGTTTTTTTTTTTTCGTCCCATCTCTGGCGCCGCCTGCCTACTCCTCTTCGGCGCACACTGCACGTTTGCCGCGTATGTGCACTTACACTTCTCAGCGTACTTGGTACACGCACCGTCCGGGGTCACACAGGACGGGGAATCAGCGCCGGTTTTTTCTTCTTTTATCTTCTTTTGTCCCCACCTACCTCCTGCGGTGGCTGCCTGAGATATTTTTATCGCGAGGAGGGCAGCAATCCCTTCCCTCGCGACGGTTAAGTCGATGTCGACAATGAAGTCGATCAAGTTTACTAACAACGAGCTTTGCAGCGCGTCGCTTCCAACTTAGACCAGGATTTATTTAGAGAGAAAAAACTCATTATGCCCGGACTCAAACCCCATGACCTGGCCCTTGGTATGCTGCGAGGATACCCACTAGACCACTGGGGTGACAAGAAGGGTGTACACTGTAGAGAGAGACCTGTTGGGCGAAGTGGCTTACGCTGTGCAGCGAGGGACGCTGTCCTCTCGAGCTGCTGGCGTGGTTATGCGAGGTGTAGGTAGGGTGAACACAAAGTGATTTATTATCCACACTCAGACGCCTCAGACGCCCAAGCTGTCTTCACCTGACGGCTACAGACTTGGAAACACGCCTCCACAATACTGCACAGAACCAATGCAGTAGAACCAGTCGTTCTTATACACAAATGCTCCAACAAGAACCTCAATCGCCCATCGCCACAGGTAACTCCTAGATGAGAACGGCATACGAGGTTGGACCCTTGACGACGTGATTTTTGAGAGCGTTGAGTTGTGCAGGCATCCGCCATGCATCAGCGTTAAGATCGGCCGCTACAGCATAAATTTATTTAGGCATAAAATATCCCCCCGACAAGAGAAGAAAATGGCCGTTCGCGTGGGGTCTGCGGATACAGCAGCACTATCCTGCAGCGCCGAACAAATGCTTGTATGACTTGGAGATTTGGTTTTGTATGTCACCGCCCACATTCCGGACAAAGACGGTGTGTAGACTTCGAGAGGGTTTCAACAAAACAGTCTACGCAGCAAAATTGATTTAGCGAACATATGGGATAAAGTATTCAATCCGTGCTTTGGGGTTAGGGCTAGGGATAGGGATAGGGTCTGCGTGCCCCATCCTTATTATTTTTCTAGATACTCGTAGGCGGTCGAACACTTGAGGAACAGTTGTCTACGGACAAACTTTTCGATGATAAGTTGGCTGGTCTGTACCAAGTTGTTTTGTTTAGTGTGGAGTGTTCGAGTCGCCTGGGGGCCTTGGCCGGCAACTGCGATGCCGTTAGGGGCAACATAAGAGCATAGCCATCGATGACCACCCCCCATTTTTGTTTTTCCGCCCATGCTATCTGTATCCTAGTACTCCGGAGACATGAAGATCCGGCGGGTGCTTTTCCTTGTGGCGACACCTGGCATGCATCCTCTGGCCGCCACCGCCGCCACCGTTACCCCGAATGCTAACACCAAGACTGCTAGCGGTGACCGGAATAACGCTGGAGAGAAAACTGCACCTACCGCGGCAGGAGTCGGCGGTGCCTCCCGCGCGCATCCCCACCTGGGCTCCTTGGCGAGTGATCTCGACGCGTGTTCCACGGAGGCTAGCAGTTGCCTAGACGACCAAGTGTGAGTACCAGCAGCGACGAGAACACATCCTATTCCCCCGTGCAGGGTTTCGCAACTGGCAGCTGCGTTTGTTGCTTCGGAGGTTTATCTTACTTCGCTTACGATGACTACAGAAGTGGTACCAGGCAGAGTAGAGCGAAAGTCTTCGCAGTTTTTCTAATTTTGCAAACACTCCTGGATTATATGTAGTAAGGATAAGCTGAGTCGGCCTTCGAGTTATGGTCTGCGTGCCCCCTGCCTGGTCATTTTTCGAACGAACATGCTCTCTTTGCGTTGTCAGTCCGAATAGAGTTGCCCGGAGTGCTTGGGCCACCCCCTCCTAAGCGGTGCGCCTCCCGAGAAAGGAGAAGAGTAATCCAACCACCCGCGATTCGCTTCCGCCGCAGCGTCAACACCTCCTCTCTCTCTCTCTCTCTCTCTCTCTCCGGGACATACATGCGGGACCCCCGCACGCCCAATGCCGCAGGTGCCTGGAGTGCATGACGTCCTACGTGGACCACCCCCTGGAGTACCAATCGTGCTTAGACAACTATGTCACCGACTGGGCGTCTGCGACGGTGTGCGACGGAAGAGCAGAGCAGCCATGCTGCGCCAACTTCGTTTCTGAGGGAAATTGCCTCGAAAACGAACCCTTCATAGAGTGAGCAACGAAAATTGTTGCTGGAATTCTGAAATAGATGTATGTGTCGTTGGAGCTGATAGACGAACGCTGTCAGAAGAAGCAGGGGTTTCGGTATCACAGCTGTTTCGATATTTTCGTCTCGCGGCCCTTCGTCGGAACGAGTGTTTTTGTGTGCTTGGATTTTGTGGTACTTCCTTTCGCGTGTCTCTTCTTCGACTTTGTTCTTCGCATCGTCAGCACTCTGAATCCGACCGTTTTGGGGGGAGGTTTCTACAGTGTATGATATGGGGAAAGACAGACGCTGCTTTGCGTTGGGCACACCGGATTCACCCGGGGCGATGTAAGCGTACAGCGGAAGCGACTCCCCGGTACTCGGGCTTGGTCTGGTGGGTTTCTCTTATGACTGACTCTCTCTCTCTGTGGCGGTGGACCAATACCGTTGCGACCTAGAAAGGTGTGGTTGGGAAGATGACCCCGCTGGTGCGTGTGTCCGATCCGTACAGAGGTGCTATACCTCCCTGTCGTGTGCCGCCAGGGAACAAAAACCAGCGTGTTCAGGTGCTTATGTTCACCCTCCGCTGACATCGCGCGAGACACCGATCACCATCCCCCCCAATCATGGCACCCTACTGCCGCCGCTGCTGCTGCTGCTTTGCAGGTACTGGAAGTGCAACCTGGGCTTGTTCGACGGGTGCGTGGACTACGACATGACCTGCCTTGGCACCGAGGGCATGACCGAGGACCTGGGCCTCAACACCAGCACCGCCAGCACCGGCACCAGCGCTAGCAGTAGTACCAGCATCGTGTCGGATGCGGTGGTGGAGGATGTTGCGACGGACGAAAGCGGGGCTGCCAGGAAAACCTTCGTCATGGCCAACGTTGTCGTCGCGACGGCGTCTGCGCTGCTAGCAGGGATTGCCGCAGTTGGCTCGTGGCTGGGTTAGGGAAACACACGCGAGAGCGGATGGATGCCGGATATTGCCCCCTCCATGCGGAAGCCACGCCAGCGGCAAACGCGGCACCTAGGGGTCACACCCCGGCCGCCGCCCCTGCTGCCAAATATGTTCACCGTGTGTTGCTGTCGAGGCCATGCCGAGTTGTGCTGTGCGTGAGGTTGTGTTGGCAGATTTGATCATGGCAGCCGCGGGCAGCAACGACAACATGGTGGGTGGTCGGTCAGCGTTCTGTCGATGTTGCGTTTTCTCTTGTGGACGACGAATTTACTCTTTTTGTGGCCACGTCCGTGTATGGTGATGCATGCCTATTGTTTTGGCGATGTATGGCATTGAAACTCTATGATGTTTGGTCTGTGCTTTGGTTGCCAGTGTTGAGGCCTTTTACGAAGTTTTCAACGAGTACCAAGGTGATTGGTTTTGCGAACCTCAGCGAAGTCTCCTGTCGGGATTAGATGTATGTACGTGCATTGGGTACTCTGCTACTTTTTCAAGCACTTTTTTGCAGCATTCGTACAACTGTCCATTGGTGTATTTCCATACCGTGTATTCGTATACTCAGCATTGTTCGTAGCGCTGAATGTACATTCATGTATCCTCATTATATTGATTTATTCCGTAGGCAACACTTGACTGTCTCTTTGCCTGGCTGTCCGATATCCTGTTCGGCTGTCTGTGTATTTGTGATGATGTATTTTCTGTCGCCGATCAATCGACTTGGTGGTGTCTTGTCTCAGTTTTTCTCTCGGTCTTGTGGGTGCCCGTTGGAATCCATAGATCCCCCCACTGGTACAAGTGAGTTACGTCCGGACGGGTGGTGCGACCAACGCCGCCGCGGTGACGTAAAGGGTTTTCATGTGGTATCAACCTGCGATCACATGCCTTAAATTGGGTATTTTCTTCTGTTTGTTTTCTTTCCTGCAGCGTGCCCTACCAGTTGTCCGTTTCCTGACCACCGACGGCGTGCTTTTTTTCTTGCCCCGGTTCTTCTCCAAGTTTTGGATGCAGCAACTTGTTTTCCATTCCTGAGGGATGATTTTGTGGTTCGGGCCACCCCCCCTTGCTTGCGTCTTGTCCACGTCATCGCGGGGGTAAATAGACTTTCGGATAGGTTTAGATAGCTCGCTGCAGTAGTGAAGGAAAGTCGGTCTGTCTGTATGTCCGCGTGTTGTGTGCTTCCATCTGCGTCGTTTCTTTGTGGACACAACGGATCATGGACCAACCCCGGATGCTTTCGATCATCGGGTGTTCTCCTGTAGACCTCTTGGGGTGCGATCGGTTTGAGGATAAAGAGATTTCGGGCATCACACTGCGAACAGGTATCCCATATGTTGAAGTCGGGCTCATAGAGGCGGTGGCGGGAACCGACGCGGAACATCCAGGTCACAGCGGTGGCAACGGGGGGGGGATGGCTGGTCTTCGACGCTGCTGCTGGCGTTCGTGGTCTTGGTGCATGTTTTCCTCCGGCAGGACACAGGCCGATGTACCGCTCAGTTGGTGGCGTATAGGCAGCAACAGAGTTTATGCGAAGCGGGATAAGGGCGTGTTTAACGTCCCGTGGGGATTTGGTGGGTGCCAACCGTAAGAAGATGCTCGCTCGCTTTCTACGGTAAGACCTTATGTGGCTCGCTGTTTTCGCGACGCGGTGGGTGCAGGTGGCCCGGCCTCCACTGAGGCACTGTCCTTTTCTCCCAGGGACGAAAAACGTTTGTGTGCGGTTTGATGAGAGTTGAGTTTATCGACGTGGTGAGTTGTTGGTGAGGTTGGACAAGAGTCCATGCTATTATTGGAAAGGGAACAAAATACAAAGCAGTTGAGATCTTCTGAGAAAGCGCAACCATTTCCCCTGTTGCTATGGAGGCATGAACAGACGTCGCCGAATCACGGAAGGCGGACATAAGCCTCGAATGTCTTATAAGCCAGGAGAGAACATGCGGGCATTTTCCGTTGCAAGTGGTCACGATTCGACCCGACTTGTGTTCGGAGCACCATTTTTGAAATTTCCGCCGGTGGCAGTAGAGGCGGGACCAGAGGCGACAAATGTTTTGAATTGGGTTTCCCTGATGACACGTCTGGTTCAGGTTTGTCGAGGGATGACTGCGCGATGGGCACACGCGCTAACATATTTTTGTACAGCTGTTTTTTTGCGGGCGAGGTCCGCTTTTTGGGAGCAGAAACATCGGTCGTAGGCGGCGTGATGTTCGCGTGGTGTGTGGGCTTGTGAAACTGGGCATCTGCGGCGGGGGGGATATCGGCTGTGCGGCGGAACCGCTCCTCACTCGGCTGCCCTTGAGACTGAAGGAGGACGCCTATCCTGTAGTGGCGCATTGGACGGGGGCAAGCACGGGGCTCTACCTTTCGTCATTGCGAAGAAGCACCAGAAAACTTGAGAAAACGCACAGTTGTTGCTGCACTGACCGAAACCTTGAGAAACCGAACAAATGTTACTATATGCCCGGCTTGTCATGTAACACGGTCAAACACAGGGACGCCGCTTGAAGAGAAGATAAAAGTAGATGTAGTTGACTCAAATCCCGCGAAAATCAACCGCGTCCAGAGGAGAGACAAGAGTGAGCACGCCATGCGGATCATCGAGGCGCTCTAAATCGCTCACGAGTACAACACCAAGAAGGTTCGTTGGTCGATGTCACCACCGAGAATACAAACCTCGGTGCGGGCTGCGATCTTGGAATCATTCTCTCACATGTTCATCAACGAATGCACCAGACTCGCTTCCACTGCTTTATAGAGTTCCTGAAACACGAACATCCTTGGAAAATACCACAACATCATGAGAAGCAACACTTCTTCAAAACGCCACAAAACTACATCCAGTTTCTGAAATCGGAAATTCCAAGAACCGCCTATGAAAGTATGATACTCGTGAAACCTCGAAAAAAACGAATTCCAACGACCACATTAACCACAAAAAACACATTGCGGAAACACGGAGGCTTTAAATTTAATCATGCCTTGAATCATATGCCAACTTGTCACCCATCACATTAAGCAACATCATGTTTTCCCCGCACTACCACATTTTTGTTGATGTATTTTGTCTTTGGGGATCTTCTATTCCTTCCTCAGGTAACCGTACGTAACCCACGTACATCCAATACCAGCAGAAAACACAACGTGCACTATCGCAGAAAGTATCCCAACCAAAATAGGAAAACCCAACATGTCCTCCCTCCTCCCATCCCATACATAACATCAAACTATGCATGCTGCGTTTCGTCTTGTAGCCGAAGCACTACCCGAATTACCCCGCTGCCCGCACCAGGCCGAAGGACTACTATTGATGTCTTGCTATGAATATTCTTCCATGTTTACTAGTAGCAGAAGCTACTCGAACTACGTGCTCTGTCTTTTGATACGGCCGCCATTGCCCCCTCACTCCTCGGTCGGTGGTGTGAAGTGTGGGCTCTGGTGCATGCACAACAAACGCCAGCTAAGAAAACAGAACAAAAGGTTTTCCAACGCATTAACGAGGACCCGATCGTTCTTCACGAGCGTCCTCGGTTGACCATCCACCAACGTTCTCACTCACGTTGTGAAAGGTGGTGCCAGCCTCAGGGCCCACAGCCGTTTTCTTTCTTCACGTGTGGTACCTTGGAAGAGGCGCCGTCCTGGACAAACTCACTCTTCACCACAGGTTCCTCCGCGGCCACCGGGAGCGGGGACTGGAAGGGTGCGTCGGCTAGGACACCGTCGACCTTGACTTCCGTTTTCACCTGGGAATTGTGGAAACCCCAGGTGAACCACAAGAGTTGTCAGCCGTTGAGATGGACAATGGAATTGTACCACTGCTATCCGAGACAGCCACAACCGCCCACCCGCTCCTTCCCAGTGTCTTTTATCACGTCCCTCCTGCACGCCCTCCTCCACGCCTTCTACGGGGGAGGGTTTTCGCCTTCGGTGATCGACAGACACGAATGATAACATAAGCGAGATGATGCCTATCACATTGCAAAACAAAGCAAGCGAAGACAATACCGGCGTTTCGGTCCAAGGAGACATGCAACTTGCTGCCATGCTCGATACAGGTCTCTTTACCTTTATGTGAGAGGCCCCCGCGGAGACATTGCGGCCTTCTTTCTTCACCTTTGGTACCTTGGAAGAGGCGCCATCCTGGACACACTCACTCTTCACCGCAGGTTTCTCCGTGGCCACCGGGAATGGGAACTGGAAGGGTGCGTCCGCTAGGACACCGTGAACCTTGACTTCCGTTTTCACCTGAAAAAATGTGGAGAACCTCAGGTGAGTTGCGAGAGTAGTCAGCCGTTGAGATCGACAATCGAAATGTACCACTGCTATCCGAGATTATCCGAGATTGTGATAGCAACTCGACGAGTATCGTCGAGTTGCATTTCTGAACCTTTCAGGCTTTTCCAGCGGAGATGGGGGATGCGAATGAATTTTTCACCGAGCCACACGCAGACATCGAACGATGAGACTGAAGCTAGGCATGGTACGTGCTAATCTCTGATACGTTCATTGGTGCGTCGTTAGCTTCCCGGGCATGGGCGTCCCTTAGTGTCCCGATTTTGTCCTTGATCAGCGAGCTGGTGATGAAGGGGGCGATCAAGGGGGCGGACGTGGTGGAGAGGGAGTGTTGAGGAGTATGCCCCCCCCCGCAATACGCCAGGACTGTCGACATAGCCGCCAAAGTAGGCAAGCACCCCTGCATATTTGTAAACCTGCTGGAACGATAAACTTGGGGATCGAAGAGAAAGAAGAGCAAATAATATCATATCAACGTCTGCATCGTCATACGCGGGACATGTACTTCACCGTCTCAGGGTCGTTGTCGTCCACATTAGAGGGCACCGGTGATTTGAGGGGACTCGTTGGGCTGTCCGTCCTGGCACCTCCAAGCTTGAGAGAACGAAAGTCACCTCCCCGCGAACTGAAGTTCTGCGTGTTTCCGGCCGCAGTGATTCTGAAGCCGTACGGACGTGCGTGTTTGTAACTACGTCAGAAACACGGGTGCCACGAGAGTGCTAAGCGCGACTGCGGCTATCAACAACACCACGTGCTGGGTTCCGTACACAGAGAAAGCAGATATCCTTGCCTGGGTTCCGTACACACAGAAAGCAGTTATCCTTGCCTGGGCTCCGTACAAAGAGAAAGCAGAATACATCGACAATAATATTAGTATTGACCTCCTTCACATTATTTTATGACTAAAGGGCTACCTTCCGTTCCCTGCGCTCTCGGTTCTCCGACGACGTCTTGAGGTATTTCCCTCGGAGCTCTCACTCGACCTCTTCCTTGTTAGCCTGGATGGATATGGAACGGTTACGTAGCATAGCATTGGTTGCATGAATGCTCATGCCTTCTAGAATGTTTTGTTATCAGGAGCAGCTATGGAAGAAGGGCTTTTTGACTTTTTCTACAGTATATCATATAGAAATAGGATATTTTTCAACGTAAGGTTACAGAGTAGGTGAACCATCGACCACCCGACAGGGATGGGGAGTTGCTAATAAATCGAGGGAGAGAGAGAGAGAGAGAGGTCATTTGTCTACGATCAGGCGATAGGGAATGTGAATTTCCTCTCCTGGGTTCAGTACATACATACAGAGAGACGACATCGACAAAAGACACAGCAGCAGCATAGTTGAGCTGTCACGAACCAAACGGCGGCAACGACAGGTAAAAAAAGCTCGTGGTCAGCAGCATCACGTGCCCGATTGTTCCCTACGTTCCCTACATGAAGAGGGCACTCGTCTACGATCAGGGAAAAGGGGCCGAGAAGTGTTCAAAATACGTACATACCCGTTGGCCATGGCTCCTCCGCCGGTTTCAGCATCATCACCACTCCCGCTGCTGCCTCGCTCGCAATCACTGCCGCTCTTTGGTTCCCTACATGGAGAAAAGCGGCGACAAAATATGCAGAGGCAGCATGGTGGCAACGTATATGGTGCAAGATGGTGCAGTTGTTTACGAACAGCGACGCTTTCCCGTGTTCCGTACATCGAGCGAGAAGTCAGCTCCTCTACGACCAGGCGACAGGAATGGACAATTGTCGACAGGGACGGAGTATTGTTCAAGCGACATATGAACACATACCCGTTGTCCAAGGCTCCGTCTCGGGTCTCAGCATCACCACCACTGCCGCTGCTGCCTCCCTCGCTGCAGCTCCTTGGTTCTCTACATGGAGAAAGCGGTCGCCGACAAAAAGACGCAGCGGCAGCATGGTTGAGCTATCACCAAACTGGGGCAAGGAATGGTGCAAGATGGTGCGGTTGTTTACCAACAGCGCCGCTTTCCCGTGTTCCTTACATCGAGAGGCGAGAGGGGCGAGGAAATGTTGAAAAATGGTGCGGTTTTTTACCAACAGCACCGCTTTCCCGTGTTCCTTACATCGAGAGTCGACAGGGGCGGGGAAATGTTGAAAAAACTACATACCCGTTGTCCAAGGCTCTTTCGCCAGTCTCAGCACCATCACCGCTTCGGCTGATGTCTCTCTCGCTATCACTGCCGCTTCCCGATTTAGAAGCCCTCCCTACGCGAACTGCGGGGGTGGGACGTTCCGCCGCTGTAAGTCGAGTCACCGTCACCGTCACACTGTCGCCACGACCCAAACCCAGCTCGGCAATGACCCTTTCCGGCATCGTGAAAGGGAAAGCATGCTCACTGCCGGAACGGCGGATCGTCACGTTGGGCTCGTTCGTTGTTCCGTCGCCGCCTGTAACGTGATAGGACAGCAAAATATTGTGTAAGGCCCCAATCCGTGATTTGAAAGGCGTCACAGGTCGAATTATGGTCCACCTAACGCTACTCAGTTGCAAAACCGACAGCAGCCGAATATTTTTCGTTATTTTTCGTCATTCTCCACGGATGTGCGCAACAATCAAGCCAGAGCACGGTCTATCGGGCAGTAGAACATGTTCATACCTGGGCTGTCGCCGTCCCCGCTATCCACTGACTCCTCTCGCTCCGCTGACCCCCCGTGCCCCGTACTTGTGGTCCCGCCCCCCCCCTTGCCACTTTCAGGTTTCTTGCTTGCCATTGCTGAGAGACGGGCCTCGTCGAAGAACTTCTCTCCTTGCCTTGATTGCCAGCTTGCTGGGTTCGTCTGCAGCACATTCTTCACCCAGCTGTTCTTATCCAACGCGCCGAAGAAAGCGTCGAACTTGGTCCTATCATCCAGCACGCGCTCAACGCAGAGCATGGCGAACTCGACGGCCAGCTGTCGCGCCAGTTTACTGTTCACTTTGTCTTTCTCTTGAGTCCCTTCGAAGAGTAGAAACGTCGTCACTACGGCCTGATCGAATTCCACACGAGAGGCGTCGATCGAGATGTGGAGTGGTTTTCCGGGCCCCGGAGTCGTCACGGTCTTGTTCGACTGTCCAATGCGCCCGGACAGCGCCTTCTTATTGATGGCGGTTACGAACTTGTTCTTGTTACTACCAAGAGCGTAGATGACCGGCTTCCAGTAAGTCTCCAGGACATCTAGAAGTTGCTTCTTGCGCTTCCCATCGTCCGCTTCAAAGAGCGCTTGCTCCTCGGGTGAAACAAAGGTCGGTAGCAGCGCCGCCGCCCCCTCCACGACCATCCTATTCTCGCCATCAACTGCGCGCAGTGCTCCGCCAGCGATCGAAAGAGCAAGCATGCGAACGACATCAAGATGTCCCTCATCAAGCGCAAAATCCTTGACGCTATTGACGATTCCATGCTCGAGAATCACCGCTGCCAGTTTCGGGCTTGCCTGGGTCGTGCGCAGCAACCCGAAACATGCTGTGAGGCACTGCGGAAGTGGTTTGGATGCCGCCGAATCGAGACCGTTGAGCTCATCCTCCTTCCAAAATCTAGCCATGATGGCCTTGATGATGGGACTGTCTTCATCAAGCCCCTTGCCGTACACAAGTGACTCCCAGGAATTCCCCTTCATCTTCCGCAAGGCCCCTTCCCCCTCGAGGATCTTCTTTACGTGGAAATTAAGAACTTTCCACGCTGCCGCGACCGTTGCTTGCTCCGCTTTGTTCCGCGTCCCGTCCACGCTACCCATAGGATGCAGGTTCCGCCTCCAACCGTCACCCATCACCTCCTTGGCGTACTCCTCACATAGGCGAAGTTCGGGGTTATTCAACGCGCGCACTAGACGCCCAAGCCCTGAGATGACGGCGAAATGTCCAGGTTTCTGTACGGGCACGACCGGACGGCATGGCCGAATAGAACCATAGGCAGGAGAAACACCAACGTATTTTTGCAAACGAATCACTCGGTTTAATGTACGGTATGTAGGTGGAACCGTTCGTGCACCACACTTCCGAATATCTTGGTGCAGGGTCCAAACGGTGGGACCGTGCCAACCGCAGCATGGGTACTCTATTCATCCCTTTAGCTCTTGATGTGAAAAATAGATGCTAGTTTCTCTATGTAGCGAGACGAACGGCTAATGCTCTTGTTCTTTCATGCGATCATCATAATACGTGGTCCTCTATGTACAGCCGCTGCTGCGCTAGTTCCCTTATGTGAATATCTAAAAGTTAGTGCGACACGAACCGCGGCAGCTATCCGTGTTCTTTAATGCGAGAAAATCCTCACTGTTCTTACGCTTAGCCGCTGCTACGTACGCCAGGACACTCATTCATGCAAATATCTGATTGCTAGATTCTATATGTAGCGAAACGAACGGCTGCTGCTCTTGTTCTTTCATGCGATGATCATCATACGTTTCCTCTATGTAACGCCGCTTCTGCGCTAGTTCCCTCCGAAGTGAATATCTGAATGTTAGTGTATCTAGGTAGCGACACGAAGCGCGGCTTCCAATAGTGTTCTATATTACGAGGGACTATTCGTTGATCTGTACTTACAGCCGCTTCTGCGCTGGTTCCCTCATGTGGTAGTTGAAAAAGTTAGTTTCTGTACGCAGCGAGACGAACCGCTGCTCTCTCGTTCGTTTATGCGAATATTGTGAAATGTTATGTCATCGGTGAAGCGAATACCCTACTCTGTACCGAGTCATAATCCATAAACTGGCCGTTGACCGTTCACTTTGGGGTTATTTTCCCCCCTTACGTACTTGCTCCTCTGACATGTGGCGAGTAAGTGCCAAGCGTGGCCAATTGTGTCGTGCTAGTTTCAACAAGGGTTCACGTGGGCGAAAGAGGGCCCGCGCGGGCATCTCCACATCTCCGAGGATATGCATACCCCGAATGGCCAACTATTCTCTGGAAATTCTTGGTGGCAAACAGTCCAGAGAGGTAGAATGTTATTCGTAGTCCACACGGATCTTTACTGGTGGCATGTGTGTCCCTACCCACGGAAGATACCTACATGTCCTGGTATCCACATGAACGGTGTATGGAACCCCTGGTCGACCAAGAACGAGAGTCTCGAAGAATATCGATCTTTTGTGTACGTACGTAACGGTGGAATTCGGTGGGACTCAGAATATTGATTTGATCAAGCTTGGTTTGACGTCCATTGGTCAACGCATCCTCACCCGAGATTGGCTCTCGCCCTTGTGCAGGTTGGTCCCCTTTTCCGCGGCTGCAGCGTAGTCCAAGAAGTTGTACACGTTGACCTGGAACTTGGCATGTTCTCCGGTCAAGACTTTTGCAAGCTCCAAGGTTTTTGCGGCACCTGCACATTTTCGAAGGCGCGTGCAGTATGGGATAGTAGGCGCAAAAGGTTTAGAATTCCATGTCCGAAGGCTATACTCTACATCTTGAGGTGGAGTATACATCGCGAAGCGCTCACGAATCGATCACTCACATGCACGTGGGGTATATCGGCGGTCTCTTCCGTAGATCAAAATCTTGACATTGACCGCAACCAGGGATCCCGCCCATTCCTTTTCGCCGCGACATCTACGGCAAAGTATTTCCAGACCAACTCCCGTGCCTCGTGATCGAGGCAAGACCGACACAGAGACACCGTTCATAACGACCAAACCTATCCAGACCACATGTATTCTTGCATTAGAATGCGCTGTCCGCAGTATTCCGCGTGTGCACACCCACGCAACGGTGGTTGATAATATTCACGCGGGCTTCTTTGTTCGCACGGTTGACTGCGAATAACAGCAGTCGCTAGAAACATAGGATGGGTTGAAAACTGGCGCGCGCGAGCGAGTACACCATACACCTGACGGGTGAAAATGGCGCAGTCACCGGTGGGGTCAACTGCGACGATTGATTGTTCGTGCCACTTGTTTCTGCGTGGCAACTGCAAATTTGGCACGTGGGGCTGACTGCATCATTGGTCGCACGCATGATTGGTGACCAAGTAGGCTGTCACTACTCACCGAGAGTGACTACTCAACCATGCGTGGCGTGTGTGCGTGCACACACACGCATGGTATTGCGTACTCTATTCTCGGCACAAGTAGGGGGATGGTCAGACGTTGTGCCTTGAGGTGCCAGAGAGATGTATGGATAGTCGTTTGGTGTTTTGACTGGTGGTGGTTCTAGAGATAGTACACCAGAAACAGCAAGCACCTGGCGTCCGGGCCTTGCATATTATGCATATTTCATTCCTCACCGTCTATCCTGTCCGATCGTGACTCAAAATGGTACCTTCCTTATATTACCGTTTACAGGGGTACGAGCATATTCGACCGTACCATGGAATAGCGTGAAGCAAGGTGTTCGTCACAGGGAGACACGCTTTTCGTATAAAACGTGTTCAGCCGTTACTTACTGTCTTCTGGGAAAAGGTTTGATTGTCCAAACTCTCCGGCTCTGGAGAGAGGACAGCCGAGGTCGCCGGCCAAAGCAATGACGGCCATCGCAGCACGGTTTTGCCCTTGGGGAGTGATCAACGATGGCGCTGCAGACACGAACTCTTTGCTGGGCAGAACGTCGTCGTTGGGCTGTAGGAGCAGAGAAATAACGACTTACATTTATCAACGTCGGCGTTCCACTTTTACCACCATCGATGGAATATACAGTGCTTGACATTGCAAATGAATTAACAACATCTAACCGACAAATGAATTGTGAAAGTGGCCATCTTTTTTTGGCTGCATTGCCGACCGCGAGGGGGTGTACTTGTACACACGCAGGTCAGCAACACCGTGCCATTTGCAAGACGCAGACCACAGACCATCCCGCGGCAATTCACATCTCCCTTTCATTGCCTATTCAATAGACGTCGGTTAACCCTGAACGACCAACAACATGATTCCCTGTCCTATTGTGAGTCTCTCACCCATGTCGTTGCGGCAAGAGCCGTTTCCCAACTAAGATCAGTGCCTTCCGCCAATGCTTCGCCGATGGCAGTCTCGAGTTGTTCTTTCACCTCCGCCTGTCGAACACAGGAGACACGCGTCGCAGGATACGCAACGAGGAACATTCGCTCATTTTAGCAAAGGCTTGTTGTTTGTCGACAATGGTTGGACTTAGACCATGCGAACATGTCCGAGGGCGGCAGAATCACGGATCAATATATACATTCTCTGGGTGGTTGCATCTGCAGATGTACGCACACGCAAAAGGCTTCCGCCTGGCGTGAAAGTCGGTTTTAGTGCCACGAAAGCGATGAACAAGACACCCATTATGGGGAAAGGAAACACGCTAACAGTGCACCGACCGCACATACATGTACGCCACCAAACCTACCTCTTGGACGAACTGAACCCCACCGAAAAACTATTGTGATACACGTGTGTAGTATGCAAGCCGGCCCAAAATATCATGGTCTGTAGGCTAGCACAACAACCGCACAAATACCCTGCAGTGTGTCTTTCAGGGAGTGTGCCTTCTTCGGAGCAAATGATCCTATGCATAGATATAGATATGTGAACTGGCTGAGTCGATTCCTTACATGTTTTGACAATAATCATATGGAATGCTGCTCACAACCGTGACCACTCTCTGCGAAAAAACTAAAACCTGCTGGAGACCAGACAGTGTGAGATCGAGGAAGCCCACCCATGGACATCTATCTGCTGTATACAAGACAGCTTGCACTGGATATCTGCTAGAAGAGTACCAATCTGGGATCATCGTGTTCCGACATGAAGGCCACGAACTCGGATAGTAATTAGTGAAGACCCGAGTGCTGGCTAACTGGGAATCCCTCATGTGGGAAGAGTTTGACCAAAGTTCTCAGAAGGTGTCTGTAGTTGGCTATGTAGACTAGACGAGGGAAGAAATATTCGGATCTGATGAATACTCACTCCGCGTGACAACTTTCATGAAATGTGTGCGAGAAGGCTGTTTTGTAAAGTGCGATTGATTTGTACTTTTATTGCCATATCGAGGTCGCTGCGTAAAAGTTCGTGGTACGTATCGTCTACTACTGCTGTAGATAGGCATCGGAGTATGTGCCGAGCAAAGCGTGTATTCAGGGAAGGAAACGTACTGACTTTTCGCGATGACATCACGAATCGAATAGAATAAGCAAAAAATGATCGGATCGTCTTTCACCGTTCCGTGAAAAAACTAATGCGTTTTTTTTTCGTTGCGTTTTTTATAACACTGAAAATACGTTTGAAAACTGAGGGAGATTGCATGCCCGGTTTCGTTTTGTCATATTAAGAAAAAAAAAAAAAAGAAACATGCGAGAAAAAACCGGAGAGAAAGCACGTACATGACGGGAGGATTCTCGTTTCATACCTGCTCTGGTCCCGACAGATGTTCCCTGACTGCTTCGTTGTAGACCGTACACCATGCTCTGGGGTGGGCCCACGTCCGTCGCGAGGGACATGCCACCATGGCGGTTGCTTCGAACTTAAACCCACCCGTGAACTGTTGGGCGACGTGTTGCAGTGTTTTCTCCGTCATGATGTTCGAGTTCTTCCCCAGGTTGGTGGAGTCGCCTGTCTCGGGTCCGTTCATAGATGAATTGTCGACGTGTCGCACAAGCGTCTTGGGGGATATCAGCATAACGCAGCCACCATCAGGTCGAGAAGATGCCATTTCGTGGAGTGCGTGTAGTAGTGTGTCTGAGAGGGGAACACGCTGAGCTAGAAGCTAGAAAACGATTTGTGTGGATCAGACATGCGCAGGTGTAGATCCGCAGACCAAAATAAAAAAGAATACGGTGGAGGCGTGTTGGTTCGAACAACGGTGGTTCGGTTTTCCGGAGGGTCTCCCCAAAGAGAGGGCATCAGGGTCTTTTCCTGCTCTCGCCGAGCTCCTCTCGCCAGCAGCAAGTGCGTGCCTCACTGTGTGGGAGACGCGTATCCCCCTGGGTTCAAGGGCAGACAGCTGAGGGGCAGACCGTCATGTGCAGCCTGTTTGGGGGTTCACGCGGCGGAATGGAGAGAGGGTAGAAGGGTAAGGGCCAGATGACCCAATTAAATGTATGCATAGCACAAGGCCGGTGCGCCGGGCAATGGAGCCCCGGCGGAGGAAGCACACACCGTTACGCAGGGGGTCTACAGTACACTCTGTGCGGTAAGTGCTCCAGTGGTACTCGTTTGGAATGTATGTCTGCCTTTCCGCACCTCTAATCACCCCAGGAGACGGCAGAAATTTTCGCGCGAGCTTGTAATACAGCTGTAGGTTGCATGAGATACAGTACCACACCCCCTGGAACCAAAGCTTGAGCACTCCACGACGAAGAAGATGCTGAAATCGAAGGATACGTTGTCTGGCAGCAGCAGTAGCAGTACACGCGATATTTCAATGTGATGAGAATATGCACAATTCGTGGAGCGGTGTGGAATGTATTTAACACAGCACTACAGTATGTACACTTGCCAAACCTACATCGGTCGCCCATGTGACTGCTGTGACAGCAGTGTGCCTGCCAGATGCATATGAACGGAGTAGTCTGTATCAGGTACATGAAAGCTGTAGGGACTTTGTTCGGTGCTGCATCAGCGATGTGACGTTTCGTGCAATGTAGCGACGTGATTCGTCTTTTCCACCGCAGCACCCGCGCGATCCATACGTACACTGCTACATCCAATGGAGCATACATCGCAGGCCATGGTGAGCACACGTAGGACACCAGTATACCTCACTGTCGATACACGAAATTGATGCAGACGTGTGGTCAGGGGTTGATAAACAATCGCCTCCACGTGGTACACTCTAAGATCAAGTCTAATGTCACTCGAGACATCCTGTGATGTATGTACTTCTATTTTTTTGATGCTGCAGGACCGACCTGACGCACCTCTTGAGCCATACTCGTATTCTACGGTGCTGGACCTATGCGGACCCCCATTGATGCTGCTGAGCCTCGTAGGTCTGGCTGCGGTCAACCCGTGCCCGAGACGAGCGCGAAAGGCACAAGGTGCACCCTACAGTAGACAAATGAAAGAGGGGCGCAGCGACATTACGTTTGGGGTCTCGCTTGTTGGTCATGTATTATTACGTGTGCGTCCTTGCCCAGCCCTCAATCTCTACCTCCCTCTCCCCCCCTATCCGCGTGTTAAAGTCAATGTAGATTGTCGCTCTCGGGCGTGCGTAACGTCTGCGTTGTAAGCCGGAACGCCCCGCCAGTCCTCTCCCGGTCTCATATTTGGTAGTTCGACAGACTCGAATGGCAAGCGTGATTTGAGATTCGCATGTCTGGGGCGTCATTGCCACGCCTGCCTTCGTTGGCGCCCCAGCAGTTGTTCTTTGGCCGAATACATGTGTACCTTTAGTTCAGACAGTGAGGAATGGTTCGTAGAGGAAGCACGAAAGATTTTCAAGAGATGCGCAGTGCCGGTTGAACCTTTCGGGTGCAGGTGCTCCGATGTCCATCCCTGGAAAGGCGCCTGGCCGAACGGATGCCCATAAATGGTCTTGTTTCTCGGGCTACTGCGAGAGCGATGGAGGGCTCGCTGGTAGAGGTCGGGTTCTTGGAGGAGCTGTTCGGCTTCGGCATGCAGCTCGTGAGTTGAGTTGTTGTAGCACTCCCCGGCAGTGGCACCGGGTGCAGTATTTGGGTGTGTGTGTCTCTCTCTCTGTCGTTCCTCTCCACCCTCCCCGCCTCTACCTCTGTCCCTATCTCGCTCCATATATATCTCCCTTCCCTCCACCCCTCTCTCTCCAGTTATCTCTCTCTCTCTGCTGTGGCCGTGAGCCGTTTTGGTTTCGCGTCACCGTCTCGATGAAGATGTCGCTGCTTAGGTGTCGGTGCGTGTATTTTGGAAAAACACTTAGGGTTACGAACCAGGTTTTTTTATTTTGCCCCCCGCTCGATAATGGTGATCGACTAGATCATGTTGTGCGGAGTCGAGAACGTTCACTCCTCGCAAAGGGGATGGTCGCACCACGTTGATGGCCAAGCACCCTCGAGGCAGTTACACAGTGCATTTAACTGTCTCTGGAAGTGAAAGCAGGCAGACTTTTTCTGGTACCATTTCTCCTCTCTGCGGGTTCTTTGCCCGCCCTGTAGGCGCTGACCCTGTTGACACGCTTACGACCCCAATCGTTACGACCGTGTGGTGCACCTGCCGCAGACTTGGCACTCTGGCGGGATGCTTGCTTCGACACCAGCCCAGGCTGGCTCCCAAATCCACGGACAACGAGTCGAGCACTGGTGGTCGCGTCGGCGGCGGTGGCGCTTACCTGGTCAACATTGCCAGGTGTGGGAGAGAGAGAGGCTCGTTGTTCGTGCACGTCAACTGCCACACGAAGGTGGTACTTGCCCGTTAGTGCCAGCATGCTGCTACAGGCTGCAGGGTGGAAACACGTGTTGCTTGATGAGGTCGGGTCGTGCCGTGTGTGTTGATGCGAGTGCTTTCATGCCCAGGCCTCTGCCCTTCTTAGGATCGCTTTGGAAAGGAAGGAGGCTAGGTGTTGCTAGGTGTTGCTAGGTGCTTGCTGTAATACATATTCTGTTTGGTAGACCGTACGATGGCATACACACAGCGGCACGCTCTTCGTCTTTGTTGTTTGTGTCGCAAGAGCAGCTCGTTCTTCAGAACACAATCATTTTCCCTACCAAATTCTCGCGCCCCCCGTCGCCGCCGCCGCCGCCGCGGTTGATGCGTCCGCTCAGGTGAGCTATCGAGCGCCAGCGCCGGCAGCGGTGCAGCAACAGCAGCAACAGGTGGTCGGCGCACCGGTGCTCGGCAGCGGCGGGTGGGTGAGGCATAGGTTATGCCCTCTGGTACTTCGAATGACGGCTTGTGGGTGATGCTCTCGCTCTTTGGTTTAGTTCCAGGAATCGAACGGGCCTTTCTGTATACGCTTATGGCAAGTAGCCTTCAGCTAGCTAGAAAGTGCGTACGTGGCTCGAACTGACTACTGTGTTTGCCGCTCCCAGGCTTCCCTGGCCGCGTCCCGCTTTATCGTGGTGGGTTTTGTCGAAACGTGCCGGCCTCGTGGTCAAGCCGATGCTGTTGTCGTCGCTGGTAACGGCAAGGCGCCCGGAGGAGTGGGGGCGCCAGGGAAGGGGCGACCTGCTCGCGGACTGGGTCGCTGCACTTCCGGTACGACTTTCTTTTTTTTGTCGCCCTTGCGTATAGTGTTTGTGGACGGATAATGCTTTTTGTGAGGTTGGCTTGGGGAGCGCAGAGAAGGGGGCGAAGAAGAGTCCTCTCTTGTCCCTTGGACTGTGTTTGGACAGAGAGAATCGCAAACAAGCGAGGAGTGTGTACGTTGCTCAATAGTGTAAGTCCAATCTATTTCATCGTGAGTGACGGGGCTTCAGAGAATCCTGTTCTTTTCTTCGTTGGCTCAGACGATAAGACGCTACAGAACTGGTTCCCACAGGGAGACATGTGTGCGTGATGTTTCTCCCCGTTATTCCCTTTCCCCGCGTCGAGATTGAGCGCAGGGGGTTAGGGATGTACATAGGTTCTTTGGTTCTTTGGCGTCACCCGATGTACACAAGGCTCGCCACCGCGTGCACCAACAACGTAACACCTCCGATCGCGGGGTACCAGTGTCGACGAGGCAATGGCAGCCACGAGCTCGAACGCAGACGTCAATGATTAGCCTTTAGGACACGTGCAGCACACGGATTTTGCAACTGTTGGTTGCATGTTCTCGCGCAGAGTGCCGAGCTAGACAGACATACACCAGATGGTGACCGCGAGGGTCAGTACTGCCTGCGCCGCGACGGCCACCCTCTGCAGCAGAGAAGTGAGGAGGCATCACCTGTAAGACGGTTTGGACCCCTTCGGAAAAACGTGGTGCGTGGTTCCTCAGGTAGTCGTGCTCTGTGGAACACCTTCACGAAAACGTCCGAATGCTGGCCCCGCTGGAAGTACCTAGTGTGTTTTCGTAGACAAGACGTATCTTCGCGTCCTCTCACCTCTCCTCTCTGTCTCTCTGTCTCTCTGCCGCTGATTCTGTGTGTGTGTGTGTGTGTGTCTCTCTCTCTCTCTCTCTCCACCTTTCCAGCAGACTTCGGATTGCACGAACGAGGAGGTGAGGGCAGTGCAGGCCCTCCCTGACGGACGGCTGGCGTCGGCCTCGCAAGACCACACCGCCAGACTGTGGACCCCAGAGGACGAAAAGAGCGAGGGGGCCGGCGGAGTGTACTACGACATCGGAGGTAGGCGGCAGCTTTGTATTTTTTTACACTGTTATTGCTGAATAGCGAGTGTGTAGATCATTCTGGTCGGTTGCTTGGTTGCGTCACGAATGATGGTGCAGTAGCATTTTCTCCCTTCGGCGTCAGGCATCAATCACATCATGCTTTTTCTTGTGTCTGGCAAACGCTCGCTCGCTCGCTCTCTCTCTCTCTCGATAGACACCTTTGCGGACGACAACCATTGGGTCGTCTCCCTGGCCGCCCTTCTACCGGGGATTGTCCCCGAGTGTCCCCAGGGGGGCCTCGTGACCGGGTGCTTGGACAAGCTCATCAGGGTGTACGACCACCAGGGAAAGCAGCAACGGATGCTCCAGGGCCACGACGGCGGTGTCATTTATTTCAGCTGGACAGCGGCAGACCAGGTGGGGTACTCGTAGCCGCGCATGCCGTAGCCGTTAGACCGCTGACCTCGCATCCCTACAAAGCCGGGACGTCCCTCATGGTTTGCATGCCTCAGCGTGTGTCTTCGAAGGGTGCGAACGAGGAGACGGTCTCTGCTTTTTCGGTCGGAGGGTCCGCACGCAGGAGGTTCTGGTTATTTTATGGGGGCGGTACAGGGGAGTTGAATGGCAGAGTGCAGTTCAGGTAGCGGTGTGATCGCGGTTCGGCAAAGACAAGGCCGCAGGAAACGGGGCGTTGATTCCAGATGGATGGCAGCAGCAATATTGGTTGGAGAGGAGGGGAGGGAGGCAGAGGGGTCGTCGCGGATTGTGTTCGATCGCAGCTTACGGGCGGGGTAGAAGCGGCGAAATATTTCCAGCAGGGTCACCTACAGCATTCGCCTGGATAGTTGAACTCAGGAGTGGAAAGGGGGTTTCTAACTGGCGAGTCGAGGCATCTCGCATTCATTCTCCCCCGCCGCCCCTCCCCCCGCTTTGCACACGAACACATGGAAACGGAAAATCGGAACTTGTGACTTTTCGGCGAGGCGGCTCATTAGCGGGAGCTGGGGCGGCACGGCAAAGGTCTGGGACGTGGCGGGAGGGGTGTGCATGGTCACGCTCGGAGGGCACGAGAACGGGGTGTGCGTGCTCGGCTTGCCCGGCGGAAAGGCGAGTTTGTCAGCCCGCCTGGGAAATGGCGCGGTATGGATAAGACCGGTGTGGCGGGCGGGGTCCCTGCGTCCTGCTCAGATCGAGGGCCAACCTACAGGATATGGTGTGGCATACTTAGTTGGAATGAACAATGGATGGCTTCGCAGAATGTTCTCGATATGTTTCAACCACACACACACACCTCCCCAGGATCATGTTTGAAGGGGATGTTCTGTCGCTGGGGAGATTATTCCGGGGCGTTCAACAGGTATTGAAACTTTGACCGAACGTCCATCTCCTGTCCATCTCCTTCCCCCCTCCCCCTCGCCCGCCGCAGCCCGGGCTTCGCAAATTGAGGTGGCGACTGGCTCGACGGGGCGCCAAGACAGCGGGCAGGTGGTTGATTTCCAGATCCGCATCTCGAGTGAGACCGGGCAGCAGGTGTGTCTGTCTGTATGTCGATCCGTGAAAAAGCTGTGCCGCGATGGTAGCGACCGCTGTTTCTTTCGCGTGGACGTGAAAGTGGAGGGGATATTGGTTCATCCGCCATGGACGGCCTGGCCTTTGATCACGAGGTCTTTGGTGCCGCGTGTCTTGCTCTTTCGTGGGACTGCTGTGTCCTAGCTTTGGTTGCGTCCCTCAATAATAGCGCCGATCATCTCCCCCCTACAACATGTAGATGCACCTGACCGGTGGCTCACTGGTGCCTGTTTTAGTCTACGTCGTGGGCTAGTCAACAGTGATGGGTAGCGGCCTGAAAAAACCACCTGTCCCCCTTCCTCCTCCCTCCCTCACTGAATACGTGGCGAGCGGAGGATGTGCGCCACACCCTAGAATTGTAGCGGACACGGACGGTTTCCACAATCGCGTTGCGCATGACGATAGACATATACACACCCCTACCGGTCTAGAACCACGCATGGCAATGAAAGGGTGATGACCAGCGTCTGCTTCATCCTTGTGATTCGTAGCCTGGGCCGGCGATATCGCTCTGTCCCGGCATTGTAGGGATGCGAGGTCAATGACTGCGGCACGCGTTTACGAGAGTACCCCCCCCCCCCGTTATTGATCCAAGTCTTACAATAAAAGTAGTAGGTCACCAATGCCCCCCGTCCCTCGAGATTAAGACCCTCAGGGACCACTCGGGTCCCGTCCGGTCGCTGGACCTTGCCCCCGGGATGGGTTTTTGTCCACCCCTAACGACGGAAGCGCCAGGCTTTGGTCTTTGGACGGCACCCCCCCTGGCGACGATGCCCCACCCGGCCACGAGGGAGGTGCAGCCGGCCTTCGTGCTGCAGGTGAGCACACCGCCGTAGTAATCTGAGAAGGCATTTGAAGAGGATAGGAGAGTGCTGACGGCGAGCGTACGCATGTAGCAGAAGAGATGAAGGGGAGAGGAGAGTGCTGAAGGCCAGCGTGCGCGTAACAAAACAGAAGAGGACGGGAGGAGAGAAGAGAAGGGAATTGAAGAAGACAAAAAGAGCGGGTGTGCGCTCACATTGTGCATGACTCCGTTATTGGACCATTGACCACGCGTCCTCGCGAGGACGGAGTGTTGTTCCCACAAGATCGCTGATGGTCAACCATTCCTTCCTACTGTACCAAAGGTCGCTCAATATTGTTTCCGTGGACGATCGGGGGTGTCATGGTCGGCGACTTGCGGTACATCTGCCTGCCAGCTCTCACGACTAACCCTTGCCCTCCTCGGTTGTTATTGTTGCCGTTTTTTCCGTGTTCTTATGATGGGGTGGGGGGTTCTACACCGTGTGCAGGGATGCGTTCTGACTGGTGACGGCGGGGAGTCCGTGAGCGTTGACGAGAGCGGTGAGTGTATCGTCTGGAGGGGGTCGGAGAGGGGCCAGTCCAGCCTGCACCCCTCGGGGCTGTGGTGGTGCGTCTGCGCTCTTCCGAACGGGGACTTCGCCACGGGTTACCAGATATGGGGGAGTGGGGGAGGGGCAATCATGACCCATTCCGCGTCGCCACATTTTTGTTTGGGTTGGAATTCACCGACCTTGTGTTGCTGCTGCTGTGGTGAAACATTCGAACTGCCCCTCCACCATAGGTCTTGGACAAGCCCCCCTCGTGCCCCGCCCCGCCCCGGCATCTCAAGGAATGCGAGCGTCTTGTGGCTGGAACACACTTCAATTGCGTGACACACCAGTTGGATCTTCGCACGCACGTCCCCGCCGCCGCCTTGTCTCGACTTGTGTGTGCGTAGGACCACGTCGTGAGGGTGTGGACCAGGGCAACGGAGCGCGCGGCGCCTGCAGAGGTGGCTCAAGCCTTGGATCAGGCGGTCATCGATGGACGGACCAAGACCAAGCAGGTGTGGTTGGTGGTGTTGGTGGTGGCGGTGGTGGCAATGCTGTTAGTGTTGTTGTGGTTGGTGGTGGTGGTGGTGACAAGCTGCAAGTGTTGGTGGTGGAGATTATGCGGTTCGTGTTGGTAGCGATGGTCATGACAATACCACACACGTTTAGTCCTAGAACATCACTCGGGATTAGCGATTTTCGACCTACTTCGTTTGTCGACGTTTCATTACTTGAGTACATTTCGTGTTTGCCATGTGGTTTGCATACCAAGTATGCAAGTATGGCTGTGGAGAGATTGAGTTTGTCTACCTTTCATTACTTGAGTACATTTCGTGTTTGCCATGTGGTTTGCATACCAAGTATGTAATGGCTGTGGAGATATTGAGTTGCTGGGAGATTCATGTTCAGTGCGAATATCATGCGTTTTCTCCGGTTCCCAGAGATCGTCACTCCAGACTGTGGCGTCATGGTCCATGTGAGCCCCTTGCTGGCGTCGAATGCAGGTCGCCTAGGGGTCTTTCGCCCGCCACTCAGAAAGAAAATGGCCCCAAAAATGAACCCCTACTGTGGCATGACTCGCGACAAACGGGCGTCGGTTGTCGAAGCGGACGCTGAAATATAAAAATGGATGAAATGTGGGTGGACAAGGCCAAAGATCAATATCACTCTCGAAAGCTCAAAACGGGGGCGTCGATGTGGTAGGCTACAGGGGTCGACAGTAGAAGACACGAGCTGCGGGGGAGCAACAATAGTACGTGCTCGCAGGAGCTCAAAAGGTGGCGGAAGAAAAACACGGTACGGCTACAGGGTAAAAGTAGGCAGCATGGTCGAGCGCAAAACGCAAATGCGTAAGCTAAAACTTATCACGCCAGCAGACGGCTGTAAGAGCGAGGTGTTTGGGTGGCAACGGTGTGCAAAAAGAAACAAGGCTATAGCGTCAGTTGCGCAAGAATTAGCACAAAAAAACCAAACACAAGAAACAAATACGAAAAACAAATACAAAAAACAAATACGAAAAACCAAATACCTGGTACAAGGTACAAACCAGTGCCAGGGTCGTAACCAGCCAGGGGCAGATTGCACCGTGGGGGGAAGAGCTGCTGACAAGGCGAGGGAATGTATGCAAACAATAAAACAAGAACGGTGGCCGGTGTCCAAACAAGATATTTTCACCGGGCAGTGGCTGAAGCGGGCGCTGTTGTGGCTCCTCTGGATTCGTCGACGTTCCTCCGGATGCCACGCATGAAGGAGGTGTTGCGATGTACTTGCAGAAACCAGGAACCGCAGACGGCGTGATGTTCGGAGCTGTAGTGGCTGGGGGCGAGGGGGATCTTGAGCGGCCCGGGGTCGTCGAGGAAGCGGACGATGTAGAGGTCGGCAGTGGTGGTGTGCCGCGATATTTTGCCCAACCACCAGAGCGCGTATTTGGCTTTGTACCACAAGTAGGCTCCGAGGGGTATGGCGGTGGCGCTGAAGCGGCGGATGAAGGTGTCGCGGGGGACGTAGGTGTAGCCGGGTGAAGACGCACGTTATCCCTTGGCGCGGGAGAGTTCGCGAGCAGCGGCTCCTTTGTATGCGCATGTTGCGGTAAAGACGGTTCTTTTGGCTGTGTCGATCCGGTGTGCCACACCAGTAGCGAAGATGTGGTGACGCGAGTGTTGTAGGTCGATTTCTCGTTCCCAGGAGGGTCGAAGCAGGCCTTTCCAGTGTGTTTGGTAGAGAGCGGCGAGTTCGCCGCCGCGTCGGCGGACAGTTTGGTAGCCAGTGATTTTCTCTACTTGAAGGCGTTGAAGGGCGTGGAGACGTCATCCTCGGTAGCGTGGTACGGAGGGGGTTTGGTGGCGTAATTGTTGAGGACGTATCTTGTGAGGCCAGCAGGCAGGAAGCGGGGTATGTCAGCGTCGTGGGCGTGGTGGCACGGCTTGCAGCGTACTACGGAGACGCGGTTTTTGGCGTCGGCGCCGGGCATGTCGTTGGGGAGGTCCAAGTAGAGGGTTTTGTCGGCGATCGGGCGCCCATCTGGTGCTTTGTCGCTGGGGCCTACGGCAAGAATCTTGAAGGGCCCAGTCCAGTTCAAGGAGAGCTTGGCTTTGAGAACCTGCGAGTCCGAGGCGGAGGCAGAGGCGGTGGTGGAAGCTCCGTGGCGAATTGTCGATACCTGATTGTAGACCCAGACTGAGTGTCCTGTCTTGTAGACGGGTCGTCGGTGAAGTGCATCCGATAGTGACGAGTTCCTGCGCTCGATTTTGTCGACGTTGAGCGCGTGTTGCTCTCGAACGAGGTCGTAAGAGCGACGTTGCCTTTCCACTGCGAGTTTGTGGTATTCAAGTTGTTCCTTAGCCAGGCTTTGGTGTCCGCGGGCGTAGATATTGTCGAAAACGGTCATGGGGAAGCGAGCAAGTCGGCCGATGTGCACTTGGTTGGGTGCTAGCCCTGTGGCGGGGCTCACGGTGTTGTTGTACGCAAATTCCACATGCAGGAGGTGTAGATCCCAGTCATCTTGCCTCTCATTGACGGACACAGCTAGCATTTGAGCCATTGTGTGGTTGACGCGTTCCACGCCGCCGTTCCCGCAAGGGTGATGGGCGCTGGTGATGATTTTGCGTACGCGGAGAAGTTTGAAGATGGCGTCAGAAAGTTGCGAGGTGAAGTGGAGACCCGTGTCGGAAAGAAGGCTCACCGGACATCCCCAGAGTGGAATGTATTGATTGACGAAGATATTGGCGGTCCCTTCGGCCGTGTAGTTTGCAGGTGAGACTGCGTACATGTCGGCGCGCCGGCTAAAGCCTTCGGTAAAGAGTAGGATGTAGGCGTTGCCGCGTGGAGTAGTAGGGAGCGGTCCAAAGTAGTCCACGCTGACGGCCACACCGGGCCCTGATGGCAGGGGAATGGTGAGGATGGGCCATCGTATAGTTTGTCGTGCTGATTTGCGGCCTTGGCATGTGTAGCATTGTCGAGTCCCGAAGCGGGCGCAAGCGCTCATGCCAACCCACCAGTAGAGTTGTTCCAGAAGGCTGATGGTCTTGGCGGTGCCAAGGTGGCACAGAGTGTTGGAGTGGCATTGAAGCCTTACCCAAGGACGCGTGGGTTCATTGTCGAGAAGGCGAGCAGCTCTACCGCTAGTACGATCGTTGTCGGAGTTTGGCGGTTTGGTAAATTGTCGAACCAAGAGCGGATTGCCGTCGTCATCGGTGATGATGGGACCTTTGGTGACCAATTCCTTGATGTCGGTGAGGGAAGGACGCAAGTGTTCTGGGGTGTCGCCGTAGAAGTCTGTTGGCAATGCTGAAGGTTGGCCAAGTTGAATGTAGCGAATGGCGGCGTTGCAAGTGAAGTCCTTTTGTTGCTCCTCATGCCAGTCGGCGTGTGTGAAGCGCGCTACAGAGTTCATGAAGGATATCTCGGCCGGAGAAGGCAGTGGCGCTGGAAGTGACGAAGAAGCTGAAGTTGAGGGGGCCCCTGTGGATGGTGTGTCGGCAGATTCCGGCAGAGGTTCCGTGGCGGTTGGTACCGTGGGTACAAGTTCAGCGGCGGTCTGTGCAGGTGGGGTAGAAGGGTTTGTGTGCGGCCTGCGTGGAGGTGCAGCAGGTGCTGGTGCCGCAGTGGCGGAAATGTCTGGGCTGAAGCGGTAAGTTACTTGAGGCAGAGGATTCCCAGATGTTGCAGCTGCGCGGCGTTGAGTGCGGGTGGATATCAAATCTGATGGATCCAAAGAACGCGGGCGCAACCGAGAAGGAGAGAGAGGCCGCTGAAGTGCAGGTGCTTCCAGGGTGTCTGACCTGGAGCGAGCTGCAGTTGCAGGGGGCATTGTCGAACTGGCAGGTTGCGCCGGAGATTGAGCGGCAGACTATAGTGGGCCGGGATGGTATTGAATATTTGAGGACGGAGGACGTGCTGTGGTATGGTCATTGCTGTGTTGGTCCAAATGTCGAGGCGAAGCCGATTGATGCACTGTGTTGATGTCGCGCAACGCAGGAGGGTGGCGAGAGTGGAGACGTGCATTGTTGTTGGAGACT
Source organism: Ectocarpus siliculosus (assembly GCA_000310025.1). Taxonomy (NCBI): domain Eukaryota; class Phaeophyceae; order Ectocarpales; family Ectocarpaceae; genus Ectocarpus; species Ectocarpus siliculosus. The sequence continues at coordinate 241,584 of FN649738.1, forward strand.
GACGGAAAAGCACGAGCTGCGAATACTCCGGGAGGAGCGTCGAGGTCGCCAATGCTCATTCGGAGCCCGTGCCGGCGAAAATCCTGGAAATCCGCTGGTGTCAGTGGGGAGCCACTCAAAGTGTCGGTGCCGTTGTTGGGTACTATCATAGCCCACCCAAAGCAATACCCTGTGGAGAAGGACCAGAAGGAGTGTTGCCGGTGGCGCGAATCATATAGACACCCCCACATCATTTGGCATGGTGATGCGGCTATCTCCTGTGATGTCCTGTGGAGTGGGGGGTATAGACAATCTAGACAGCATGTCGGCGTTGCTGTTGGAGGAGCCCGGGCGGTGTTTGAGCGTGTATTGATACGCTGTGAGGAACTCAAGCCAACGCTGCACGCGTGGGCTGTGGTCTCCCACCTTGGAGATGTTCTCCAGTGCCTGATTGTCGGTCAAAACTTGGAGGTGTGTGCCGCGCAAGTATCCACGCAAGCGTTTGATGGCCCAAACGATGGCGCCAGCTTCCAAGTCGAGTGGTGTCCAGTTGCGCTCAGCGTCAAGTGTCGATCTGCTGATGAAGACGATGCGGCGAACAGAGCCATCCGCTTGGTCTTGTTCCATTGTCGCGCCCAGACCATCGAGGCTTGCGTCGCAGTGGAGGCGGAGAGGTCTGGTGCCGTCTTCGATGGCTTTCCAGTCGGGGAAGACGAGAATCGGCGGTGCGGAGAGTTCGTTGAGGATCTTCCGTACGATGGCTTCCATGTCGGCGGTGAAGGTAAAGGACGAGTTTTTCTTAAGGAGTGTCGTGACAGGGCGAACTCGTTTAGACAGGTTTTTGACAAAGCTGCGGTAGAAGCTCAGACCACCGAGAAGGGAGCGAAGTTTCTTGAGGTCGGTTGGCATTGGCATAGCTGCAAGTGCAGCGACTTTGTTGGCGTTGGGCCTGATGCCGTCGGGGGTAATGGTGTGTCCCAAGAATGCAGAGTGTGTCGTGCCGATGGTTGCCTTGGGCGGTGAAAGCTTAAGCTTGTGCTTGCGCAGCCGTTGCAAGAAGGCGCGCATGGCGCGGACGTGATCCGGCGGAGTTTTGTCGTAGAGCACCACATCGTCGAGGTACGCGTGGACGCCTTCGAGGTTTTTGATTACCTCATTGATGACTTTCATCCACCAGCCTGAAGATTGGCTGGCACCCATCGGCATTTTGAGCCACTCGAAAAGGCGAGTCGGTGTGGCGAATGCAGTAAGCGGAGTTGTGTCGGGGTGCACGAGAATTTGGTGGAAGGAGCCCGTGAAGTCGAAGAGCGAGAAGATGGAGCCCTGGTGCAGTTTGTTCATGATCTCATCCACACTAGGAACAGGTAGTTGACTGAAGCTGCTGATGCGGTTGAGTTTCTGGTAATTGACGGTGATGCGAAGCCCTCCAGATTTTTTTGGAATGACGACGATGGGGCTGCAGTACGGAGAGGTAGAGTGTTGGATTGAACCTGCCGCGAGGTATTTGTCCAACATGGCGTCCACTTGTTTTGGCGATCAGAGGGTTCATGCGGTAAGGCATGGTTCGCACCGGTGGGGTGCCGTCCGGAATGTCGATTTTGAACGGTAGCAGTGGGCAGCAGCCTAGGTCCGTTGGTGAAGTGGAGAAGACGTCTCGGAAGTTGTGAAAGACATCAGCGAGCTCATCTATGACGGCAGGCGTCCAGCCTTCGCCGTGTAGATTGAACGTAATGGCTCGCATGTGCAGTGGTAGGCGGTCCCAAAGAGATGGGAAGCGTTTCTGTTGAGCGGCATTTAAGCGGTCCAGAAGCTCCTGTGGAGGAAGTGTCGGTGGAGACGGATTGTTGGGAGGGGGGGAGGAGTGCTGTGTAGGTCCCCCGTTATTGTCGGTAGATACGTTGCCGATGAAGGGATCATCACAGTGTGCCGCATCGGCAGAGTGTGTTGGCCCTGGCACTTCGAAGTGCTTTGACTGTTGCCTGTCGCTGAATTGTTGAATAGTATCAATAGATACACGCATGAGAGGGGCGGCTGCTGTACCTAATATGTCGCCCGGTTCAACCTCTGCGCATCCTGCGAGAGGTAGAAATTGGCGGCCGTGAGAGACAAAGAGTTCGTCTGAAGGGGAAAAATCTGGTAGTGTCCATACCAAGTAAATTTTTGCCCGTCCAGTTGGAGGGGTTGGCTGCCTCGGGGTGATCGGCTCTCATGCCGATGCCCCATATATTGTCGAGAGGGCTAGCTTCGGCTAGCAGGTTGTCGCCTGTGTTGAGAAGATATTGACGCATGGCAGGATTTTGGGAGAATTTCTCGAAAGTGCCCACAAGCACGATGTATTCTCTCACCTTTTCCCATTCCTGTTGCGTGAAGCCACGCACTTGTCGTCCGTAGCGCTTGTGCATTACCGGGTCTGAAAAATGCATGATGCTGTGAAGCATGTTTTGTCGCCGAAGTGTCGTGGCTTGGACGCTGCGAAGAATTGTTCGGCACAGGAGTATTCCGCTCCATCGACCGAAAATGTCGAGGGTGTCCATTGTGAGAAAATGACGTTATGAATTACGTACTCTCGTGTGGCATCAAAGGCAGTGTCGTGATTTCTATTGACTTGCGGACCCCTCGGGACCAGTTTGTTTGAGCGTACCTTTTTCGGGTAAGTTAGCCTGTGATCACGGGAATCGACTGCGTCAAGTGTTGGATCAGTACGGACATATGAAGGTACTGGATAGAGAGAGATCGGAACGGTTTTTAATGTGAAGACAACAACAACAACAACAACAACAACAACAACAACAACAACAAAAACAAAAACATGCACCCACGTCGAATTTTGAAAAACGCGTGTGGTGGGCCGTACAACAACAGCAGAGAGAGGCGGACACGGGGTGCTGCCACTGGAGGATAAAGTACCTGTGCAGCATTAGTGTAGGGTGTAGACGTCTGTGCCCATGTGCAGCCCAAATGACACTGTACCAAAACAAACGGGCGGCTGACGGTGGTTGTATGCTGCACTATACGTTACATGCTTTTCTCACAGACGCTGGACACGAATGCACGGACACGACCACAGGAATGCAGGTCCGCACACCCATCATCATGTGATCCAGTTCACCCATGTGCAGGTCTATCCAGGTCCATCCAGCAGGGGGAAAGAGAACGTCCGTCCATCACCAACAATCCCCAGCGGGACTGCAGCGTGTGATACGCTTACGCCGTGGGGGTGGCCGAAGACAGGCAGGTGGTCAGACAGAAGAGCCGCGCGCACCAGGTGGGTGTTGGGTCTGTGTCTGGATTTCAGCTCGTTTTTGAAGGAAGGCCTGCTACATGGACTTGCACGCTGGGCGTGTCTCTGTGACACACGGAAAACGATTCCACCGACAAAGCGAAAAGGGCGCGCTTACAAATACATACAGCAGCAGTAGCGTGCGCTCCCTCTCTCTTGTACCACGCCAGTGGGGGTCTTGGACCATGGCTCAAATCTCGACTCATACGTATTTGAAGGAAGACCCTTGGAACACCAGGCCGAGAGATGTTCCACCAAACCACACCAAGCTTGTAGGAAAAAAACGGTGTCAGATGCCGGACGAAACTATTCTATGTACGGCATCGAAACGGACGTATCTAAATGTACCACAGACATGGACTGCATCCACGTCTAGCTGTCATTTAGGTGAACTCGCCTGACACACCCCAGTCTTTAGACGACAACTACCCGGCGATTGCAAAAGATACTACACCCGTGTGATCGCTTTGTACTGCATTTGGCTTGTGGTGAACTGCTGTACAGGTACCAGCTGTGTGAGGGTGTGTGATATCTTACGTCACGCCTGTGTCGCCAGCGTGATGAAGTGCGCTCAACCCTACGTACAGCGCATTAAGGGTACTCGTAACGTACAACGTGGGCGATCGCCTGAAGTGCCACACGCGGATTCACTACGCTCTTCCCTTTGGAATTCCTCGCACTCAAAAAAGCATGTATCAACGAACGGAACTTGAAATCTCGCAATGCCGGTAATCAGAGCGCTAAATACTGTGTACTCGGCGGTACAATGGATATCTGTAGGTAGTATTACAAGCTGTGTGCAAAAAATGAAAGCACATCTTTTTTACTGAACGATGACAAGGCGACCACGCCGTGCCATTTCAGGTGTGCGTTTATCGTTCATCACTCCAGCTGACCCTACCAGAGAGTATATGGGAAACAAGCATTTGCCAGCAACAAATCAATAATAGCTTTGCATAGAACCAACATAAGCATACTTTTCATATGAAGGAGGCACTCGACTGCCGCCCCAAACAAATGACACAAGGATTTTTTTTTTTTTCGTCCCATCGCTGGCGCCGCCTGCTTTCTCCCCTGCGGTGCACACTAAACGTTTGCCGCGTATGTGCACTTACATTTCTCAGCGTACTTTAGCTAGACGCACCGTCCGGGGTCACACAGGACGGGATATCCGCGCCGGGTTTTTTCTTCTTTCATCTTCTTTTGTCCCCACCTACCTCCTGCGGTGGCTACCGGGGATATTTTTATGGCGAGAAGGGCAGCAATCCCTTCCCTCGCGACGGTTAAGTCGATGTCGACAATGAAGTCGATCAAGTTTACTAACAACGAGCTTTGCAGCGCGTCGCTTCCAACTTAGACCAGGATTTATTTAGAGAGAAAAACCTCTCTCTTTTTTTTTTTGTCTTCACTTCAAATCAGCGCTCACAGCACTAGTGCCGTTTACTCCAACCCGTGGTCACACAGAAGAGCCCCTCCTACCCTCCCCTCCTGCGGTACTTTGCCTTCGATTTTTAATGCGAGAAGAGTTCAGCACTCTCTTCCCTCTGTGTACACACGAACTAGCGCTATCCACTAGACCAGGACCGTAAGAGAGAAAAACTCACTTCGCAAGAAAAGCTCGCTAACGCCGGGATTCGAACCTCTGACCTGACCTCTAGAAGGTTTCGAGGACACCACCTCGACCACCGGGGCGCCGGCCCACTATGCCCGGACTCACAACCCATGACCTGGCCCTTGGTTTGCTGCGAGGATACCCACTAGACCACCGGGGTGACACGAAGGGTGTATACTCTAGAGAGAGAACTGTTGGGCGAAGTGGCTTACGCTGTGCAGCGAGGGGCGCTGTCCTCTCGAGCTGCTGGCGTTGTTCATGCGAGGTGTAGGTAGGGTAAAAACAGAGTGATTATTATCCACACAGACGCCCAAGCTGTCTTCACCTGACGGTTACAGACTTGGAAACACGCCTCCACAATGCTGCACAGAACCCATGCAGTAGAACCAGTCGTTCTTGTACACGAATACACAGACAATTCCCAGATGAGAACGTCATACGAGGTTGGACCCTTGACGACGTGATTTTTGAGGGCGTTGAGTTGTGCAGGCACCCGCCATGCATCAGCGTTAAGAGCGGCCGCTACAGCAGTATATGCAACAGAAAATCCCCCCGAGAAGAGAGGAAAATGGTCGTTTGCGTGGGCTCTGCGTATACAGCAGCACTATCCTGCAGCGCCGAACAGATGCTTGTATGACTTAGAAATCTGGTTTTGTATGTCACCGCCCACCTTCCGGACGAAGCGGTGTGTAGACTTCGAGAGGGTATCAACAAAACAGTCTACGCAGCAAAATTGATTAAGCGAACATATGGGATAAAGTATTCAATCCGTGCTTTGGGGTTAGGGCTAGGGATAGGGATAGGGTCTGCGTGCCCCCTCCCTATTCTTTCCCTATAATAGATACTCGTAGGCGGTCGAACACTTAAGGAACAGTTGTCTACGGACAAACTTTTCGATGATAAGGTGGCTGGTCTGTACCAAGTTGTTTTTGTTTAGTGTGGAGTGTTCGAGTCGCCTGGAGGCCTTGACCAGCAACTGCGATGCCGTTAGGGGCAACATAAGAGCTAGCCATCGATGCCCGCCCCCCATTTTTGCTTTTCCGCCCATGCTATCTGTATCCTACGTACTCCGGAGACATGAAGATCCGGCAGGTGCTTTTCCTTGTGGCGACACCGGGCATGCATCCTTTGGCCGCCACCGCCGCCACCGTTACCCCGAATGCTAACACCAAGACTGCTAGCGGTGACCGGAATAACGCTAGGGAGAAAACTGCACCTACCGCGGCAGGATATGGGGAAAGACAGACGCTGCTTTGCGTTGGGCACACCGGATTCACCCGGGGCGATGTAAGCGTACAGCGGAAGCGACTCCCCGGTACTCGGGCTTGGTCTGGTGGGTTTCTCTCATGACTGACTCTCTCTCTCTCTGGGGGTTGATCAATACCGTTGCGACCTAGAAAGGTGTCGTGAGGAAGATGACCCCGCTGGTGCTTGTGTCCGATCCGTACAGAGGTGCTATACCTCCCTGTCGTGTGCCGCCAGGGAACCAAAACCAGCGTGTTCTGGTGCTTATGTTCACCTTTCGCTGACATCGCGCGAGACACCGATCACTATCCCCCCCAATCATGGCACCCTACTGCCGCCGCTGCTGCTGCTGCTTTGCAGGTACTGGAAGTGCAACCTGGGCTTGTTCGACGGGTGCGTGGACTACGACATGACCTGCCTTGGCACCGAGGGCATGACCGAGGACCTGGGCCTCAACACCAGCACCACCAGCACCGGCACCAGCGCTAGCAGTAGTACCAGCATCGTGTCGGATGCGGTGGTGGAGGATGTTGCGACGGACGAAAGCGGGGCTGCCAGGAAAACCTTCGTCGTGGCCAACGTTGTCGTCGCGACGGCGTCTGCGCTGCTAGCAGGGATTGCCGCAGTTGGCTTGCGGCTGGGTTAGGGAAACACACGCGAGAGCGGATGGATGCCGGATCTTGCCCCCTCCATGCGGCAGCCACGCCAGCGGCAAACGCGGCACCTGGGGGTCACACCCCGGCCGCCGCCCCTGCTGCCAAACATGTTCACCGTGTGTTGCTGTCGAGGCCATGCCGAGTTGTACTGTGCGTGAGGTTGTGTGGCAGATCTGATCATGGCAGCCGCGGGCAGCAACGACAACATGGTGGGTGGTCGGTCAGCGTACTGTCGATGTTGCGTTTTCTCTTGTGGACGACGAATTTACTCTTTTTGTGGCCACGTCCGTGTATGGTGGTGTATGCCTTTTGTCTTGGCGATGTATGGCATTGAAACTCTATGGTGTTCTGTCTGCGCTTTGGTTGCCAGTGTAGAGGCCTTTTACGAATTTTTCAACGAGTACCAAGGTGATTGGTTTTGCGAACCTCAGCGAAGCCTCCTGTCGGGATTAGATGTATGTACGTGCATTGGGTACTCTGCTATTTTTTCAAGCACTTTTTTGCAGCATTCGTACAACTGTCCATTGGTGTATTTCCATACCGTGTATTCGGCTCACCTCCCATACATAGGGGTCCAACAAAAATTGTTGGAAGTTCTTCCGTTTCTTACAAAAAAATTGCCCTATGTATGGGTGCTCTGCCATACACGGCTCACCTCCCATCACCTCTGCCGTGTATTCGTATTTTCAGCATTGTTCTTTTAGCGCTGAATGTACATTGATGTATCCTCATTATATTGATTTATTCCGTAGGCAACCCTTGACTGTCTCTTTGCCTGGCTGTCCGATATCCTGTTCGGCTGTCTGTGTATTTGTGATGATGTATTTTCTGTCGCCGATCAATCGACTTGGTGGTGTCTTGTCTCAGCAGCTTTTCTCTCGGTCTTGTGGGTGCCCGTTGGAATCCATAGATCCCCCCACTGGTACAAGTGAGTTACGTCCGGACGGGTGGCGCGACCAACGCCGCCGCGGTGACGTAAAGGTTTTTCATGTGGTATCAACCTGCGATCATATGCCGTAAATTGGGTATTTTCTTTTTTTTGTTTCTTTCCTGCAGCGTGCCCTACCAGTTGTCGGTCTCCTGACCACCGACGGCGTGCTTTTTTTCTTGCCCCGGTTCTTCTCCAAGTTTTGGATGCAGCAACTTGTTTTCCATTCCTGAGGGATGATTTTATGTGTATGATGTTGTTCGGGCCCTTGCTTGCGTCCTGTCCACGTCATCGCGGGGATAAAAAGACTGTCGGATAGGTTTAGATAGCTCGCTGCAGTAGTGAAGGAAAGTCGGTCTGTCTGTATGTCCACGTGTTGTGTGCTTCCTTCTGCGTCGTTTCTTTGTGGACACAACGGGTCATGAACCAACCCCGGATGCTTTCGATCACCGGTTGTTCTCCTGTAGACCTCTGGGGGAGCGATCGGTCTGAGGATAAAGAGAATTCGGGCATCACACTGCGAACAGGTATCCCATATGTTGGAGTCGGGCTCATAGAGGCGGCGGCGGGAACGGACGCGGAACATCCAGGTCACAGCAGCGGTGGCCACGGGGGGGGAATGGCTGGTCTTTGCCGCTGCTGCTGGGGTTCGTGGTCTTGGTGCATGTTTTCCTCGGGCAGGACACAGGCCAATGTACCGCTCAGTTGGTGGCGTATTGGCAGCAACAGAGTTTATTATGCGAAGCGGGATAAGGGCGTGTTTAACGTCCCGTGGGGATTTGGTGGGTGCCAACCGTAAAAAGACGCTCGCTCGCTTTCTACGGTAAGACCTTATGTGGCTCGCTGTTTTCGCGACGTGGTGGGTGCAGGTAGCCCGGCCTCCACTGAGGCCCTGTCCTTTTCTCCGAGGGACGAGACACGTCTGTGTGCGGTTTGATGCGAGATGAGTTGATCGACGTGGTGAGTTGTTGGTGAGGTTGGATAAGAGTCCATGCTATTATTAGAAAGGGAACAAATTCGAAACAGTTCAGATCTTTTGAGAAAGCGCAACCATTTCCCCTGTTGCCATGGAGGCATGAACAGACGTCGCCGAATCACGGAAGGCGGACATAAGCCTCGAATGTCGTATACGATAAGCCAGGAGAGAACATGCGGGCATTTTCCGTTGCAAGTGCTCACGATTCGACCCGTTCTATGTTCGGAGCACCAATTTTGAAATTTCCGCCGGTGGCAGTAGAGGCGGGACCAGAGGCGACAAATGTTTTGAATTGGGTTTCCCTGATGACACGTCTGGTTCAGGTTTGTCGAGGGATGACTGCGCGATGGGCACACGCACTAATCGATTTTTGTACAAATTGTTTTTTGCGGGCGAGGTCCGCTTTGGGAGCAGAAACATCTGTCGTAGGCGGCGTGATGTTCACGTGGTGTGTGGGCTTGTGAAACTGGGCACCTGCGACGGGGGGGATATCGACTGTGCGGCGGAACCGCTCCTCACTCGGCTGCCCTTGAAACTGAAGGAGGACGCCTATCCTGTAGTGGCGCATTGGACGGGGGCAAGCACGGGGCTCTACCTTTCGTTGTTGCGAAGAAAGCACCAGAAAACTTGAGAAAACGCACTGTTGTTACTACACTGACCGAAACCTTTAAAAACGCACAAATGTTACTATTAATACACGGCCCGGCTTGTTATGTGGACACCGTTAAACACAGGGACGCCGCTTGAAGAGAAGAGAAAGCAGATGTCGTTAACTCAAATCCCGCAAAAATCAACCACGTCCAGAGGAGAGACAAGAGTGAGCACGTCATGCGGATCATCGAGGCGCTTTAAATCGCTCACGACTACAACACCAAGAAACTTCGTAGGTCGATGTCACCACCGAGAATACCAGACCTCGGTGCGGGCTGCCATCTTGGAATCATTCTCTCACATGTTCATCAACGAATGCACCCAACTCGCTTCCACTGCTTTTCAAGTCCCCCTAAAACACTAGCACCCTTGGAAAATTCCACAACATATTGAGAAGCAACACTTCTTCGAAACGCCACAAAACGGAAATTCCAAGAACCGCCTATGCATATGATACTTGTAAAACCTCGAAAAAAACGAATTCCAACGACCACATCAACCACAAAAAACACATTGCGGAAACACGGAGGCTTTCAATTTAATCATGCCTTGAATCATATGCCAACTTGTCACCCATCACATTAAGCAACATCATGCTCTCCCTGCACTACCACATTTTTTAGTTATGTATTTTGTCTTTGGGGATCTTCTATTCCTTCCTCAGATAAACGTACGTAACCCACGTACATCCAATACCAGCAGAAAACACAACGTTCACTATCGCAGAAAGTATCCCAACCAAAATAGAAAAACCCAACGTGTCTTCCCTCCTCCCCTCCCATACATAACATCAAACTATGCATATTGCGTTTCGTCTTGTAGACGAAGCACTACCCGAATTACCCCGCTGCCCGCACCAGGCCTAAGGACATACTAATGGTGTCTCGCTATGAATATTCTTCCATGTTTACTAGTAGCAGAAGCTACTCGAACTTCGTGCTCTCTCTTTTGGTACGGCCGCCATTTCTCTCTCACTCCTCGGTCGGTGGTGTGAAGTGTGGGCTCTGGTGCATGCACAACAAACGCCGGCCAAGAAAAACAGAAAAATAGGTTTTCCAACGCATTAACTAGGGCCCGATTTAGAAAGGTGGTGCCAGCCTCAGGGCCCACAGCCGCTTTCTTTCTTCACGTGTGGTACCTTGAAAGAGGCGCTGTCCTGGACACACTCACTCTTCACCACAGGTTTCTCCGCGGCCACCGGGAGCGGGAACTGGAAGGGTGCGTCCGCTAGGACACCGTCAACCTTGACTTCCGTTTTCACCTGGGAATTAGGAAACCCCAGGTGAACTACAAGAGTTGTCGGCCGTTGAGATGGACAATCGAATTGTACCACTGCTATCCGAGACAGCCACAACCGCCCACCCGCTCCTTCCCAGTGTCTTTTATCGCGTCCCTCCTGCACGCCCTCCTCCACGCCTTGCTCGGCCAAGGGTTGTCGCCTTCGGTGATCAACAGACACGAATGACAACATAAGCGAGATGATGCCTGACTCGTTGCAAAACAACTGAAGCGAAGACAATACTGGCGTTTCGGTCCAAGGAGACATGCAACTTGCTGCCATGCCGACACATGTTCCTTTACCTTCATATGCGAGGCCCCCGCGGAGACATTGCCGCCTTCTTTCTTCACGTGTGGTACCTTGGAAGAGGTGCCATCCTGGACACACTCACTCTTCACCGCAGGTTTCTCCGCGGCCACAGGGAATGGGAACTGGAAGGGTGCGCCCGCTAGGACACCGTCAACCTTGACTTCCGTTTTCATCTGAAAAAATGTGGAGAACCCCAGGTGAGTTGCTAGAGCAGTCAGCCGTTGAGATAGACAATCGATATGTACCACTGCTATCCAAGATTGTGATAGCAAGTCGACGACCGTCGAGTTGCATTATTGAAGCTTTCAGGTTTTCCCAACGGGGCTGGGGGATGGGAATGGATTTTTCACCGACCCACAAGCAGACATCGAACGATGAGACTGAAGCAAGGCATGATAAGATCAATGTGTGATGAGAAATGAGAGTAAGATGTGGTGGTGCGTGGACGAGTGGCACGGAGGGGGTGAATACCTGCGGGGCCCAGTCACGGGCACGGCAAGTAAACACCTCTCCCAGCCTTAGAGAGCAGAGAAAAGGTGCCCTCACCGCTCTGAACCACCGGAGGCCTGTCACATAGGCACTGCAGCAAACATCAGGGGCATGCCCATTGCCTCACATCAAGGGGCAGCGCCCATCGTCTCATATGTAGCAGCCGGGTGCACGGATTGTCTCTTATTCAGCAAGAAACAAAACGATTGCGGTTGACGTTGTTGTGGGGACCCCACAAAACGAAGGGAACGGAGAGAAGACAAGACATTGATTCTAAAGATGACACTCATCCTCGTCCCTCGCCGGCGGGGGGTCTCAGGAGCTTGGCTAGGAGGCGGTATCTGGGGTGGACCTGCTCTGCCGCACCTCGGCGGAGTTTCTGAGGGAGCTGGCCGAGATGGACATTGGCGGCGGTGGCGGGAGAGTGCTGGCGTCGTTCGTGCGAGGCGTCTACCGCTGACCCACCAGAACCGGTCAGACATGTGTATCGAATGGCGATATTGGACATAAACAGTACCATTACTGCTGATAGTCTCACTCAGCAACAAACAACTAACAGTTGCCGTTGCGGACTGTCGACTTTCTTTCTCTGTGGTAAGTAGTGACAACACTAGATCATGACTAAGCACCACGCATCTCAATACGCTTCCCGTCCGCGCTGGATGCGTACCGCTTGACGAGCAAGGCGTTGACCGTTGTCACAGCTCACCACGTACGTGAGATTGTGCTGCCATCGACCCTACATCATCGCTCAGATTACGTACTTCGTCTACGTGGCAGCCTAAAGTAACGTACTACGCAGCAAGACACTCAGGTTACGATGCAACGCAGCAAGACAATAAAAAATACACCCGGCGGACCGTCTGTTGTTGTTTGTCTCTTCAACCGCTGCTGTTCATGGATGGCGACACAGACAACAAAGTGAGAGACGTGCATCACCACCTACGAGAGCAACACATGCTGACCCAAGGCGACAGAGACAATAAAAATAACGAGCCTTGCAGCACATTCGGAGGGGATACAGAAGCCGCATGTGTACAACAGTCACTCAGCAAGAAAATCAAACGAAAAAAAAAAAACTTGTGGCGCGCAGCACGCAGGACCCTCTTTTCTCTGTTCAACGGGCCGTTGCCATGGCGAAACAGACAAGGAACAGTCAAGGCCGGGCCGTGTCGGCCACAGGAGGTGAAAATTGCATACACTCGGGGAGGGGTCATGGTTGGCGATTGCCTGCCGAACCATACTTGAGGCGCCACGAGGTTCGCACTGTAGCTCGGCACCAGTACTTAAGACCGTGTCGCACAAGGGGTGGGGAATGCGAATGAAAGTTTAACCCACCAACCCTCCAATATCGAACGACGCTGAAGCTTCAGAACTGGCACACCTCCCTACCTGCTCCTTTCCAGTCCCTATATCTTGTCCCTCCGCCACGCCTTGCTCGGTCGTTTTTTTCGCCTTCGGTGATCGACAGACACGAATAACAACATAAGCGAGATGATGCCTGACTCGTTGCAAAACAAAGCTAGCAAGGAAAATACCCACGTTTCGGTGCAAGAAGACATGCAACTTGCTGCTATGCTCGACACATGTTCCTTTACCTTCATATGCGAGGCCCCCGCGGAGACATTGCCGCCTTCTTTCTTCACGTTTGGTACCTTGGAAGAGGTGCCATCCTGGACACACTCACTCTTCACCGCAGGTTTCTCCGCGGCCACCGGGAACGGGAACTGGAAGGGTGCGTCCGCTAGGACACCGTCAAACTTGACTTCCGTTTTCACCTGAAAAAATGTGGAGAACCCCAGGTGAGTTGCGAGAGCAGTCAGCCGTTGAGATAGACAATCGATATGTACCACTGCTATCCAAGATTGTGATAGCAAGTCGACGACCGCCGTTGCATTATTGAAGCTTTCAGATTTTCCCAACGGGGCTGGGGGATGGGAATGGATTTTTCACCGACCCACAAGCAGACATCGAACGATGAGACTGAAGCAAGGCATGGTAAGATCAATGTGTGATGAGAAATGAGAGTGGGATGTGGTGGTGCGTGGACGAGTGGCACGGAGGGGATGAATACCTGCGGGGCCCAGTCACGGGCACGGCAAGTAAACACCTCTCCCAGCAGAAGAGAGCAGAGAAAAGGTACCCTCACCGCTCTGAACCACCGGAGGCTGTCACATAGGCACTGCAGCAAACATCAGGGGCATGCCCATTGCCTCACATCAAGGGGCAGCGCCCATCGTCTCACATGTAGCAGCCGGGTGCACGGGTAGCCTCTTATTCAGCAAGAAACAAAACGATTGCGGTTGACGTTGTTGTGGGGACCCCACAAAACGAAGGGAGCGGAGAGAAGGCAAGACATTGATTCTAAAGGTCACTTCATCCTCGCCCCTCTGACCCACCAGAGCCGGTCAGACATGTGTAACGAATGGCGATATTGGACATAAACAGTACCATTACTGCTGATAGTCTCACTCAGCAACAAACAACTAACAGTTGCCGTTGCGGACTGTCGACTTTCTTTCTCTGTGGTAAGTAGTGACAGCACTAGATCATGACTAAGCACCACGCATCTCAATACGCTTCCCGTCCGCGCTGGATGCGTACCGCTTGACGAGCAAGGCGTTGACCGTTGTCACAGCTCACTACGTACGTGAGATTGTGCTGCCATCGACCCTACATCATCGCTCAGATTACGTACTTCGTCTACGTGGCAGCCTAAAGTAACGTACTACGCAGCAAGACACTCAGGTTACGATGCAACGCAGCAAGACAATAAAAAATACACCCGGCGGACCGTCTGTTGTTGTTTGTCTCTTCAACCGCTGCTGTTCATGGATGGCGACACAGACAACAAAGTGAGAGACGTGCATCACCACCTACGAGAGCAACACATGCTGACCCAAGGCGACAGAGACAATAAAAATAACGAGCCTTGCAGCACATTCGGAGGAGATACAGAAGCCGCATGTGTACAACAGTCACTCAGCAAGAAAACCAAACGCAAAAAAAAAACTTGTGGCGCGCAGCACGCAGGACCCTCTTTCTCTGTTCAACGGGCCGTTGCCATGGCGAAACAGACAAGGAACAGTCAAGGCCGAGTCGTGTCGGCCACAGGAGGTGAAAATTGCTTTCACTCGGGGAGGGGTCATGGTTGGCGATTGCCTACCGAACCATACTTGAGGCGCCACGAGGTTCGCACTGTAGCTCGGGACCAGTATTTTAGACCGTGCCGCACAAGGGGTGGGGAATGCGAATGAAAGTTTAACCCACCAACCCTCCAATATCGAACGACGCTGAAGCTTCAGAACTGGCACACCTCCCTACCTGCTCCTTTCCAGTCTCGATATCTTGTCCCTCCTCCTTGCCTTCCTCGGTCGTTTTTTTCGCCTTCTGTGATCGACAGACACGAATGACAACGTAAGCTAGATGATGCCTTTCACTTTCCAAAACAACTGAAGCGAAGAGAATACCAATGTTTCGGTGCAAGAAGACGTGCAACTTGCTGCTATGCTCAAACACCTGTTCCTTTACCTTCATGTGAGAGGCCTCCGCGGAGACATCGGCTCCCTCTCCCTTCCGCTGCTTCTTGCCGTCACCCCCGGGTGCGCTGGAGTCGGGCGAATTGGATCGCGCCCGTTTCGGTCCGCGCTTACCCACTGCAGGAATGGCTGGTAAGGATGAACGAAGGTGAAATTTAGATAGTGCCAGCACTTCTTGCACGATCGTTTGTGGCCTGTGGGGCGGCCGTGACTCTATCACCAAGATAATGGGTAGCAAAGCAAGTCAATACGAGGAATGGTTAACTCACTTTCGTCGCCCGAGGATTCGTCGCTGGCGAATTCTTGGCCGGCGGATTCGTCGCTGGAAATCTCGACGTCGGCCCAATACTGAAACTCTGATCGCTCTTCCTTGGCGCTTCTGGCCGCGATGCTGCAAGACCACTGTTGCTCTGCTAGATTGCGTTTAGCTTTTCTGACGGTACGACGCGATAGCTTCTTCAGAGAGTCCACACCAACAACAAGACCCGCGACCCTTGCTTCCATGGCATCATCACCATCGCAAACGATCAACCCCAGCTCGCTTATGATCGAAGTGGAGCGGGTGGTGACGTCGGCGTCAATAGCTTGCGCGCATCGAGAGTCGTGTTCGAAAAACCCTCGAACCTGCTTTTTCATCTGATACTCTTGGATGTATTCCGCCTTAGACTGTTGGAGAAATCGAAACATTTAGACAAGCAACGAACCTCCATTTAGTTGATTTGGGCTAGTCAGGGCTTCCTCTCCCGGAATTAGTTTACCGTTGCCACACCACCCTTCGATTTTCAGCAACCTCCAAACTCCCACAAGGAGCACATCGTACACTTAGAAAACAGGCACGGCAACAATTCTCAAGCCTAGGCGATTCAGTCTCTGTTGCAAAAACAAAAATCAGGTATTTGACGCACAGTAATGTGACCCTAGATCTCCGCAAATTGGTTTCTTTTTAAAGTAGCGATTTGCTTTCCTTCTCCAAAGACCGAGTTACGGTTTCGACAGCGAGGTCGATTTCGATAGCGTGGTGGACGGTACCGTGCAAAGCAACATGTCCTTGGCCTTCTCTGTATTCAAAGTCATGTTCGTTAGTCGATGCCAGATTATACGCCAGACTGACGCTACACAACCACGCAAGATGTTGGGCAGCTCCCCCGCGGCCCGGCTGCAAAGCAACCATCTCATCGCCCGTCTTACAGTATGTGTGCGCACCGTCAGGGCCTCGGCTTGATTGGTGCATGCAATGTTGCGTTCAATGGCGTGCCCAAAAGGCAAAAGGTTCTCACAGGACAATGGGATAACACATTCGAACGGTTTGCGAGTCAACGCGTGCAGGACGACGACACTCGAGCACACTCCTGAGAATTCGTGTGACAAAGGCCGGCCGCGCTTGTCTTTCATCCCGACATCCATATCTTCTTTGTGTGCAGCAGTGGTAATGTTGCAGACAAAATATCCACCAAACATCTTCCGACTAGCCCTTGTCATTTTGATGCCTCCTGTTACGTCGTGTTTACCCCCCTTTCACCGTGGAGGCACCTCGCCTACAGAACGGGTCCGCGATAGAGAAATGTCAAAGTCGGGTCGAGGCTCGATTTCGTCGAGTATATTTAGACGTCGTCGCCACCTAGAGCACAGGGTACTCCAGACGGAATGTAGGGGTCCACTGCTAACCAGTGCTTGTTTTCTTAACCTCATCTTCCTACGTTTTGTTTTATCTCACCTTAGACCTGGGGAGCCAACTATACGTCGTCCGCTCGCAGTTTGCATTCATGTGCTTCTTCGTGGAGGCCTTGTCGTTCCGAATGTGCGGGGGAACAACGTGAGTACACGTAACACACGCCAGGCACAACAGCACCTAGGGCTCCCTCACAGAAGGATGGGTGCGGGGACGGCTACGCTCTCCTGGAATGAATGCGTTTTCCCTTTGCTGGTTGCTTCAAAACTAGCGAGATACCAAGAGTTACCAATTCCGGAGCACCTCCGAACCTCAGGCAGGGGTACACCACCAGCTATGCAAACATCACAACGTATAACTCAGTGGCACAGGTTTACCCTTAACCCTAACCCTAGGTCCAGTAGGTGACCTGGCACACACGAACTGCGATATTTGCGTAAAATATGCCCACACAATGTGCAAAGCGACAATGTCGTGCGTACTCAAGAATTAATGTCGTGTGTTGTACCCACAAACTATTCGACTTCACGCTCGCGGAGGGAAAGTTGCGGCTGAATCCTTCTCGCCATGTAAACGTTAGGGCAAGCACCGCAGAAGGAGGTGAAAAATGAATCTGTGTGGCTTTCCTCCTATGTGACCCCGGCTGGTGTGTCCAGAATTGTGCTGCAAGGTGTGATGATCGACGTCCAGAATTAATCGGGATGGAGATAAACAAAGTCGCGAGCGTAGTTTTTCTCCACAAACTAAGTGACCATCGCAAGAACAGCAATGAACATTCATTTCTTCTCTCGTGCAACGAGCACGCGCATTGCAGGCGCAACTGCTGTCCGTCGGGTCAGGTCGTACGTCCCCCCTGTCGTGGCTATACAGACAGCAGCGATACGAATACGAACACGCATTGGGAGACAATGGTGTACGACTTCTGGCTTGTTTACCACCCTTTCAGAAGAAACACACCTCGAGTCAAAACCCTCTCACTTTCAAGGCAGAGCTGGTGTGATTCTTTTCCCCCAGAGCTTCTTGAGCCACTCGAACCCTCTCGCTGGATAGCTTCCTAAGCGCGTCCACGTCATCGATGAGCTCGTGTACGCTTCGACCTATCGCACGGATGCACTCGATAACCTCCTTACTCCATAGCGAACCATGACCGTAAAATGCGATCGCTCCCAGCGCCACTTGGATCGGTCCGGAATGGGTAGAGATGGATTCGGCAGCAGCTTGCGCACGCGAAAGGGCTTCCTTCTTGCGGCGCACGACCTTTCAAACAAGCACAAGAGAGAACGACAACGCGATGCCGAATGATAAGCTATCCTTGGTCACCCGTGGCAAGCACACACAAGTAAACGAAGGCCTCCTGTGAGTCACCTGTCGAACCCCCCGCTGTTGCCTCGCTCCTCGCCCCAAAAACAACTGTACCAGCTCACATCTAATGTTTTGCCCTCTGGCAGACTCTCCCCCGCTGGCAGGCTCTTGCGTGAGGCCACGTTGTCGTTGTGAGGCTTTCCATCGCTGGAACCGGTTGGCGCTCCCTCATCCCCCCGTCCCTGCGTAACACAACGCACCTATTGAGTAGCTTTGTGCGTGGGTGCCTCGGCGCGGGGTCCCGTGACGGGAAACAAAAGGTGCCAGCAGCTGGGTACTGCCAACGGTAATAATGTAGAAACTATCCGCGGGCGTGAAAGCCCTCCAACGTGGTGGAGCGTGGAAGCTCGTGTATAATATAGTTGTGGCGTGGAAGCCGGGTGGCGTGGAAGCCCTGATGTAAAGGTATATGTAGGGACGTGGGAGTCCTGAAGGCGTGGAAGCCGGGTTGGCGTGATAGCCGGAGTATGGGCGTGGAAGCCGGGATTGGCGTGAGAGCCGGGAAAAAGGACTTGATTATACACAGAAAAAGGAAGTAAGGAACCACAAGCCACGCACACAAATTCCGTTGTAGATACCCATACCCTCAAACCTGCAATATGTGATAAAGTTGGTACCACCAAATCTAATCCATAGCAACTATTGAACCCCCAAACTCCCCGCCCCATCTGCTCGGAAAATTCTTGCTCGCAACAATCTGTTGATGCTGTGAGTATATCCAACAGAACCGACGACAAGACGACGAGAAACGAGAGAGGGCTAGAAAAAGCTGTCAACCTTCACTCGCGTAAGACCAGGCTGTCTGTTGTTGTTCTATTCGGCCCCTTACCTCTGCATTTTGCGTGGAAAACGCCCAGCATATTTTCTCACCAGAGAGTAGTTCAGCTTCACGACAGGAACGGTCCGTCTGTTCATGACGTACGTACGCCGTCTTCCAGCCTAAGCCCTTGGCTCTTCGGCTCCTTGAGAAATCGTCCACAATTCAAGGAAAAACATTTTCGACGGGGTTAAACTCAACCAATTAAATGCGTTTGCGGGGGGTGAAACAGCTTGTTGAGACAGCCAGCCGTTGTTTCCGATAGTTCGCGATGCATGTGCGGCTGCTTACAGATAGAAAATCCCGACAGGTAAGAATAGCCTTTAACTCGTGCTCCCCCCTGCGAGTGCAGCTGATGAACAGTGATGAGAGAAAGACAATTGCACTGCATATGTCACGTGCCATGGTATCCTTGCTTCAGCCGTGCTTCATTTCAGATAAACGTTAATGAAACTGCTGTCGGAACCCACAGTAGTGTGCGTTGTTTCCAGTAGCGAAAGTTGCACACAGTAGACGGTGTGTTCGGTTCCCGTTTGCACTGTCTCTGCTATCTCGCACGCGTGGCACCTGGGTGACCTTGCCCGCCACCGAAATTTCTCTATTCATATCTTGGGGCAACTCGTTGATTCTGACGATGACACCCGCCCCAACCACCACAGAGATAGGCATTGTGCGTGCGCGTAATGCTGCGCTCGTGGCTGATATGTACTTCGTCGTGTTGGCCTATGCCTTTGTCTCGCTAATGGTCTCTCGAGAAATGTTCTCTGAGAGCAGGTACGCCCTCGATCTTCTGGAAGTAAAACAGTCCAAACTACAAAAACAAGTGTAGTTGGTCTCCCCCCCCGGTGTTCGCCATCGGGGTTGGGTTTTTGTCGGTTTGAAACGACGTTGTAAAACGAGCCGATAACTTCGTGAACTCGGCAACCAGGTGACCGCTTTTTTGTTTCATTTGCCTCTGTTTTTTATCTGCGTAACCATAGCGGTGGCCGAGTAGATTGTGTAGTGTGGGGTCGAGAACCCTCACTCCGCGCAAAGGGGATGATCGCACCACGTTGTGTTCAATTGGGCAAGCACCCTCGAGGCAGCTACACGATGCTTTTAAATGTGGGTGGGGGGCGAATTTGTCCTTGTTGCCGAGGCAATATTGGCTGAGGCATGTGAGAGCCTGGTCCGGTGAGAACTCGGCGTGCTCCGTCCCGGCTTGGTAGGGATGCGACGTCAATGGTTCTAACGACTACGGCAGCACGACTTGAGTATACTCCCCCCCCCTTCACGTAGTCGCGGAATGTCCGTTGTACAACGAGAGGTGTCCGTTGTACAACGAGAGGGAAGTGTACATGACTGAGCTGGGAAAAGTAGAGGGAAGGTGCAGGGAGGTGTTTGAGGTATGGAATAGCCAGGAGAAGAAGAAGGTAGCTGTATTGGGGCATGCGAAGTGGGTTCAAAAGGCGGGAAGTCATCTCGATAGGATAGATATAATAGGGAAGACATTTTTGAGCCACCTTTGATGTCAAAGTAGGAAGGAACGATTGGCCATCGGTGATCGGTCCTGTGGGAACAATGCTCCGTCCTCTCGAGGACACATGGCCCATGTTCTAACCACTAAGACATGCAAAACATAAGAGTACGCGCCGACCTTTTCGGCCCTAAGGCATTGAGGGGTTCTTGCCAATCGACCTTGGTTTTGACTGATTTCAAAATGACCGAGGAAGGAGCAATCACACACGACACACGTAATACCCGTTGGTAAGTGTTGCCCAATGAATATCCGTGACTTGTCACAAAGAGAAGCGGTTGGGACTTGTCATTGCCAGGGCATCACATTGTCTACCTCCATACGCGTTCGCTCAGACCACGACGAAAAGTCCCGGGATACCCACAAAAAAGCAGGACAACACCGTAGTCGGTATTTGTTTTGCACATGGTCACGGTGCGGTGTGGTGTGGTGCGGTGCGGTGCGATGCGTTGCCTTGCGGCGCGGTTTAAACACGTCGCGCGGTTTTTCTACGGTGCGTTTTTTGTTACTCCATGATAATTACCACAAACAGCGACGGCGTTGGAAACGGTGAACAGTCGAAGAAAAACCGCCGAGTCTACGGTGTCAGTAATAAATGGCTGGAATATCGGACATTTCGTGCAAATTCGTTGGGTATTGGCCATCGAACGTTGATTTGTGTGCGCTTTGTGCTGTGCATGGAGAAGTGTGTGGGCCTTCTCATCGATCAAAACAAAAAAAACGACCAAACACCGTTTGCGGTTATCCATGCAGATACACGTCTCGCTCGTATTGAAAGAAATCAGGCATGTCCATGGTGCGGTTTGTTCGACGGTGTGAACCGCACAGCACCGCACCGTCACGTTTCGAGAAGAAAAAAACGCACCGCACAGCACCGCAGCGCACCGTCAGTTTTGGGGACAGCACAAATCACACCGCACCGCATCGTGGGAATTCATACGGAACCGTAGATAGATACGGTTTAATCACGGTGCGGTTTGTCCTACTCCGTCGCCAAAGTTGCGGTAAAAAATGCAGAAAACAATGCAGAAAATAGGTAGTTGTAACAGCCGCAGCTTAGCCACGGTTTTCCCATGCAGACACACACTACACCAAGAAAGGCGAAAAAAAGCTGCACCTGTCCAAGCTACTCGTGCAGGAGAGCAAGATTAAGTGTGGTTGTCGAACAGCAACAGAGGCAAGTGAGGAATGTAGCTGCTGTCGTTTGTGATGCATGCGTGTTGTAGGCCCTTACCATGAACGAAATATTACACTGCTGTGTAGCTCTTGTGTCTCAGTTTCTGGCCGGCAAGCGGCCGAAATTTGTCTTCGGCGGCCTCCATGTACAGCACAATGTGCACACTACTTACTTGAGGAGTAACCAGAAACGGGTATACCCGGGTACTTTATCACCAATTTCGGGTACACTTAGAAATCAACACGCCTGCACCCCCAGGTACCCCCAGGTAGCCGGCGGCATCTCCAGACCCTCTGGTGTAACCGATGCTGGTTACTGGTGTACCCGGAAACGGTTGATTTCGCACCCAGAAATGGTCATATAATCCCGGCACCCAAGACTCTAAAACCCGCAGAAAACAACGTGTACCGCACATACCCGCACGGCACACCATGTGTAGCTATCAACAGCGAGCTGTTATCATGTCGCACATTAGGAGACAAACTCTGCTATATATATCTTGCGAGGGTTGCGTCCACACCACCAGCATTCCCATGAGGAAGGAGGACCCGATCGCCATTTCATCGCCATTTGCGGGTGTTGCGCCTCCTGTGTGCCCGTTGGTTAATTTCACCAGCCAGTCTAATTTCACGTATTTATCAACTCGTGGGCCCGGGCTCCTCTCCTAGAGGGGGTCCAACTCGCTCGATCCGCGACTTAGCTCGCTATGGTGCTCGTACATAAGGTAATGACAGAGAGACGAAACGGGCACGACCTGCCTCATGCTTCCGAAGCACAGCAGCACAGCAGCACAGCAGCAGCAGCAGAGCACGGCGGATGGTTTCGCCGCGATCTACGGAGGAGGCTGTCGGAGATTGATATCCTTCGAGGCAATGTGCCCGTCAACGAGCGTTGGGCGTTTGTGTGGCTACGTGGCTACTGTGGGGTTTATGCGGTACTGGTGTGTCGTGCGGGTATGTGCGGTATACGGTTTTTTCTGCGGGTTTAGACTCGTCGGGCGCCGGGATTATATGACCATTTCTGGGTATAAAATCGACCACTTCCGGGTACACAGTAACCAATATCGGTTACACCGGAGGGTCCTAATTCCAGCGGAAGTTGTACCCGATAGAATTTTTTTCAGAAACGGGTACAAAGTTTTTTCGGCCAATCAGCTGACAGCCTGGGCGTGCAAGCGTCTTGATTTCTAAGTGTACCCGAAATTGGTGATACAGTACCCGGGTATACCCGTTT
The DNA here is from genome assembly GCA_000310025.1 of Ectocarpus siliculosus. Lineage (NCBI taxonomy): Eukaryota > Phaeophyceae > Ectocarpales > Ectocarpaceae > Ectocarpus > Ectocarpus siliculosus. The sequence goes on from FN649738.1 coordinate 264,301, forward strand.
CTGGTTACTGGTCTACTTAGTTTCGACCAAAGGAACTTTCCCTTCAACAAAAAGTTGGCCAGTCAGAAAACTGCGGGCACCTTTTCTCTCTCTCTCTACATAAATTGAAGCTACTCCGTCCTTTTATCATGGATCTTGTGGCTGCCGTAGTATTTCCGGGGTTTTCTTCGACAGGGCACTGACACGAAGGCCGCGTTTCGCGCGGTTTACATCACCGAGTAGAAAAAACCGCAGCGCCGTGAAGATCCGTGCGACGGGACGCATCGATACGCACTTCCAATATTCAAGTCTCAAGTTACCAAATAAGGCGCCGCACCGGGCAAGAACGGTGAGCCATCCAAGTTGTAACCGCTACATGTACATCAGTATGAAATAGACAGAGCGATAGAATGCCCGCGGGAGATTGTGTAGGAATTCGTTGAAGAGGGAACCGCCAGATACATGTGTGTATGTGTAGTTTCCACAGTTTTAAGAAAAAACAAATAAACACACAGAAAGACTACCCATTCGAGATATACCCACAGTCGAACGGGATGTGGTGTAGTCTTTTCAGTGAGTGGAGGAAAACCGGCTGGGTACTGGACTTATTTCGAGCCTTTCTAAGTTTCCACAGTTTGCACATGTACGACTTCCCCCCTCGAAGGGGAACAAACGGGTTTACGGTTCTGCAATAGTGTGACACGGTAAGGGGGCACTATGTACTGCTGTATCGGTAGCTCTTAGTCTAGGTTACATGAAGCGATGTGGTATGCGTATAATGTGTTTGACCACAGTTGGTAGCACAGTACAGTACTCCAGTATAGGTTTGAGATGAGAGGCCTCACCACAACGAAGGAACGCCAGACGCGCTTGAACTCTCCGAAAGAAACGCAGTTTACCTGCTTGCTGTCGTCTCCGTCTCCCGTGTCGTTTCTGCAGGGGTCCGCGCGGTGCGTGCAGGATGCACGACAATGATTGGAAAGAGCAAAGCACTGGAAAGAGATGCGTGGAGTGCACTGGGGGCACCGCTCTCCGCTGTGCAGGGTGCTGGTGCAATGGTATATGACAATAAAAAAAAAAAATCTTTTTTTTTTATTGTCATATACCATTGTGCTGGTGCAGGGTGCTGGTGCAGCGCGCCTGGTTGTTCTGGTTCTTGTTCTTTGGCGGTTTGGTTCTCGGTTCTCAGCTATTCGAGTGTACATATCATATGGCATAAAACACGCAAGCTGTTGAGCTTTGGAACGTCACATCGCAGCTCGAAGCCAGCTGCGGGTTGATCGCGCTCCCTGCTTGCATTCTCATTTTACACCAACCCTTGATGAGACCGCTGTGCTCTCATGAACACATCCGGATCACTTGTGGATACGCTGGACGACCGATTTAGAATGCGGCGGAAGTTCTCTGTGTCTAGTTGTACTGCTGTCTGCATGAGGGTGTGCTTGTACCGATAATCTGTGTATCCATAAGCATCGCGCTTCGATTTCGTCAGTGCCCGTGCGATGTCCGGGGACTGAGAGTTGAGAATGCATGCATGTAGAAAAAATCAAACAAGCATGCTTTTGTGATCGCCGCGTGTGCTTTCGACTTGCTCGAAAACGGTGGTCTCCATATCGCAAGATTTACCAATTACAAGGTCTCGGGACGTGGGTGTCTACCCTCCCTCAGGTGACGCAAGACCACATGCGCATTGCCCGAAGAGGGACTGTGTGTCTTACAACGCTTCTATTTCCGCACAAAACATCGCGCACGTTGATATTCTACATTGGAGCCAGCGCGAGCGGAAAATATTTTGGCAGCGAAAACTCAGACTCCCATGATGTCTTTGACTAATGATGGCAGAATTCTGATGAGAACCGAAATTATTTGAAGCCGAAACAACACCACAAATGGGACATGTTCAACACTGCGGCTGGATGCATTCTCTCAGACTTGTCTACACTTGGCCCGCTGCGAAGTGTGGTAAACGTAGGTACTGCTGTTGGACAAAGTGCAATGACACGAAGAGTCACAACCATGAATCATCGAATGAACTTATTAATGAAAGTGGAAAAGCAAGAGGCCAACATTTCAAATCGTCGTATTTGATGGGTCTGATAGGTTTCAGAATTGGTTCGCCAGGCTTTGGAACGCGTCCCCGGGGTTTTGAGTCAGTTTTCGCAACTTTGGCCGTCAACCACACGCGCCACGGAGGCCTACTGAGCTCCGCGGGCGCGGGCGCTAATGTACCGACGAGCCTCCTGCGTGCCCGGGAGAAGGAACCGCGAGAAAAGACTCGCTGGGGCGAGAGAAAGAAACGCCGAAGCATGATTAGCGACCAAATCTTACATGTACATATACCGCGGTCCTTTGCATACCAGCCTACTTTCTAGGACCAGCCCTTAGCTCGTATCCACCGCGGTGTACGGACGTCTCTTCATCATGAAGATTCGCAATGTCGTTATTCTTGTGCAGGCTGGCATCACGGAAAGTATTACACAGATGGATGGGCGGCGACTCAAAATATCATGCCCAGTACACAAATGTTGTTCTTCAACATTCCACTGCTGTTCAAATTCGAACACACCTCGTCTACTGGTGTAATATCGTCTCGAATGGGCTCTTTGCCATTGCTGTATGTAGCCTACCAAATACATATTCCCTACTGCAAAAGCATATTCCCGCAAAGTCAAAAGGATAAAAGGAAACAGAGGGTACGAACGAATCTGAATCCCAAATTTGCGAAAACAAATGCGGGTGGAGCATCAACCATAGTGCTCTATGCTAGAGTGCATACTCGGGGCTTCCGAAGTCGAAACTGACAGTCGAGATTTGTGCGGGAGCGCACCGCTTCTTCCAGGAAACGTGCGTGGCGCATGTTGCTGTCTGCACGAAAAAAATGCTCCCTATCTGTGCTCGGTACCGTAGACATGATATTAGGCTGGTCTAGCAAACCGCAAAAATATTCTATGCCTGATATTGTGTAGGGAAACCGAGCTTCTTTGTAGTTCAGTGGATCTTCAAGACAGTAAAACGACGCTCACGACGGCCATCCCTTGGACGCAATAAACTCATACGAACCAAGACCCTGGGACAGACGCCAAGCCAAGCTATTCGCCTTTTAGACACTGCCACTCCCCCGCAACCACTTTCGCACGAAATCTTCCACGAAGGAACCTGAGGAAAGCACTAGTAGCATACAAGACCACGTCCACACAACCCCAGACAACAAGACAACGCACTCCACCCTCTCGCGCTCCTGTCCCCGTTCAGCAATCGAATCAACTCCGGCGCCTCTTAAGCCTTCTCGGCAGCGTGCGCACCCGAGCCTCCAAGCCCGTGAGCCCGGGCAAGCTTCTTCTACGCAAGGATACCTCGGTTTCAGCCCGAGAAACCGCCACCAAAGCTTTCCTCGCGGCGGTAGCCGTATCTATCGGCGCCTGTGCTCGACCAGCTGGTGCTGTTGCCGTACGGATAGCGGCCCTTGAAGCGGCAGGATCGCCTCCAAAACTCGAAGGTGTTTGCAGTGCCGAAGCACTTCCCGTGCACCCTGCATGGGGCGAGCAAGAGGCAAGTGGGACGGGAGCGTCAAGAATATGCACGAACGCTCAGCTTCCTTCAAACCAATGCCTTCGCCGTGCACTCTACATTTGAAGTGTCAACTCGGCGCAGTTCACCTAGCAATAACACTCACCGCGACTACCTCCACGCCCTTAGTGCTGAGCTACAAAAAAAATGCAAGTTATCAAAACTGCGCAATAGCAGCAGAAGAAGAAGCAGCAGCAGCGACCGCGGCGGCATAGAGAAACATGTCTCAACGTTGTGATTGCGGATATGCCACTCTTTCCTCTGCGCCTTATTGAGACCAAAAGAAAGTCGTACACTACAACATTGTGCTGCAGCAACAGTCGCGGTCACGACGTTTTGCTAGCATCCCTCACCACTGTGGTGGAGCAGCGTGGTGACCTTCACGCCGTCTCTCGAAACCTCTCTTCGAAGACGGTCGAAGTAGCCTCGGGCGGCGTGCTTTGACGAGACGACCCCCGCCGGAGAAGACGTTTCCTGCCGGTGTTGTGGTAGCGTAACGAGAAAAATAGAGAGCCGAGGTACAGCAGTTTGACACAAACATCGCAAGGCAGGCGGAAATGAAGGAGAAACGAGATTGCACCGTGCTCGCTCGGACATATTCCGGAGCGAAAGTTTACCGTGGCTGTTTAGACATGCCCAGGAACACGACTTGCACTCCACGTGGCACATCAGTTTTCGACTGCACCATGCGACATGTTCGATAGCAAAACCGTCGCGTCACAGACATGAACATGACTGCATGCCAAGCAGGGCGGATGCAAGAAGCGCACAAACAACAACCCTCTACCCAAACCGCGACTTGCAGAATACGCTCAACAAGCTGTAAGGAGATCTATCCCGCAAACAAAAAGGAAAAAAAAAACTTCATCCCCGCTGCACACCCCGTCACTTGCGGGAATGAAGAGCCTGCAGCAGTCGTATTAATGAAAAAAAAAGACCGCAAAAAAATGTTTTCGCCGCGGGAGGGATGCTCACCTCACGGGACGTGAAAAAATCATCTCCGCCCAGCACTACCAAATGTCCCTCCTGCTCATCCAACATGCTCGGGAGCACGGCCTTCGTAAGCGAGATAGCTCCCCGGAGGTTCCCCGACGCCTACTAGACGATGGTTTGGCGCGCGGCCCCACATCGAAGCATGATATCACCAGTTTCAGACACAAATTTGGGAGAAGCGCACGGACGGACGACAAAGCGACGTGAAAAATGGCGGTCAAAGCAGCTACGCTGCCGTGCGTTGTACCGGGAAACACAAAGTTCAACCTTGCGGGAGTGAACACGAAGCTCGCGAAACAAAGGTGGTGCGGATGCCGGTGAAAAAAAAAAAACATCATATCGAAAAGCGCAGCCGGCACTCCCACAGCCTTTGTCCCGCTCGACACCCTCTCGTTCAAACCCAAGCAGCCGTCAGGTCTCCATGCAGAGCAATTCTACAGGGGGTGGAATCGAGGGGCAACCTACATGTAGTTGTGAGTTGCATACAGGTGGAGTTTCCCGAAGCAGGTTTTGCACCACCACCGAGAGTAACGCAAGAGGCAAAGAAATCGAGATGCAGCTATGTAATGACGATAGGTAGATGCCCTCCAAGCAACCGATACGCCACTACCCAGTTGTGATTACAGGTAGATCCTCAAAAAATAGTAATTCACCTCGAGATCCAAATCCCCTTCTCCTTCTTCCTCCCCCTCTTCGTCCTCCTCGTCCCACTCCCCAGCAACAACGCCGCCGCCCTGACAGTGGAACACCATGCCGACGGGGCGGTCCAGCATGTCTTCGGCTTTCCTCGTCGCGTGGTCGAGAATGAAGGTGTCGCGCACGTCCAGAGGCATGATCATGACTCGGTCTAATCGAGTCAAGCCTTCCAAAATCGCCTGTTTCGGTCCGCGATGCACGGCAGGATGATCAGACACAGCGTGGGGGGGGGAGGGGGGGGGGAGGGGGGGCGCAAGTTCATGCGGTCCACCGTGGCCCAACTACACCTACATCGCGTTAAAACCCACCGGAGTGGTGAGAGGGGCTCTGCAGAATCACTAGGGGGGGCAATAAACACGTATAGTGTAGGTGGGAAGGTACGGTATTCATAGCACGCAAGTCCTACAACGCAGCCACGATGCATCGTCATTCAGGACCAGGGGACACCGAAGACCAATCGCACGACGAAACGAGCGAACGGAGGAACGCACATCTAAGAGTTCCCAGTCGACGGCCTTCATCCAAGCCAGGATGCAGAGCCGCTGCACGCGCTCGAGCTCCTCCAAGCTCGTGCCCGACAAAATAACCTTGAGACGGACGGGACAAAAACAGAGCACGCGGGAAGAAGAGCAGTGAGCGAGCCGTCACCCAGGATCTAGGGGGCTCCGTAATACCATCACAAACAAGATGACATACTACGGTCAAAATTCCCAAAACATACACCCCGCTGTGAATGCAAGCGACGAGAGAAGAAAGCAAGCGGGGAAGGAAAAATGGTGGTGACACAAGTCGGTAGGGATTCGACAAGGAGGCCTTCAGCGCTATCGTAGTAAATAGAACAACGAGCGCATCTTCGATGGGTACCCCAAACCCAGCGGCCGGTATTGACGCCAGAATGAATGCACACACCGTCCGTTCGTGAAGATTGACGGGGCGGCTCGAGATACCTCGACGGAGACGGATGTATTTTGTTGTCCGCTTGAGGCGGAATTACAACGACAACCGGTACGGTAACTCACTCTAGCCCCGTTGACGGCGAGGTTGATCGCCATCTGCTCTCCGAGACCGTGGTCGGCTCCGGTCACCCACGCCACCTTCACAAGAAAAAAAAATAAGCGTGCCAATCGGATGGGGCGGCGAGGGTGGGGATATACAACCGGACCGTGTTCAGCCGTATGAGTGCGGCAGGTATGCAGCTCGCAACCCTGTCCGAACATCACAGGGATTGATAGTCCATGGTTACTGTTCCGCTCGAGGATGGTGGGAAAGGTGGCAAGTTGACAGTCTCATTGGACGGCCAGGTGTTATCTCGCGCGACAGGAATAGGTGACAGGGACGACAGCAACCGGCGAAAGCCGACTCGAGAAGCCGGGTTGCATTACCGCCGCCCGATCCGCCGAAAGACGATACACGGTGCATGTGGCCGAAGTCTTGCCATTGACAGCGAGAGAGAGATCGGGGTCAATTCCTGGGTCCAATCCTTGTGCACCGTTGCGGGTCACCGTAGCCCCCCTGGATAACGGTTCGTCCTCGTTCAAAGGTACTTCTACTGTTGATTGGTGCAGTCTAAATGTTTTCGTGCCATGTTTGGGGTTGATGCCCATCTACGGGGACCCTGGGGGTAATATGATACGGCGGGACCTCTGAGGGGCTACAACTGCATGTTGTACCACGCGTTAATTTCGTTGATCGACGAAGGCCGTGAGCCGTGTATTTTACTCTTTCGGCCTCTGACGATTGCCACCCACGGCCGCCGCCCACACCATCGCGGAGCGCCATCGCGATAATATCATCATACACACATGAAATATGTACGGGGGATGTCGCAACTCTAACCCCCCAACGCTCACCCATCACCCGTACCATTTACTAAAACCATGTCCATCGCATCAGTCACCTTGTCGTGGTAGTAACGCCTCACTCTCCTGGGAAGCCGGCGGGGGAACGACGCGATCTCGGCCTTCAGCTTCTGCGACGGCGACGAGAATGGCACCAAAACACAAAAAAAAAATGGCCGGTCGGACGGGAAGCTCAGCTAACATGAAGACGAAACGGCCGTTTTAATACGGACTCGGCGTATGCGAGAAAATCACGCCAACTGCCGGCACGGCTATCGGGGGGCATTGATTGTGGCCCGTGTATCGCGCCAAGGAAGAATCCGGGCGTGCAAAGGTTCGCCACAGTACCAGCTGCGGTGGCCTAGGCCATGGCGAGGGGTCGTGCCATCCACAGTGGCCGTGTGTGTGGGTACTACCGTCGACCGGTCTCTGTGACGAATCGCTTGGCGACGACACAACTTCTTCGGGTTTAGCGGAAATGGAGGCGTCTCGTTCATACACAGTTTGGCCGTGCCATACTACTGCAAGGCAGGAAAGGAGGACATGCGAGTTAGCAAGCGGTGCACGTCAATGCACCAAGAGCTGAGCCCATCCGTCTTGAAATGTCCAGCGAGGAGGGGATCATCACCGAGCGTCGTCTTCTCCACACGACTAGCCGATACACCGCCAAGAGTCAAGAGTGACCTCCGCCGTAACCGCCAGCCGTCAGTGCGAAAACACTCGCGTGCAAGCGCTCTTCTACAGTTTCCGTCTTGACCTTACATCTGAGTGAAAATTTCGAGATTCCTCTTGTTCCGTTCAAGACGAAAACCCTACATTGCACAACCGCTGCACATAGCGATGCACGTTGCCGCTCCCTCACCTCCTCCAACGCGGAGCCCTTGACCAGCTGTCCCCATCGCCAAGGGCCATGCGTGCCCGGCGGGGGACCCCTGTACCTAGTTCCCACGCCCTTGAGCAAGCCACGCTCCCGACGTCTCTCTACCTGCTCGGGGCTTCCGGAGGTGTCGTCGAAGTGAGGGTCGAGCCCCAACGTGCCCGACCCGGGCTTCATGGACACCATGGCGTCCCTCCAGTTCAACGGTTTCAGGTTGGTGTCCTGCGGTCTCATTTGTGTTGTATTTTTCAGAAAAAGATGAAAGAGAGGCAGCGGTTGGATGATGCATGTGGGAACGAGCGACAAGCGCCGATGAACAAAGCAAGCTTGTGGTTCAGAGCTGATGTACGGAACCGCGTTGCGTTACGTACGTGCTGTAGAGCGGGAGATATATAACATGTTGGGCCAGCTAAAAAAAAATAACCTTGAAGTCCACGCAAAACAGCAAAAAAATGATCCCGCTCCTCACTGTCTGTCCAGTTCATCCTCCCTCACGTTTCAGGCTTCCTACGATAAATGTCAACCAAATATGGCTGAGCGGGGGTAAGATCAAAAACGGCGGCGGAGGCGGAGACATTTAGGAGTCAAATTCGTCGTCGTGATACCGTGGGGGCGGATCACCCTACAGCTGTAGCGTGTTCAACTTGGAGACAGATTCAAAACCTGCTGTCGCTGTGCGGGCCAGCGACCGAGGCCCGCCTAGCAGCCGAAACGTACTCCGTCCGGCAACGGCTGCTGCAGCAGCAGGCGCTCCTTGAGCCAGCCCCTCAGAGGGGGTACCAAACCACCGATCTACGCAATAGCAACGAGCCAGACGGGTGATCTAAGGCCAGTCCTTCTCCAACCAACCCCCAACTGTCTTCTTGCAAGCAACCACACACGCGGCGCAATCAAAGGCCTGGAACAGACTCGGCCGTAGATATTTGCGTCCGGCGACGAAACCGGAAATCTGTTCCGAAAATCGAGTCCTTCTTACCCTGTAGAAACCCACGGGGGTGTCTTCGTAGCCCGTCCCAGTCCCCTCCCACCCCGTCTTCTCCATCAGAGATTCCTGAAAACGCCAAGCGTCAGGGTGGGCGAGTTGTTGGTGCCGATGTGTGGTACAAGACAGATACAACACGAGAGGAGGGGGCACCACTGAAAGGAAATCAGCGAGACAGGTACATGTACCTTCATTCAGAGGGGGCACCGTAGAGAGGGTATGACGGTGGGGACTGCCTGCGCAAAGAACGCAAGTTCATTACAAAAAGACCAGGAAGGGGGCACGCAAACCCTAACCCTACCCCCAACTCAGCCGATTCTATATTTTATCCAGTAATATTGCTTACTTAGAAATACCTGCGGGGATTACTGTGAGAGGTGCATCGATTCAGAAGGTAAGTCCCAACGGAACTCCACCGTGAATCAAACTAGGGACGAATGGAAGCTACATGGCATGTCTGCTGAGGGACGACGGAATTTAGTTGCGGTATTGCAGCACCGGCGGTGCAGTTGGTATCCTTGCGGAGACGGAGCCGCTGACAACACGGCGCTTTCCTCGTTGCGGAGGCGCTAGGCTCCCAGGCACACCCGCGGGAAATAACGGCTAAACCCTTCTGGCATTGAAATGATTCAATATAGTGGGAAACACTCTCTTTTAATATTCTGTCGAGAAGGGTATCAAGCACGGGCGTGTGTGATTTGTGGAATGAGCAAGTTCAAGCTTTTGTAGCAAAAGATGGAGAGTGAAGTGCTGAAAACTGAGTATGAGCAGAACACATGCAAGCAGAACAATGTTGGGCGCGTGCTGGTGGAATAAAAATGGATTGGACGCTGTCAACCGGCGCGACGATCAAACATCCCCTCCACCGCTGCCACCACGCTTACTGCTGTAACGATTAACGTTCGCGCGTGCGTGCTGTAATACCCCCTCACAAGATACGCACAATTACACGGGTGATGATGCACAAAGACAAGGGTACGCAACCATCCAACGGGGCCCCCTCCTGTGGACTGTCTGCGCGTGCGAAGAGGCCCATTCGATTAAAAAAAAAGCGAAAAAAGCAACAACAACAACAACAGCAGCAGCAGCAGCAACCACAACATGCGCAGCACCTGTATGTGGGGCATCATGGCATAGGCGTCGTCCAGTTCCTCGCCGGAGATCCCCCGCCGCGTGCCGGGGAGCATGTCCAAGACGAACTCGAGGGGGTTTGTCCCACCCCCTAGTGCCTCCGTGAACGGCATGTTGGCCCACTCGTAGTCCAGATCGACCCAACCCTCGTCCTCGGCCTGCCCTGATTGAGGCGTGCTAGAACGATCCTTTTTCGCTTTTGCGGCAGCCGCGCTGTTGCGTTCGCGGGAGGGAGTGCGTGAAAGGGAGGGGGAGAGGGTAGGTGACAGGGGGTAGGTGACAGGGTCTCGAGGGGTACCGTATCATGAGAAACGAATGGGGGTGAATCGTGAGAGAGGAGAGAGAAAGGCAGACAGACAGACAGAGAGGCGGAGAGATTCGCAGGCAAGAGAGAGCAAAGAAGGGATATACATCATAACATAATCCCCCTCGGGACCGTCACGATTCTTGGGCGTACATACCGCAAGTGCGCTCGCTAGTCCCGGCCTGGTGAAACCACGAATTTTCTGCCAACTCAAGCAGGACCACATCGTATGCAACGCGACAGTGCGATGATCACTCTCTGAAAAACTGCAAGGGAAAAAACAAAACAGGCTGAGCGTTGGACCGCGTTGTCAGTTTCCTTCAAAAACAAGAAAGCATAGATGAAAAAGTAAACACATTCGAAGATCATAACACACGCAAGGCGTACATCGCGCGGCGGAGCTCCGCCCACCCTTCCGGAAGCTTCTTCACCAACGCCTTGAGAGCTTGACTCGGGGAAGGACCTTTTCCCGAACCGTCGCTAGTTTCGCCGCCTGTTGCAGCAGGGCTCCTCCTGGGGCTGTTGGCCTCCTCGTCGCTTGCTCGGCCCCCATGCACCCGACCGAGTTGCCTCTGAAAGTAGGAACGGACGCCGTATTAGGAACCAAGAGACTGTCGCAAAAGTTATTACGTAATCCCTCCACCGCGGTACTAAGGGGGGGGGGGGGGGTGCTACGCCCGGAGTGTACCGGGAGGTAGAGACCCAGGCAATGAAAACATGAGTTATACGGACGACAAAAACGATTGTTGAAGAAACACGTGTCAACAGGACTTTCAGAGAATGTATCAGCAGCAGTTATACCAGTATGTTTGAGACCTCATCGTGCCTGTCCAGCCAAGCGTTTCGTGGGGTACTGTCGGTTGCGCTTCTCGTTTGCGTGCCCCCCCCGGTGAATCACGGAGTTCTTTCTGGATTCTTCCGCCGTTACTGTTGTAGTAAGGGGACTCCCCATCCCGTACAGTAGAAGTCGTGTCATGGGTATCTCAGACCTCGCGTGTTCTTTTGGAGTCGGTTGGCGTGTACAAACGAATGGAGCGGCCGGTACGGTGCCTCTTCTCAAAATCGCCCCCATCTTCGAAGGAAGTAGTAGCAGGGGCGGCGACGGTGCTCGAACGGAGTAGGTCTACCTACACCCGGGACCGTCACGCTAGACAGACAGTGAGAGATCAAGCCCAAACCGAACCCCCCTTGAAAAGACTTGCGTTTATGCGAAGGAACAGAAGCAGGAAGCAAGCTATGCATAGACCGGAAGAAGACGCCGACGAAACAGACCACACGATGATTGGCCGTCAAAATCGAAAAAACACCAACAACTACAACGGTGGGTGTCACGGCTGGTAGACCACCCTCGTTAAAAAAAGTCAGGCACGGAAGAGGAAGAAGGGAAAACTAACCATGACGTCGCGTGTACAAAAAAAAAAAACGTCGCGCGCTCGAGGCGGCGAAAGCGGCGGCTCACCGGTACGCGATACCGCCACACCGGCCCCGCCCCGCCTCCGCCGCCCCATCCCGCTCCTTGCCGCTGCATACAGTTGAGAGATCCCGCCAATGCCCGCTCTGACCGAGCCCCATGTCTTGCACGAGGGTCCATCATCGACGAGCGACCGCCGCGGCAGCAGCTGCTGCTGCTGTCCCCATGCAGAGCTTCCGTGGTCGAGACCGAGCCCCTCCTGCGCACCCTCGCCGCCCCCACTCGCGGCCGGCTGCCGGCGCAAGACCGATACAGAAGGTCGGCAACACCGTTTGCCGCAAAAGGTTAAGTTTAGGGTTACGACGAGGGCTACGGCTGGCTAGGGGATACGACCATGACTAGTGTGGGCTGACGGACGAAGGAACACCAACCGTTCGGTGGTCAACGTGTGTTGAAGTCGCTACCCATCTCCGCGGTTTGCCACGGTTTCCCTAGGAGCGGCGGGTTGTTCACAAATTAAGCCCACCGCCAACGCCGAAGGTCTCGGTGTTCCGGCACGCAGCGTTAAGATGATTTCACCTGCTGGAAAACCGTGGTCCCTTCATTCTGGGCAGGGTAGGGGGTATGGGGGATAGGGAGGCTCGCACCTGCATCACGGCAGAGTTGGGCGGCTCTCTGGTTTCGCCAGCAGGGTGCAATTGCTCCCGCTTGGTGCACAAAAAAAAAATAGATGGTGGAGATGCATGACGGCAGTGCAACGGATCTCTCCCAATGTGAGCTCGAACAAATGCGTGCTCAATATTGTAGCCTAGCGTAAACTTGTCGCCATCTGTGCGCAAATGTCAAGGTTGTCAAATAGTCTACCCGCAATGTTGCCGTTACATTTTCCCGCCGTACCGTCGTCACCACATCACCACCCCCCCCCGGACCGAACCAAAACCATCCTCCGGAGCCCCTCACCTATCCCTCTGGCTGCAGCGAGAACACCCCTGTCTGGAAACGCCCAGAGGGTTTCCAAACAAACACAGCCGCCTGCATGGTGATGATGATCGCGCCGCGTCACGTGTTGCTGTCGAAGAGACGGCTAGGGGCGACTGGTGCCCGGTGGCCAATGCCAGGAGCAAGACCGCTAGCAGAGGGGCTCCGTACACCATCCGACAGCTGTGGTACCTGCCAGCAGATCGGCAGAGGAGACCAGATCGCCCTGAGTCAAGAACACACCGCGATGGCTCCAGAGCCTCGAAAATTAGCTTGTAAAGAGCACTCCTATCCATAGCCTTGCGTACCCAACATGGGTGACACAAGATACCACACCCCCTGGACCGACTTTCAAAGCTCGAATACTCCACGACGAAGATGATGACGTGCAAATGAAACCAAAGGTTTTCTCGACGACGAGACAACTTCGAAGGCGCCGTTTTCGGCGCGGCCACTCTTTCTGCTCTACAGGAAATATCAAGCTTTGAAAATCCATCCAGGGGGTGTGGTATCTTACGCCATGTACCCCACGGTAGCTCGTACAAAGATACTGACAAGCAAGCTGCCCCCAGCAGGAAGGCAAGCTGGCCATCCAGAGAAGACTTGAGACGCACGGTCAAGTCGGGGGCGTTCTCATCTTCAGAGTTGGTAGACACACCAAGTGTGTGTGTGTGCCAAGTGCCAAGAGATACCGTATGCAACTCCGACCATTTTTTCTCGGGGAGTCGACGGTGTCTGGCTACTGCTGTACGTTACAATGCTTCGGGGTTTCTAGCGCTGCCGGTTGAACACTCCCAACCCAAGGTACTGGGGTTTACAGCAGTAGATTTATCTACGTATGTATGCCCGTGAGTCCGCTTGTGTCTTAGCAAGCACAAAGGTTCTGCACGTTCAGGAGATGTACCTGCCGACACGTGCATGCCCCAACCCGAAGTTCCATGGGTACCACGTGTACCAAAATCACAACACTCGCTGCTATCCGCCTACCATGCTAAGGCTACGGCTGGTGACCCATATCCAAACAAAAACGGCGCCCCAATCCAACAGAGCCAGACCTACTGGTTGTCCGGAAGAGGGTAAGCAGTAAGCTATGCATAGCAAGCGCGATGGACAGCAGGACCGCACAAGCACCAGCAGTTGCCTGCCTCTCTGCTGCTGCAGTTCGTTTTTCTACGCCCTAATTTTTTACCTTCGGCGAACCATCGTCCAGAGACAACTCCTGCATCGACCGTGTGCTGAGTACCGGGCGTGATGATGGCCGTTGTGCTGTGTTACGTTTGCCTAGCCGAGCTGCCTAGCTGTGGGGTTGAGTAGGCGAGACCTACGGGACTGTTACTTTTGATGCGCCGTGTGTACAACTCCCGATCTCCCACTTGGGATATGACGACATGACTTGGTCGGCAGTCGGCAGAGACAGAGAGATCACCACCTGCCACCGGTGGAAGCAACCAACACACACCCAGGCCTGGGGTGGATGAAGTGGTTTCGGACATGTAGCACAGTCAGGGTTCTCGTGCGAGGTCATCGCTGACCTCTCTCTCTGTTGTTGCAACGCGGCAAGTTGCAAGTTGACAATCAAACAACACTCAACCCTCAAATCTCCGACGGGAGAATAATATCTGGATCTTTGATACGCCTACCCTCCCTGTTGCAACCGCCCCCATCCCCAAAAGACACAACACAACCCCCGCCTACACGCACTCACACCCAACCTTCGCTTCGGTGCTCAGTGTCCCCGGTCAGCCGTACCCACCGTAAGCGGGCACATCTACGCACACGTCGTCTGTTGATGATGTAGGCGTACTCGTAGGTGCAGTCTGATTAGAGACTAGATGTCTGTCGATGACGGTATGTTACATTATAGGGTATCCACTATGGATTGACGCGGAATTTTGACCTTTGAGGATTGACGCCAACATAAAGTGACGGTTGAGGGTTTTGACGGGAAAAAATTCGCACCGCGTGTGCCCGTTGACACGTGAGAGGTGAAAAAAAAAAAATGGTGGAGGTAGAGTTCAAGGTTGGTTCGGGCTGCCACCCAGGGTCGACATTCCGAAGCGAAGACTCACACCCCCAGGCTCCCAGGAGACTAGGTGTACCCCTTCGCCTCATCCCGCCGACCTTCCCTCCTTTGCCGCGGCGACTTTTCCCAGGCGTCAAACTGCGACTTCCCAGGCGTCAAACTGCCGTTCGTTGCTGATGAGTAAGGCAGCTGCTCGCTGTACTGCTGTGTATATACCGATGTCACTGCGGCAGCAGAGCACCGAACCCCGTGAGGGGGCGGGCGAAATGCACCTACTGACTGGCAAAGTCCGTGTACCCTCCCTTACTCCTCTCCATGTGCTGCCTTCGAGGGCGAGACTCCCCCAATCACTCCCCTGCCTATGCCCCTTTTTGCTGCTGAAAGCCCGTGCGCAATCGCGACGGCGCATCTACCGAACGCGCGCGCCGAACACGCGCGTCTGGCCACTTGGCCGCCGTGAGAACTGCCGAGACGCGTGGGTGCAGGACCGCTAGGAGCAATCAGTATAGGCATGACCAATGTGTTCGCTGCTGACCGCGCACAGCAGACCGCAGCAGAGCAAGCGTGTGTGAGCCACAGTCTGGCGATGTTTGAAGCGTCAATCTTTTCGCGTCGTTTTATGTTTGGGTGAAATTTAATTTTGACGCTTCCTCACAAAAATTTCGCCGTCAGAGTTTGCCCCCAAAAAAGCGGCGCAACCTCTTCACGTCAAAACTTCCTGAAATGTCAATCTTTCACGTCATTTCAACAACACGTGGATTCCCTCTAATAATAATAGTCTATAACGTGGAAACCGCCGGTTCTCGCTCACCGCACGGTGTTTCTTCGATACTACGATCATACATCCATCCAACCGTTCTCTCCGCAAGCAGCAGTAGCGCAGCAGCAACGTGCATGCGACCCCGCCGCCGATGTTTCGGCCGCTGCCAGATGGATGGGCACACACGTTCTGTAGTGCTCTGAAATTTATCACGCGCCTTCACAGTAGCCTTGCTATCTGAGGGGGCCCGAGGCTGTTCAACCTACAGAGGCGGGCATAGGCAGGAGCTCCGAATAGACGAAAGGAGACCACACACAGCAGTACATACCACACAATAAACCGATCCATACAAGAGCATGAAGCCTGTACGTCGTTAGTCTATGCCGACGAGTAGGAACACCTTCCTGGCGTGGACCCTGGGTGGATTCTTCTTGTAATCGATCGACACTCGAGGTTCGCTGGCAAGGCAAGAGGAAGACGTGCGATTCAGATTTACCAGCGGAAACAATCGTTGGTGGTGGTGCGGGGAAACCGTTAGGATCGTATGGTATGCGTGCCTCAACACAAGGAATGTCCACGTCAAGTAGTGCTGGGGCAGCGTATACAGTAGAGTCTGTCCTCCGGCTGTGTTGTCTGTGTGTTAATTATATTTAGCATCAACCGCGCTAACCGGCTGATCGATGAAAATACGTCAGTCTCAGTGAGGGGGCGGCATGGGGGAGACTTATCTATTCTCCGGATCAAAGAATAGAAACGGTAGCAACAGAAACAAACTGCACACGTCTATGAAGGCTGCTACTTGCACTTGAGTTCGTTTTGGAGTGCTTTCACCATCATCCTCCTTGCTTTCAACTCCATCGTTCTTGTGTGTGTGTGTAAACCGGCACTATTGCGGGGCGCTGTGGTGCCCAGCCGGCACTATATCGGGGCTGCCCTCAATAGTGCCGGACCGGTACTACAATTGTGTCGAGGGCGCCGTCTGTGTCCAGAGATTTTACCGGCACTATACCGGACACCGGCACTATTCAATCGGCACTATAGAGGGCCCAGTACTGTAGATTGGATAAGATTGTTATCTGGTGGACAACGAGAGCCAGTATGCATCAAATCTGGTTCTTGTACGCACTGTGGCTGGGAGGTGCTTTTTTCGCAAAGGGTGATGTTCTCGCGTTAATAATTGAGCGCACGAAGAAAACTACATGTACATGATAACCCATAGAATGTTCCACCGCTCTTGCAGAATGTTCATCGATTGATGGGTCCCAGAAGAACAAGAATGACTAAATCAGCCGAGAGAAAAACGCCTAACCAAAAGTAAATAGTTCGATACGCTGTGACCTCAAAGCCGTGGCCCCCGTTCTCGTTCACAAATGCATGGTGCACGTCGTATGATGGGACGCCGAAGTTTCAGCCGGAGTTTGCACCAAAATTTTATCAGGAGTGAGTCCAGAGGGGGCCGGTCAATGCACTTCCTCTCGTTGTTCACGAACCGTTATTCAGGATTATTCAGGATGAGGCTCGTTTCAATCCCACCCACAAGCCTCCTCTTCTGCCACCCTTGGTCATGCGCGCCCTACTCAACGAGAGAATCATGATGAAATCGGCTCACATCAAGACCATCCTCGCCGTTTGAATCGGACGGCTGCTTCTGGCTCCCACCATCTCCGCCAAGTCCTTGGCCTTCAAACCCGCTCGGCAAAAGTTCTTGGACCACAACGACAATGCTGGAGAACAAATCGATGCGTTCGACTTCGGGAAGTGTGCCTTCAACACGTTCATGTGCTGCTGGAGCAGCAGGGTGGGGGAAGAACCTGTGTCAGACAACACGGTGAGATGTGACAAACGCCACACCGTTATAAGCGCGGTGGTCCCGCGTGCTACACTCACCCTGTAGACTTCGCATCCAACGAATAGGCTGGATGAGACGCTGTTACCCCTCCCACCAACCGCGACACGAGGTGTTCTTGCGTGCTACACTCACGCTGTAGACTTCTCATCCAACGAATAGGCTGAATGAGACGCCTGTAACCCCTCCCACCAATCGCGACAGTTCTCGCCGTTTGTGATCGGACGAAACACGTTTCATGCCTCAGGTTGAGCTGCCTGTTGATTTTTACCAACAAGGATACTACCTACGTACGTGACGCGCACACAAAGTATGCATGCGGATATGGTAATCAATTCTTGTCGATTTCGTCCCTCTTTTTCTACATCACAGGATGTCTATCGCTACGGAAGCACAGAGTTCCCCGGGGAATCCGAAGGAGATGTGCACTGCCATGGATTGGTGTGGCCCGAGGGCTCAAGCGACGAGTACATTATATATCTGGCTCTGGACGTCGCGTACAATCATCACGTTGAGGAGAAGGGCTACTTCGGACAGTGAGTCTGCCAAGGTTTTGTTTTTTCATGAGGAGTTATGTAGTGCATTGGGTGAAATACATTGAGCGATAATACTTTTGCGCTGCATTGTTGGGGCCAGCCCCCATCTCGGTATCTCGGTGTGGTTTACCTACAAACTACATTTTGTTGGCTGGTGCGCTAGGATAGGTAACTCATTGAGAAAAGTGCTTGGATCGTTCGCAATCCAACAAAACAAGCATGCCCCGTCCGTTGTTCCACCCACTACCACCTATCTGTTCCCGTTCGACCGACCTTTCAACTTGTTCTCCAACAACGCAGCATTCCGGGTGCTCCGGTGTGCGACTGCCTGGAAAGGATGCCGGAGGTTTCTCGGTCCGACTGCAGCCAGTACAGACCCGCTCACCTCAAAGGAAGCGATTTCATGGCGTGCCCGAAGAACGATCTCAGACCCATCTGGCGGCCAATACACAATGGTCCAGGAGTGTGAAAACCGTTGAGAGAGATATATACATACTTCAAGTAGATATGTATACTGTAGATCGGAATCGTCGCGTCTTCTGGCTCGCCTTGTGGTGCAGAAGCCTGCGGTGGCTTGTCCCAACATGTGTGGAGGACGACCCGCCCCTGTCTCGGTCGCCCTTGGTCTCCCCTCCTCTGTAGCACCGTTCCCTAAGCGGGAGCATCTTTTATTACGGGCCCCAAGGCCTTCTATATTGTGTGGACCTGTATCTCTGGACTCTCACGTTTTCCCCCATGGTAGCCGAATGTTTGTCTGTACTACTACTCGTGTCTCGTTCTGTCCATTTGGGGACATCGGATGTGAAGTCATCATACGTAAGTATAGAATTGTAGGCAGCAGTGCGTGCATTGAAACCTCGAGGTACATTTTAATATCTAGGATAAACAGCCTGTAGTGAGTCGTTTGTCCAACGGTTCGTTCGAGTATTTCACCGTCACTCTGTGTGAGCCTTTGCACATCGTCGAAAGAAAGTTGCCACGAGGCATCGTAACTCGCTTTACCTAGAGCGGAAAGGGAAGCAGAGGCGACCTGAAAATGGAGGGGAGGGGGTGAGCAAGAGCCACAGGTTGCTGAAGATTAGGACATCACACGTACATAAGACATAACGCTAAAGTTGAGCCGTTTATCGTCGACGTAGCACCTGCTTTCGACACGAAAGCGTGCCAATCGACGTGATCAAAAGCAAACGCGCAAGCGCAAGCAACCAGCCAGCCATAATCATGGAGGCCGACAATGTCGTGGAATGGGGTGCCGCGAACGACCCTTGTCAGGCTGCTGTGGGTCCGACTCCCGCGGCTGCTCCACGCCCCGCAAAGTAATGTTTCCAAGCGTTGACTCTGTATCGCCTTCAGGTGAATACGTTTTCGGCGGCAATCCCCTACAGCGGTACGTCTTTCGGCGGTAGGCGGTATCACGTTTTTTTGCGATAAAGACTTTGCCGGAGGCGGTAAAGCAACCGAACGCCGGGAAACTGGCGATATGCCGGTGGTACCGCTCACCATGGGGCGCTACTTCACGGTGGTAATGAACATCTTATGAGATTTATATTCAAACGACACCAACCAAGACGGCAATTACGATGCTAGGTTACGATGCCCGAACGACCGGCAAATCTATGTCCTTTCCGACGGTTCCCCCTGCACACGTGGTACCTTGAAAGGTTGTTTTGCGTTTTCACGAAGTGGCTGACGTTTTCGAGGTGACAGAGCCCGAAGAAGGAAACAAAACGCATGGGATTGAACCCCTGGTTCACACAGCCCACGTGCCGTCGACGAGACGCGGTCTCTGCCAGCTTATCTTGTCGGTCACTTTTCTGTCAACGGTGGTTTACCTGTTTCAGCGGTAAAATATTGACAAGTGGCGTGTGTGTCCCTAC
This sequence comes from Ectocarpus siliculosus, assembly GCA_000310025.1. Classification (NCBI taxonomy): domain Eukaryota; class Phaeophyceae; order Ectocarpales; family Ectocarpaceae; genus Ectocarpus; species Ectocarpus siliculosus. Next base: position 284,099 of record FN649738.1, read on the forward strand.
CCCGTTCTGCGTTTAGCTTGCAGTGATGAACGCCACACAGGTGGACGTCCACCCCCCTTCCCCAAAATGTCGGATGCCCTCGCTTACTCTGTAGATCTAGCAGATGGGAAGAACAGTTGAGGCAAATGGCTTTCAGTCAGGCAGTGAGTGACTTGGTACCAATGAAGGGTTGGGCCTACACTACGGGCCAGCATAATATATATAGAC
>FN649738.1:284736-321728 GCA_000310025.1 Ectocarpus siliculosus
TGGCCCCCCCCCCAACCCGCCACATGGTTTTCCTCCTTTTAGCACCCAAGTTTTTAAATTCAATTGGAGGGGGTTCCCCCCCCCCCCCCCCCATTGCTTGTCGCACGCACGCCCCGGCTGTCATTCTTAAAGCACTTGTTTAGGGTCCCGTCTGTTTAGAGCGACGCACGTGATCACATGTGGGCAACGTTAGTTATCATTACTTTCACACGCCCCCTGCTTTCGCACACCCTGTTGTAAGCGGGACTCTGTGAGAGCACTGCGCCACAAGGACAACTAGTCCTACCGCCTGGAGGTCGGGTCCTCCTGTGAGCGCTCTTAATCGCGCGAGGGACGTTAATTAATTACGATCGCACACCCGTGCCGATCACACAACCCTTAACTTGTTGTTATCACACACACACATATCCTCTGTATGTATGTATGTATGTACCGTATATGACACAAGATCACACACCTACATAAGAAAGCACCCCCCCCACAGAATACGATACCCCGGTGATAGTTTTGGGCGCTTCTGACAAACCATCGATTTATCACCGGGGGTACATAAGATAACACACGCCGGCGATATTTTTAGTTACGCCGCATATAGTCACGGGGCCCCTCCTTCTTTATCATCGGGGTGACAGCATCTGCCCTGGGCAATCACACACACAACCACGTCAGCTGTGTGAGGGGAAACACCCCGCATGGAGACCCCCAACAACATAAACGTGCAGGCAGAGCAGAATGCAGCCGCAAGTACCAAGTAAACGTTTTTGTGAGGGGGGCAGGAAGGACGGCGCACGCAGTCTGTGGCCACCGCCAATCATCGTATCGGTCGAGGTACCTTCGATTTTTAATTTTTTCTTGCTCGATTCAAGCCCGTATTTTGTTTCAAACTTTTTTTGGCGATGAGAGGGTTGAGTTATCGCCGAGGTCATGTGCTCAGGAGTTTCGTCATCTCGGTTGAGCCCCTTTGTTTTTCCACGCCCCTTTAGCTAGGTCCCTACACTGCACGTGTATGTGCAGGCATGGCTATCACACCCCCTTTTATCGCACCCCCTCATTTATCACACCCCAAAGCACACACACGCTGTGGCTGTTCGGACGTGCTATCACACCCCCTTTTTCTCACACACCCTCATTTATCACACCCACCCCCAAACACACGCTGTGGGTGTTCGGACGCGCTATCACACCCCCTGTTTTATCACACACCCTTAGGGGCCCCTGCGAGCTGCACTTTATCACCCGGGGTACGCAAGATAACACACACCCCACAGGATACCACACCCGGTGATAATATTTTCAAACTCCAAAATGGTATCACCGGGGTGTGTTTTCTGCGAGTCATATACGGTATGTATGTAGGTGGGTTTTCTGCGAGTACAAGGTGCACTTTGTCACGCGGGTGACATACTGTAGGACGCCCCTACACAACACCACCCACCCACCGTTCAGTGTGATAGCCTTCGAACTCCAAATATTGTTATCCTACGGGTGTGTGTGGTACCCGAAACACCTTTTTGTATGCATATGAATGTGTACGGTTCGTACACGAGTTATACCGAACGATCCAGATATTCGTCTTGTAAATAAATACTCAGGAGTTTTCACTCCGACAACTTGTTGTTGAAAGTTATTGGGTGACTGCTGGCTGGCGCATCCCTCAGAGGAGCATCCTTTCGGCCGCAAATACTGTAGTTCGTACTGGAAGTTGTTCAGTTGAAGTTGTGTGCCTATTGTAGTTTGGACTATGTTCCTATTTAGCCCTGGTCTGTTTTCCTAATTTTCTTAGTGCTCATTCGTAACAAACCTGAGGCTGCCTATCAAAAGGTCTTGCGGTCTATATATATTATGCTGGCCCGTAGTGTATGCCCAACCCTTCATTGGTACCAAGTCACTCACTGCCTGACTGAAAGCCATTTGCCTCAACTCTTCTTGCCATATGCTAGACTATAGAGTAATGGCCGGTGGTTGATACGAAAACACACAACGACGTCCCAATGCAACAGAACCACACCAGACCATCAATCAATGTTGGATTGATCGTCCGGAATGTCAGGCCCAGTCGAAATGGAGCTACTGTATGTATGGCAACTCGACAGCAGCACCACCACCAGCAGGACTGCTGCTGCTGCTGCTGCTGCAATGGGCATGCATACAAGCTCGTCCTGGGGTAGACTACTGCAACGCGGAAATACTATTGGGTCCCATGTACTACGTAGCCTGGTAACGGCAATTTCATTGCCCTCATAAAGCTGGAGCGGAAATACAAATACTAAAGTATTGGGTCCCATGTACTACGTAGCCTAGTAACGGCAATTTCATTGCCCTCATAAAGCTGGAAGAATGGCCGACGGCATAATTTTCTGGATCTTTGACTCTTTTGTTCTCATATCTATTGCAACGCGGAAAGACTATTGGGTCCCATGTACTACGTAGCCTAGCAACGGCAATTTCATTGCCCTCATGAAGCTGGAAGCATGGCCGACAGCAGAATTATCTGGATCTTTGACACTGCTACACGGCGTTTTTTTTTTGTCCTTGCAAATTTTCTTCCAAAGAACACAACAACGGGCCATCCTTTGTGTATCTGTGCCTGTCTGCCTGTATGTTATCCTGGGGAGGCGTAGAGGAGTATGTTGTTTTTTCGTTGCAATGCGGAGAAAGTATACTACAATGATACAACAATGCACAGTACAACATGTAGTACGATACACCGCGATACATACAGCGCGCACGAAAACTAAATTTCAGTACAGTACTACATGTGCCAAGCTGCCGGAGGCCGACGGGAGAATTATCTGGATCTTTGACGCGAAAACATTCTCCGATGTCATTTCCATCCCCGCACCCATCCCCACCCACCCCCTCCAGACCACAACTACACTTTCCATCCCCTCGCCACCCGCCACACACTCGACGTGTCACCTTAGCTTCCCTTCGGCGCTCCCACGGTGAGAGAAAAACATATGCGCGCGCTGTTTCGAAGGTCGGTAGGCACACCCGTTCCTCGTTGTGTACACTCACGATCAACCGATCTACCCGCAGACAGATAGTGCCGTAGCACAGCAGTGTGCGTGAGACCCTGCTACCCTATATCGACCGCTGTCAGTACAATGTGGACACCTCTGACAGCTACATATCACACGTCGAATGACAGCAGCAAGTACCTGTAAGTTTGCAAAATGAACGACTGAGTAGTCTAATGGGTAAGCCTTTCTAACAAAAAAGGTTGTGAAATTCATCACCACGTACATGTAGTTCAGTTTGCATGCAGGCGGAACCCAACCGCGCGTAAAAAGGCCCCGGCGTTGGGACGTCCCACGCGCGCTACTCAAAAAGCTGTTAAACTCATGTAGCTACACGGACGGGTTCCTCGACAAACACAACACGTACAAGGGCAAGGCGTTACTAAGTCATGTGCGTCACAAGACAGCGAAGGCGAGACTTGACATATAATAATGTGTTCCTCTCGTATCCATCAATAATACCAAACGCAGAGCCCCACTCTCCAAGAAGTACTTGCTTTCATGTTGTCGGCCAACACAGTACAATACACAGACATACGCGAACACAAACCTTTCGACCGTCTCGTACGGTCGGTCATTCTACCTTTTGCGTTCAACAACCGTCGGTGTTTCTTCTGTGAGGACAAAATCCCGGTTGGCGCGATAGCAATCACGGCAATCAGAAAGAGAGAGAGAAATGATAAAAACTTTTGAAAGAAAGGAGTAAAACCCATAAACAGTATCCAGCACACTCCCTTGCCCCACTCACCGCTGCAAAGACTTGAGCACATGGCCTACTCATATCCGCGCATGCCGTAGTCGACTTGACACTGGGGGGATGTTATCTGTCGAACGGGTATAGACTATAGTCTATGCCATTGTTCTCACAAAAACTCGTCGTCCAAACAAGAGGGTCGTTCGTCTGGTATGATAGTCTTCTTGTGGCTGCAGCGTGACCATCGAAACTCCAAAACCCAGCCTCGTGCTGTTGTCAAGACGTCGTAAATTACCCCCCGAGTCGTTGTCGACGTGAAGTTGGAGAGCCCGAACAAACACAGACAAAACCAAGGGTATGCTCGGCAATGCTACCGTCGTGAAAAGCGCTTCCTGGTAGGCGGTACCGGTGTTCCTCCGGCGGTGTGCCTCCGTTTTTTTTCATTACTTACCGCGTCCGCCAAATTCGGTACCACCACACCGAAAAACGCAAATATATACCGCCTACCGACGAAAATCACCGCGCCAAAAAATCGCATTCCGTCGTCGTCGGCCCCCTGCGCCCAATCCACCCCCCCGACAGAAAGGAGTGACAAGTACTCGCTTACTGTACAGAGGTACCGGACCTTCCGAATCATGAAGCTGGCGACGATTTCCTTGTTCGGCCTCGCTGTGGCTATGTCCGAGTTCCGGTTCGCGTACGGCGATCAGTGCCCTGCCTTGGAAGCAGCTGTGGAGGAGGCCCGCATGGACGTCGAAACTGCCAGCTCGAACGTCGAAACGGCCCGCCAGGCCGTCGTTGCCGCTGAGGATGAACTTGACCAACGCACGGCAGACCTTGCAGCGGCGCAGCAGGAGTTTGCTGGGTGTCAGGGGTGGACTCCGACGGTTGGCCAGACGTGGGTAAGAAAAGAGTCCGTCCGATACATTTTTTTGCTTTGTCGGGATCTCCTCTTCCCGCAGATGAGAGTCCCCGGGATAGGTTGTCATTGCTATCTCCTCGGCGTTGATTTCTGCAGTCAGGGGGGCAGCCGTCGGAGAATCCGATCTATACGCCGGGTGGGATTGCACGGGGGCGAGGCTACTTGTATTTCGAGGCTGTTTGTTTCCGCCCGGATTCAAACAGAAGACGTGCGATTCGCTCGGCGCAAATCGATCTTTTTTCTTGCCTTTTTCATCATTGCGCTTCGTTCCACCGTTACAAGAGGTTCATATGCATACCTATCTACCTGTGTCGTCGTTCAACGTCTAGAAGGATTCAACAATTGGAGGAGCACGCCATCTGATCCAAATACCATTTTTTCACATATTAGACCACCTTTTTCAACCCTTTTGCTTCTATTGTTTTATCCCGTACCCTGTTTCGGTAATGCCGCCTTCCACTGCATGTCAGAACTACCACCTGAACGTCGGAGAGAACCTCCCGAAGCCCGGCGAGGTTACCGATGACACTCCCGAAGCGGACGTCTATATGATCGATATGGGTGAGTCGTTGAGGGTCCTTCGGTGTTCTTTGTCGTCATCTTCGACGATTTTTCAGCCCCTCGTCGTCGCCGTTGTGACTATTGGCTTTACGATGATCATGGTAATGCTGGGCCTACCGTGTACCGCCTTTCGCGTTCTTCCGCCCTATTCCAACATACCTATCGGATGCGATCATCTGCCCGCCCAGCTGGAAAGGACAGTTAAAACCGAAACGGCTACAAGAAGAGGGTAAACGTTTGCCATGTGGGTGACCCGGAAGGCTGGTCTATCAGCGAGATGATCCTTGCACACAGAACATAACCTAAAACTGGCTTACTGACGTACAATGGCGAAGGAGAAGGTACGGGAGTTCGGACGGGAATGCGCAGCAAATTCGCGAGCATGTCCTGTGCCGTCTAACCTTTTCGGGCCGTTCATTCTAAACAGCATCCTCGTGTTGCCGCGTTCGGTGTGCCTGCAAAGCGCTGCTGTTGCTGCATACTCGTATTTCGTGGGGAACCGACTATTCAACAGGTTTGGCCCTCGCAACATGCTCGGATATGGCCGCCGCTACCTATTTGCGGGCAGCATCACGCGTGTCCCCTCGCTGCTGCTGATGAACCGACTTCGCTTCATTCTGCTGCTACCGCCACCGCCGCCAATAACACTAGATTCGGATGGCATCGAAGACACGATCGAAGCCCTCCACAGCGACGGGAAGTACGCCGTCTGCTACATCTCGATCGGGACGTGGGAGCCCTGGCGCGCCGACAAACACGAGTTCCCCCAGGAAGCTCTCAAGAATAACCTGGCCAACTGGCCGGACGAGCAGTGGATCGACATTGGGTACACCGGGAAGGGCCAAACGGTGCGAATTATCAGGGCATTCCGGCTTGGCTGGGTTCCTCCTCGTCTAGCGTAGCTTCGTTTTGTTTTTTTTTTTTCCTCTGTGGGTGTTTCGTCATCGTCTTGTCTGAGGCCAAAGGAAAGGATGTGTTTAAACGACTGACAAACAAACCTGGACTCGTCGTTGCGGTTTTTCGCAGACAATCGTTTTCCACTCTGCGAGTGTGTACAAAGAAGCAATAATAGTATTCCGTTGTCACCGCCACCATTCACTCCCCAAGCCTTCTTTGCGTTTGGTGCATTATCTATCCCTCAGCGGATGGGTGGTAGCACAGAGCGATTTCGTAGCGCCGCCAACAATATTCGACGTGGACAGCGCGCGGTGCCAACTACAGATCAAAACTACGGTAGTCAGGTTTTCGCAGAGTTGGGTGTTTCCTACTGGGATCCGGATCATCGGTGTGTTCATCGACTATCGTTTCCCTCAGGAAAGATGCGACGCTACTGAGATAATCATGGCGAAGACCGGGAACGAGTCACGCGCTGGCTCCCAGGGGGACATCCCCAGCCCGAGATAATCACGTTCCGCAGCGAGGAGGCTGAAATTTGTAACTTCAGTACGATATTGTGCGCCCTCTCTCTCCAGGTCAACTCTTACTTGTACGCCCTTGCTGCGATCTAGGAAGTCGGGACAGAATAGTGTAGACGTTTTGACTGTGCCCGCCCTTCACGTGCTCATCTGTTACCCCGCCACTCTGGCTTGCCGACGACAATAACCCACGCTGTTTTCTGTGGCTTGGCTGTCGATGCTCGATCTTTTCTCTGTGGGTGTGCAGGACAAGACCGTCATGGACATCATGAAAGCTCGTGTGGATAGGGCGGCATCCCTGGGGTGTGACGGGATCGAGCCGGACAACATGTCGGTGAGCTTGGCTCTTGGCAAGACATGCAGTAGTCATTGAAGAGAGACACGATATACAAGGGCTGGATGTTGTGGTGGGTTGCAGGAAGGAGGGTGGCAACACTGAGTGTGCACGCGTTCACAAACAAAAAGCGCCTGTGTTTCGCCTGGCCGTGAGGCCCACAACGCTTCTAGGGACTGGTGGTCTAGTGTATCTCTCTCGTACGTACTTCGACCGGCTGTTCATCCGAAATGAGGGTGGCAACAATGCCGCGCACGGTATTCCTCTCCCGCATGTAGGTGCCGTTCCCATGTGTTCTCTCGGTGAGACGGTTCCGCACATCGTTCCGGAGATCGTCCCGTAGTCCCCCTTCGTCTGCCGGCGCTCACGCCTTGCTCTCTGTCCTGCTGCTAAGATACTCGAGCCATGGAAATCGACGGCGTTTCATGTGTACTTCGTGAAATCGTAAGACCTTGGCGTTCGCGGCATGTCATAAGGTATCCTTATGTCTACTCTGATCTTAACCCGATGTCCGAAGCAACAGCAACAACAGCAACAACAGCAACAACAACAGCAATCGCTCTGTTTCCGCAACCAACACCACGTTTATGTCCTATTTATGTGACGAGATCCAGTGTGGAGCTGCATGTGTGCAGGTTGGAGCCGCTTCCCTTCTTGAGTCCGATTCCTTCCTTATCCTTCCGTTCTCTCTCGGTCGCTGGTTATCGCTCATTCCCAGGCAACACTGAGCAAGGGGGAACGCTTGTACATCGCTTGCTGCTGCTAGTATCCATTGTATCATACCGCTACCTGTCCAACGTGGAAATACCGGGAATCTGGGCAGCATATTCCTGAAAGATGTACCTGCCAGATGGTATCTTAGTCCAGGGGTCCCAATCCCATAACACTGGGCCGTGCTCTACGTATGTTTGTTTTTTCTTTCGTGCGACATACCAGGTGGCCTTCGAAGACTCCGGCTACACCGGAATCGAATCTGTTACGCAGGCGAAGAACCTCGAATACAACGAGGAATTCGCCCAATATGTGAGCACCCGATGTGCCCACCATTGTTTGGTTCTGGTAGGAACTCCCCCTTCTTCAGTCCGAAGGGTGGGTGCTATTCAACATCCTTTTTCTCGCCATTTCGACGAAAAATTCCCCCCTGTCAACTCGGTTCTGCAAGCGGGGTGGTTGTTCGACGGCGGTTTAGGAACAGAATAAGCCGCAAAAATTCCAATGGATTCACAAGCTAGGTGTTATTTCTTATTTTCCCCGATCGTTCGTCTTCGCAGGTCAAGGCGCAGGGAATGAAAGTTGCCATGAAGAACCTCATTTGGGAAACGACCGAAGTGAACCTGAAGGAACACGCCCAGAACTACGACTTCGCCATTGTCGAGGAGTGCGCGCAGTACAACGAATGCGGCGTGAGTGCTCCCCAAGAAGCTGGCAACCCCACGGAACACAGTTACTAACAAAGTTGATAGGGGGTAAAGAGACGCGGACGGGTTTCTCGCTTTGGAGACACAACCTGTTCTACACAGACACGGTACGCCTCTTCTGTCGGATGCCTGTCAAACTGTGCTGGTGCCTTGTTTTTCTTCCCAGCGGAAGTTCTAAATCCTGAAACCTCCTCCCCCCGCGCTTCGCGCCTTCTGCCTCAAATACGGGTTTCGCCTTTATCTTGGCAGCTCGCCGAGGAATGGAACATGGGTGATGACGTGTCGCCAAAGAAGCCGGTCTTCCACGTCGAGTGAGTGATTGTTCACTACTGTAGAACTCCACCTCTCCCTGCATTTCCGCTCCAAATTCATCATCCCAACACGACGGGTCGCTTTCCTTGTTCAGAAACGATGACTCACCGACTTGTTCGGCTTCTCACAGGTAGATCCCAGTCCATACGCTTTCGTCCTCAATGTTCCTTTGGTGGTCTCGCAAGGATGCGTAACATAGGTACCCGCTCGCGCTTTGGTCGATTTGTCGTATTACGGGCCGGTTTAATACTTCCCTACAATTAGGTACCAGCTGTACCAAGCCGATGTTCAGTCCACACTGCGGCACCAACTACGGTCATACTGAAACAAACATGCAGAACAGGACTGATATCAGTCAGATTCTACCCACCACAAGCGACGTTCACTGAACAAACACGTACCCAAAGGTAGTACCATTTTCGTGCACGTTACATGGGTTGATGACTTTTTCCGAATGTGCTTGCTTGTTTGTTTCAGGTACCGCGAGAGTGGCCGCAGTTCGATCCGAAACATGTGCAGCGGCAAGGCTAACTCGGACTACAAGGATTTCGCCACCATCGTCAAGGTCATACTTACTTTTCAGCCGTAGCTCCATCACACCTACCTTATTTTCTTTAATACGCTTTTCGTCGGGACGGGGGCGCAAACGCAACCGAAAACAATGAATTGCTCCACCAGGCTGAAGAATACACAACTGTCCAAGAGTAGAACATTTGACGACGGGTGTCGTGAAATATCTTCCTGTTCGAAACTCTGTTGTGCCGCCACATGGCTCACATTGCTATAGGGAGTGTCGCGTTCGTATTATTGTACTCTCCTCCTCTCCTCTCCACAGTTTTTATGAAGCCCTGGCCAACGGTCACTCACTTTAGCACCGCGGTCCATCTAAAATAAATGAATAGTCTATGTATTGTCGCGCGATGTGGGGCTTCTGTATCAATCGACAGTATAGCCTGGACGCATGCTGTGCGCCTTCGTTGTGCTTGATGTTTACTGTGACCTACATGTGGATGACCCCCCCCCCATCTTCCCCTGCCTCGCATTCCTTCGTCTTGTTCGACTCGCTTTGCAGACGTACCCAGTGTGGGGGCCGTACTGCACGTGCGACGAATCCAATGTGTGGAGGTGCGCCAGAAGTCTGAACCGGGACTTTTGATTGGCGGTGCTGCAGTCAGCCACCTGCCCACTGAAGAGTAGTCGTACTTCCGTGGCAAAGCGTTGACACATGTATGGCGAACCCGTTCCAGAAGGGAGACATCAATTTCCTTCAGGGGGAGACATGAGTCGTTGTGGTGGACATGGCGTTTGAGCGCGTCGACTACAGTAGTCTATTGTACATCATACCTCTTTTTTCGGAACCCTCACATGGAGAACGCATTATATTTTGGGAAATTTTACTCGGTGGGTGCGCGGTCGTATGAGGTTCAGCGCATATAGTTTTCATAGTCTAGGGAAAGAGGTGCCGTGCACCCGTGGTAGAACGACTGGATCGGTCAAGGATGATTTTTTGAGTTTTCGAAAAACTTCAAGACGATGCCATTGATGCTGCCAGGGAGACTTGCATAGGCCCCAAATATTCCAGCAGTGGTGCTGAATCGTTAGATGGTTTGACGAAGCTTCTTCTGTTCATTCAGTCTAATCGCCCGGTACGGCGGGGAAAACTGTTACAATAACGCCTTTTTGGGAGGCCCTGAGGTCTTGTATGCATAGAAGAACAGACGTTGGGTGATTTTTTCTGTTGTCGCCAATGCAAGCAGTATCGTAGGACCTGTGCGCAATTGCAGTTCCAGAGTCATAAAATAGAGGCCAGAGGTGAATGTATCTCTATCGGCTAGGTGTACTGCTCGTAGGGCAATGTTGTTGGACACGAACCGTAGCCTGTATGAAAGTATGTTTTGCTACCGGTGCAACGGAAGCCGGGGTGAACGAAGAAAAGCCCAGACGTATGATGCATAGCGGGTCGGAGAGAGGATGCGAAAGAGGCAGGCCAGAAGACGGTGCCAGCAGAGGCTACCATCCTACCATCACCGCTGATTTATGGGCCACTGTTGACTGTAGACGGAACGATACCTTCAACAAGAATAAGAAATACCAGCACGTAACATCGAAGAAAGACTACCGTACCGGTTTGAGAAAATAGCTCATTCGAAAGGATGAATTGAGGTCTCGCCACAACAGTGAATGTTTTGGGGGCACCTTCTCGCACGTGAACGTTTTACGTGCTTGTAGAAACATGGAGCACGCCGGCACGCCCATTGGTTCGGACTCGGCGGCATAGGCCTGCTGAAAATAGAAGACTTTTCGAGCCCGCTTTCCCTCAAACCCTAATGAAACGAATCAACGGTTAGGGCTCATACTAGCGCCGCCGCCCGGAAGGTGATCCCTACGGGCCCACCCATGACAGGCTTTTGTCCAGCACGCGTGAGGACGGAACGGGGGGGGGGGCAAAGTTGAGCAGTGCTGGATACGGTCGGAGCCAAGAGAGGCTTTCACTCCAAGTCCGCGCTTTCTTTCACACAACATATGTAGGATCACAACCTCTGATGATAGTGCCCTTGCTAGCGGAAAACCCCCCCATGGGTGTTGAGGTATTGTCATCAAAAGGTACACCTGCAACAGGCTGCGCCGTCTGCTTTTGAGCGCATGGTAGGGGGATTCATTGCTTCCTATACCCGCGACCACACAGGCGACCAGAATTCACAGCCGTCAACCAGCTCTGGTGAGATGAACAGCGTACAGAGCAAACCAACTACGCCGCGTCCTTGCTCTCACTTTGTCTTGGCCATGTTCCACCCTGACTGCGCAGAAAACCATTCTCTCGGCTGAAACTTGTTGTCAGCTCTAAGCCACATGTCCCGAGGTCAAGAACTGGCTTCCTTCCTGACGACTGCAAACAAAAATCTTGTATCGGGAGACTCCCATGCTGCAGGATTGTCTCCGAAAGCCACGGGACTGCAAAGAAAAAGTCCCCCGAGATCGCTCCGAATCTAGTGCCCACGGCCACCACAACAGCCAGCCGCGCTCAGAAAATAAACATGATACCTTAGCCCTACACATTTTTGTTCGGAATGTCCTCGCTGCACACATGAGCGCGACAACACTCGGTGTCACATCCGAACAATATTATTCATTCTCACGACACGCGAGGGCTCGTGAATCAAACGCCCTCCCCGAAGCCTTTCGGAAGCCCTCCCCCTCCGGCGGCGAGGAAGTGGTCGTGCTTGAACGCCTTGTGGCAGCCGTCGAGCCCGCAGTCGTACCTCGCCTCCGCCGACTCCTCATCGTCCCCGTCTCCATCATCACCCACCACCCCTAACCCACCGCCCTCGCATAGTGCGTTCGCGTCGGGGGGATCGAACTCTAGCGTTCCCGATGCCACGAGCCAGCGTTCGACAGCCCCCGGGTCTACCCCATCCGAGTTTCCGAACTGGGATAGTTGCTCGGTGTAGGCCGTCCGTACCCCTCCCTGAAAGTGGTCGCGGCGGAGGGATTGGCGGTGGGTCGGGGGGGGGGGCGAAAAGGGGGGTAAGCCAAAAGCGAGAAAAGGTTGGAATGCAGGCATGTTTTGTTGCAAATATCTGCCCAGACTCTCCCCTACATGCAGCAGAGTCTCATGTTGTCGACAAGGAAGGAAGATCGGTGTGGAGATGCCGTATGTTCTATTCGGTGCAGGTAATTAACGATGTTGACCCAAGCCCCCCCCCCCCCCTGCGCCGAGACCGAAACTGTGTACAAGGATTGCGGTCACCCGCGAGAATGAAAACCCTTCATCGAAACCCAACCAGAAACAAAACAGAATGAAAACAGACCAACAACGACCTCGAGGGGTATTCACTTACAGGGGGGAGTGAGTTTGATACCGACAACAAAAAAAAACAGTAGACGACACGCGCACCAGCAATCGACCGGGGGGAGCGGCGTTGAAATCGTCAAAACAAACAAACAAAACAAACAAAACAGCGGAGGAAAACACACACACAGCAAGCTAGACGACACGAACAACAAGTAGCATCAATCACAACACTGACTAAGACGCTGCCGCCCGGTCCAACCTTGTAGCACGCCAGCGCTGGCACCCTTCTGATCCTCATCGTCGCGGCCACGGCAGACTCCGGCCCCAGGCGACAGCGCACAAACCTGAACACGAGACAAATAATATAGAAAAATATGAGCGCCGGACATTAATTGGCTCTTGAGAATCATAACTGGGACGACGGATTTGACAAAAATTCGGGTGACGGGCGCCGTTGGACTTCGTGTTTTCCCCCCGGGTGCCGACATGCTACATAACTAGTGCAGTTTCTGCTAGTCGCTCAAGTGAAGGAAGATGCATGATGTAGGCAAGGCGCGAAAACAGGCACTGATGTAAGTGGTTGGAAGGGCGCAAAGGGCACAGCAGCATTATCATTTTAGGTGGTTGGACGTTGAAAAGGCCACGACACCATTCATACTGTAGGTGGCTGGAAGGCGAAGAGGCCACGACAGCATGATTACTGTAGGTGGTTGAAGACATGATCGCCTTCGTATGACGCGCGCGAAGAATCTTCCTACTGCTGTACCTCGTGCCCATGTAGGACCCCGCCTTGGCCTCCAACAGAAGGTCTAGAGACGCCCCGAGCTCCGAATCTGCGTCGTACAGGTGTAGAACCACGCCTGCTCCTCTGAACTGGCCTCGAGACGCCTCTTCCACGCCTGATTCTGGTACCTGTGTTGAGGGGTGACAATAGCATTTTGGGTTGTGAAGATCAATGGCTAAAAATGTGATTTCAATCTATCCATAATCCATCGACAGGGGTCTATTTAGTTGTGAACATGTGCTTCCAAATGATTTTCATATACATGTGTGCATTCAAATCCTATCAATGCTTCAGCGTGCTTTCAATACATCTAACCTATCCTTAATCTATCGATGCTGTCTCGTTTGTTGTGAACGTGTGCTTTCAAGTGCGTTCCAATTATAAATGAGCATTCAAATATTAAGATAGTATACATGTATCCAATGTAGACATGAGACTGCACCCTTCGGCACACACGGAGAGACTAGTCGGGGCCGCCACGCAGGAGGAAGGCAGTCCACACAACTTATGTTTTTCCACGTCTCTTTCTGCGGTACTGCCCAAAGTAACCCGTGAAGCGTCCCGCTTTCACTCGTACTGCCACCAACGCCGGCTGCCATATGTGGAATTGCCTCAGAGTCTTTGTCAAGGTAAAACCGGAAGGACTGCGTAGTCCACGGGACGCCCACGCAGGCAAGGGCACGGAGGAATACATGTCGGAAGGGTTCAGGCTACTGCTTGTACCAGGAAATGGCCACGACCCCACAAACAGGTATTGTTAAACCTGGATTTCCTGCTGTGCCAGCATCAATATTACCGAGCTTATTTATGCCATGCTTGCCGAACCTCCTTCCGCCTATTGGACTCGATCCTGTTTACTTCCGGCCCGATGGGTCGTGAGCGGAAAAAACAACGTACCGGTCTTGGCATGCAGCCCGCTGCATGCAAAAGCGCAAATTCTGGCAAGGATTGACAGCGATCAACCGGCCCACCAGTGACAGCACGTCATCTCAGCGGGGCATTCGTTTAGCGCGCGTGCGCGTCACATCTGCTATCTACGGCACGCAGCCGGACTCTCAACATGGGACAAGATTTGGTTCGTGGAGTACCGTACTGCACAAGTGTGGATGTGCAAATGCAAATATTTGGCTGATCAGAAGACGCCCCCCACCACCACCACCATTGCGAATCACGGAGCACTCACCTCGATGTGGAGACCGAAACCAAGGGCGCGTAGGTTTTGCAATCTTGTCGCGTCGGCATGCATCGCTTCCACTCGCATCTGTGCCATGCGCGTGATTTCTGTCGATTTGAAAAAGGGACAAACGTCGAGCCCCACGCGTCGAAACACAGACAATTTCATGAGACGATTTTGTAATTGTCTTGTGGTGAATAAACATGATGCGCGTGGAGAGAGCATGCTCCAGTGACGACATGCCAAACAGAGGATTTCACTGAGACTAAGTAAACAAACGTGATCGACGCGTAGGATTTGTTCTCCAAAAGTTTGATTGAACGCGGAACCACGGCAGTTGTCTCACACCTGCGGCAACAACAAGGCAAGACAATATGGAACGTTTCAAGGAGCCCTGGCTGATGATGGCACGCCCGTGAACGGCACAGTAGTACGCCGTGACTTCCCTCGCTACCTACTGGCAGGGGCTCCAAAGGGGGTTGGCAGCACCTGGATGTCCCTCCTGGTATATACTGCCGAACAGCTAGTTCCGCACCTGGGTCATCCAGCAGGTAGTCCAAATCATCGTCGTCATCGTCATCGTCATCGTCATCGTCGCTGTCGACTCTGCTGTGGTTGTTGTGGCCCTCGACTATTCCATCTCCGTACCCCGCCCCACGAGCCGCACCGTCATTGCGAGAATCTGAGCGAGACGGGATAAGGTCAGACAGGACACCACAGGTCCCCTTACAACCTTGTAGACCCATGTAGACCCAACGTCAACGGCAGCTGTGCCTTCGTCATCGTCTAGCCGAGCTCCCACCGTCGCCCGGCCCAAGTGATCTCGCTATCCAGACACACTAAAGACGGGGGGGGCCGCGGTATGCGTGGCGTCCTCACAGGGGGGTGCGGAGTCATCGCGAGAGACAGAAATACTTGCCACACTTCTCAGCACCATGTCGACAGCCCCTAATGTCCGACGTGCTCTGCTCCATTCATCGCTTCAAGCGATACAACATTTGAGGAGGCCATGCACACCCTGCGTGTCAAACAAAATCTCCACGGATCATCCTCACCTTTGGCAGCGGCAGCGGCGGCGGCGGCCCTTGCCTCTCTCAACGCCGGGTAGTCACCCCCGCCACTGCGGGAAGCCGGCGGCCCCGCCAACCCCGATGAAAACGCCGCCTTCCTCGCTCGCTCGGCGATCTGACTGAGGTCCACCTTGTCCAGGGCCGACCGCAGCTTTAACGCTCTGGGCGCCAGAGAAGAGAGAGAGAGGGCGTTGATGTGTACATATGTACGTTGGGGTGCAAGCGGTGGGGAAGGGGCGTCTGGGCTCACTTGCCTCGAAGGTTCACTGCCGTTGCGGCCTCTATGTATCATCGCCCGGCAATCCTGTCGGGACGACACCAACCTTCCTGTGTACCCTACTGCTGTACCCGTGGGACTACTTGGTGCCATTGGTTGCAAAGGAAAGGAGACGCGGGAGGATGTCCCGTGGGTCGACGACTTGTACCCCTGTAGCGATGTACCTTCGCGCGACGTCCGCGTGGAAACCGGTTGCCAGCTTGCTAGAGGATGCATACAATCATCTCGAGTCTCGTTATAGCCTAACAGGTTCTAGAATGAGTCCTAACAGTTCTTCGTGCTGGACGGAGACACGGTGAGGCACGCCAGCCAACCCGTATAGTAGCCGACACGTCCAGCGCTTCTAGATTGACTCGACACATGGCCACGGGCATAAAGTAGTGGTAGACTATTGACACATACCTGTTAGTCAATAGTCGAGTTGCTGCTGTAGACTTGACTAAGCGAGCGAGCGTACAAGTAGTCTAAGGGTTCACCAACGTAGATCACGGAGGCATCACCTAGCCTTGGCTTCGCTGTCCTTTTGACAGCAAGGGTGCGTCTCTTCCAGGAATTCATGGAAGTCCTCTTCGCCATCGACTTGGCCCGAGGTCCCATGGTCGTGGTTGCAGGTGCTATCTCCGCAGTGGCTGTGCTGATGACTCGCCATATCGTTCGTAGCTGTGTGGCGAGAGCGAGCGAGCAAGAGGAAGTGCGGCTTGAAAATTGAAAAAATGGGTTTGCCGCTGACATCGGTGGCGTTCCTTCATGGTGGTGGTGCTGCATGCATCAACGCTGCTGCTCCCATTCGGGCCAATAAAATAAATGGCTGGCGGCTGAAGGCCGTACGCCCGCGAATCAGGCTTCCTCAAGGAGCACCAACGCCAGTGGTGGGTCGAAAGGCGAACGAACGAACGACCAAACGCCTTGGGCAGTCGATTACCTTGCCGCTCTATCCAAGAAACTTCGTCAATACGACAAGCTCGAACTCCAAGTACGAGGCTCCTCACTGGACTGTTCGCGTCGCCCAACCAACAGGCCTCACGACAGTGCCAACGGCAAGCGGGCAGAGAGAGAGGAGATGAGGCCGACAACTTGACTAGAGGTACCGACGTGATGGGAAATCTCCTCTACAGCCCACTACGCGGCCACGCGACACCGCCATCGGCCTTCTCCGCCCTCGTGCCCCGAGGGCTTCCAGCTTTCGTCTCATCAAGCAGCCAGGTGCCGCCGGCACTGCTGTTGTTGCATCCGGCGTCTACATGTAAGTCACCTCCTCGACATCGTCCTCCGATTCGGAGCAGTGTCTCGTGCGGAGGGTGTGGTGGAGTCGGGAGGGAATTTGCTCGCAGGAGGAAACATCTTCATCGTGCCTCAGCAGACCAATCGTTGTTGCTGTGTTCACTCACCACGGAGGTGAGAAGTGTTTGCGGCCGCGATGATCGGCCATGGCTAGGTGTGTGTTGAGTACGTTCGCCGTCTCCACGACCTATGTGATCATTACGAAGGGTACCAGACCGTGGTCGCAAGTAAATTGGCCGCTTCTTGTTTGTGAAGCCGTATAGGAGTATCGCTTGAGGGCATACGCTGCTGCGGACCTCGGGTAGCACCATCAATATTCTACTGCTGTGTGCATACATGTACCAGGTGCAGTTGAATTCGTAAGGCAGGCCTTACCACCTCATTGCCGTAGCCAGGATGTTGAGCACGATTGTTCATCTTCAGACCGACTATTAATAACCTATTTCACCATATCTGACATTGAATTGCTGCCTTTTTGATTTGTGATACACCCCAAGCGCGCTCGATTCTACTCCACCGGTTTTTCTTGAATCCCAACGTCTCTTTCCGACCCTCCCTCCTAAACGTAGATACCTCCGCCCCCCTTTTCGGTTGGCTTGATTCCGATCAGGCGTCCCGCCCGTGCCCGGAGAACACACGTTCTCCGCGGCAAGACAGGGACAGCCGCGGCGACGCCATAGCGCAGGCCACTCTGCGCTGGATCCGCTCCACCGTAATAGGGCTGAACCTCTGCCCGTGGGCAGCCGGCGCGCTTGTGGGCGGACAATTGCGAGTCCTTGTGCACCCGGCGCAGCAGCCTCTGCCAGCCGCTACCGATTACCAAGAACGCCTCCCTGGCAGCGATGTAGGCGGCGGCGTGAGCAAGGACTCCGGCGCAAGCAGCGATGCGGCTGATCTGTTGGAGGGCTTGGTGGAGGTGGCCACCGGAGAGGCGGTTGCGCTGAGCGCCCTGGGCGGGGAGGCCGCCGCCAACGCCACGACGCTGGTCGTAGCGAGGCCGCCGCTAGCGCAAGGCTTTGAGGAGTTTCTTTCCGTGGCCGGGGCCGTGGACGAATTCATTGATGAATCGGGTTTGCGGGGCAAAGTCCAGGTGAAGGATGGCGGTTTTTTTTTTTTTGCTCCTCGTCCATGTGCGTTCCATTCTAGTACAAATCGCATGTGCCGTGTGTTCCATGTGTTGATCCGCCTTTTTCTTCATGAAAACGGATGTGGCCAAGGCGGTGTTGGGCCGGCACAAGTTGGTGTCATCGCCGACTGTGTTTATGCTTTCGATCTACTGTACTATCTAGTAGCTTCGCCTTCATCTAAGATCTCATCTGTGTTGTTTCGTAAACGACTGCTCCACGGGTCGCGATGACCCTCTATCTCCCACGGGAAGCATCGCACCCATGCCTACCGTAAGCTTTTTGGGGGGGCCAACATATGAAGCACGTACCAATACTACAACGTATATCTTCCCGCCTTGACTGTTCACTGCCCGTAGTAGCATATGCCTGTTTCTGCTTTTCCGAATTCCCCCGAACGCTTCCTTGTACGAATGATTTGGGGGTTATAAGTTATAGGCGCTTGGTAAAGGGTAGTCACGCTCGTCCTCGATATCCTTGTCTTGAGCGGCTTCGCTTCCATTCTCACTGGCCGTAGACTTCCTGTATTTCGTTGTCTATACGGCAATACGAGGTTTTATCCCGAAACTTCCATTCTCGGAGCACTTGACGGGTTGCAGAGTAGAGTAGCCTCTCACAGGACAGAAGTAAGCCATGTGTCCTTCCATCGCTTTGTTCCAGAATCGAGTGGGCACCTGCTAGATCTAGGAAATAGGACGGCGCACGACAAACCGCCAAGTGTCGGCAGCCACCTCCTTCTTGCTGGACCCGTCGTCTGACAACTCTATTGTACTGCCATGCCCAACTGAGCGTATTCCACCTCCCCCCGCCACCATTTTTCTGCCACTCGTGTGGGACACCCCCACATACATGAAGCTGGCGACGTTTCACCCTCAGTACCGGTTCGAGGGCTCTGAGGAGGATGACGCGTCCAACTACACAAATCGATCTCCTTACCCCGTGCTGCACCTGCTGCTGGAAGATCAGGTACGGGTGGTTCCCCTCCCCAGGTGACGAAAACCCCTATTTAACCTTGTTCTAGCGGTTGGCCGTGCGGGTGTCAGAAGTCGTGTGTTGTGTGTTGATTTTCTGTTTTTGTGTGGAATAGCTCGCGGGGCACTATTTACTGCAGAAGAGAGAAAAAAGAATCTTACGAGTGCGCGATCATGTGAGCTGTACGCCGGGCGTTGCCCCGAGGAGGATGGAAAGCTAGAAGGACTACATAGCCGTGGACACATCTTGTTCGTGTTAACACATCCCTGTCCTTGACGATACCACCCGGATGATGCCATAAGCAAGGGGCCAAACGCGATTTTTTTTTGTTTTAGGCACATACACGGGGGGGGGCGGGGGCATGTCGACCGCCATAACGTTCTTGAGGTCTATGCTATCATAGGGAAAAGAGCCAACGAACCCCCGTCTCCAGAAAGAGGCATGGAAAGAGCAAACGAGTTTTTCTCCTCTTCCTCTACCACACTCCCCCCCCGCTGTTTCCCATCGGGGTTGGGTTTTCGTCGCTTGGCAACGACGTTGTATCATAAGCGGACCACTTCGTGAGCTCGACAAGCAGGTTTCCGTGTTTTTTTCCTTTGTGGTTTTTTTTGCCGTAGCAATAATGGTGGTCGAGTGGTTAATAGATGATGTTGTGCGGAGTCGAGAACCCTCACTCCGCTGGAAAGGGCATGATCGCACCACGTTCTGTTGAATTCGTCAAGCACCCTCGAGGCAGTCGCACAGCAGTGCTTTAACTGTCTCTGGAAGTGAAAGCACCAGAAAATGAATCGAGTCATTCGCAGCTGTCATCCGTATGCAATGAAGTAAGCACAAGATGCCGAGCATCCTTACAATAGCAGGACACAGCGCACCCTTCATGCGGCCCGCCGAATACCTCACGGCGCTTCGCGCTTGGTGACGTGAGAGCCTGGTCCGGTGAGAACCCGGCGTGCTCCGTCCCCGCTTTGTAGGATTGCGAGGTCGATGGTCTAGCGACTACGGCATGCACGACTATGAGTACACCCTCTGCCACACTTTTGCGGTTGCCTCCCGACACCTTCATTTACTCTTTAGAGACTTCTAAGCGCGTGAAACTGTTCATTTCGGTACATCAGAGGCAGGTTCTGGTTAAATCGCGTCAGCCCATGCGTGTGTCCCTCCCCCCGTCACCCGCCCTCATGTTTGGCGAAACTTCACACTTGTTGACGCACAGGTGTCCGCGGCGGTCGAGCAGATCAGCGACCCGGCTAAGGTGTGGGAGAGGAACGTTGACACCACGAGGAAGCTTGGCGTGGAAGCCATGCGTCGTGGGGTAGAGGCGTGCCTTGTGCCCTCCTCGCCACCGCAGCAGACGCCGAAGGAAGCGAAAACAGACCTGGAGGAGAGGAACGAGCGATGATGGCGTTCGTTTGCGATTGCGTCCCCAAAACTGAAAACAAAAAAACCCGAAACTGAACAAAAAAAAAAACAACCAAAACAAAAAACACACCCAACCCTAGGCCCAACCTAATTTTCTTTGTGCATGTGTGGCGGGTCCGTTGCACGCCGGGCCTCACCCTGTAAGGGGAGGCATGTCGTCGCTGCTGTAGACTGGTGGTCAATGGAGTGGGCAGGCAGATCGCCTGCCCTTTCGACTCGCCGCGCCGTACATAGGCCTGGGCCCTTCATATAGTGGTGGCAAGAGGGTGCCTTATAAGAGGGAGCTCCGATGTGAGAGGGTTCGAATCGATTGCCGCGGACTCGACACGCTTCGCATACACAGCAATTGGGGTACAGTACCCTCTTTTTCCCGTATGCAACAAGAGGGGTCTCCGATATAAGAGGGTCGAATCGAAGGCCGTTGTCACACCACACCACCCTCTTATCTCGAAGCCACGCTGCTGTAGATTGCTGTGAAACAAGGCTGCTGGGTAGAGTCGGCCCCCAACTCTTTCGTCACCAGTGGTGCACAGTTTGATGCATACATGCATGCCTATGGGCCCCAACGAACTCAACGGCGTGCCTGTTTTCTTTTTTTAGGAGAAGCTTGTAATTGGTTCACGATCTTTGATCACAAGCTACAGCTCAGGGTCTTGACAGAGAAAAATGAATTGGTTTTAACTATTTCCGACAGTCTACCACTTGCATGTGCTTCGGACATGGCGGCCTTGTTGGCCAAGCCGAACTGACGCTACACCAGCCACGCGCGATTGTCAACGCCGACTAGTATAGGAGGTTTGGACACTCTTAGCCTCGCCGACGTTGGACGGTGTTCTGACCCTGACACCCTCACGCTGCGGGTGTTCTTGCGAAGCAGCAGTGTCAGAAACATAGCAAAACAAATCTCAAGGGCTGTGGTGTGTGAAGCACACGACTCACGTGAGGATGTTGTGCAGCTGCTTTATTTTTTTTTTGCGCGCAGAAGAGCGCAGTGCCAAAATGTGCCATGCATACATGGTAACGCGCAAGATCTGCGGGGGGCACGCGGGCAGGAACACCAAAACCAAGCCCCGTGTGGATTTGTTTTAGTGAACAAAGAAGTCACCCACAACACCGCTTGCACATGAGAGGCAGTGCTTGAAAAACCTTTCAGTCAGAAGAAACAAATGTAATTTTCACGTATTTCTTAACTTTACTCCCACTGCGCACATCAACCACTAGCACAAAATACTTGAATGTCTTCTCTTTTTCCTCCCGGGAAGCCCTACCCCATGTTTCGCCCGGTGCGATAAATGCAGAAAACCTTTGGACCCGCATTGGTCAAAACGCGCACGGTTTGGTCAGTGAAACATCGTGCGAAAGACAAAGGGCACGAACGAGACGCAGAAATCGCACGTGAAATAATATCAATGGACTTTATTTTAATTCGCTCACGCATCTTGTGCTTCTACGCGCCGACCAGCGGTGGAGAGTAACCATCAAAATCAGGTGTTTGCATCACAGCAGTGGAAGCAAGCACAAACTAAAATAAAGTACACATAACCTTTAACTCTGTCTCTGCGCGATGATGGTCGGGCACATGACAATGTGTATATCCACGGGGAAAATATTCCAAGCTACCTTCCCTACTCTGCCAAATCGCTCCGTGTCGACTACGAGCAACCGGTAGACACACAAATCAACACAGCAACACCGCAGTTTGTTGCAACCCGCTCGTCGCCGTCCATCTCCTTTTGAGCACACGTCTCGCCCTTCTTGGACTCCCGCCGCACAACATAATCGACGCAGAATTGCGTCAGTGCCGACCGCTTCCAGATGTCAACATCAATTACACGGGGAGAAGGGGTAGCTCCACTATCATAAAGTCAGCTATATAGAATCTCTACAAGCACACGAATCACCGCAATAGCGCCCCTTCCCTTCAGGGGCTGCCACGCCGACCATCGCTCCATCCGCGTAGGGCGCAGAGAAAAGAAGAAAAGACAACAGACAAACACACACACCGCCAGCAGCAGCTGCTAACGACAAAGCAGAGGGGGGAAACAGAACAGCTAATGATGGTTGCCCCGGCTAGGCACTCAACTCTTCGCCCGCTTTGTGAACTGAAAATCTCGCCCCGAGGGTGGTTTGTTGTACCCAGTAGACGAATCGCTACTCTACGGAGGGGGGTGTCCCGCCCATTTCTCCCCAACCACACGCACACCGCCCTCTCCCCTCTTGCGACAGTCTTGTCTCTTGTCTGACTTCCCCTTGCAAAACGGTCGTAATGCGCATCCGAAACTGTACATGTTGCCGCATTCCGACCGCCTTCCTAGGGATAAAAACTGCTGCACATAAACACACAAAAAAAAAAAAAAAACTCTACCACTACAGCACGCCAGCCACGGTTTTTGTTCGCGCTGTGGTATCGGACTCCCACCCCCTTTCCGAGAACACCATGTTCCGTGCATCCGGAGATGGCTTAAAAGTGGGTGAACAGGTGCAGCTCCAAAGACATACGGCGCACAAACCAAGCACTACACTCTTGTTGCGTCACGCCGCGCGTGTTGAAGCACTTCGCCACCCACGATAACCCATTAAACCGACGGAAAGGCAAAAAACGGACAGGAATGTTGTAACCGCCAACAAAAAAAAAACAAAAAAACAATTTAATACACTTAACCATCATTGTGCGAAACCCACGATAACCCCTCAAAACAGAAGGCTCCAGCAGGGAGCCTAACGTGCGGATTGGGCTGCTGCCGGTGGTACAAACAAACAACAAGAGGCTCACAAAACCGAGACGCCACCATAGCCGTAAAGATCTTAAATGAGATCCTCCGTTTCCCACATTCCTTCCAGTAAAAAAAAAACTGCAGACAAGCCAAATCGAAAACCGAAGTGAAAGTAAGAAGCTCGCGTTCGGATGTACCAAGCACAGGAGATCGCGCTGGGAGAAACCATGTCCATGATTATTTGTCTCGGCCAGGAACACCAAAATGAAAATGTCGTTCACGCCATCCAGGCTGAAAAAACGATCATTTTTCGTGGAACAAAATAAAAAAATGGAACGGAACACTCAACACCAAAATCAAAGCCAAAACAGCTGCCGCTCGCTGTTGTCACACGCACCACAAAATCGTTCGAAGTGTCCTTGTTGCTGCTGACTGGGGAAAGGTGGTATGCTATGCCACAGCCGAAGCCCTCCCCTGCACCAACGGGACTACAACTCTTACACGTCACTGCTATAGTTCAGGACCCCCGGTGAGGAGGGAGCGTCGCCACGGCCGCCGCGGCCGCCGCCGCCGCCGCCGCCGCCGCCACCCCTCTTCGGTGTTGCCGGAGCTCGCGCCTTCCGCAGGTAACCCCACGGTCGCGCCGGCGACGGCGGCACTACAGGTCTGCTCCCCTTCGCCCCCCGTGGCGCCACCGTGGCGCCGTCCCCGCCGCCCGCCGAGGAGAAGAACTTGAGGCTCCCTGTGCGTCGTTGCTCTTCGCCCCCCACCCCCTTTTCGCCAACGGTGCCCCCTCTCTCGAAGTCTGCCGCAGCCTCGTCGAAGCTCGCCCGTCTGGCCCTGCCGGTCGCCCCCAACCAGAACTGCCACGCCCCAACGCCGCGCGGGGTGCCCTCCGCCTTGTGGTGCCCGGGTCGCTCCCCCCTGGCCCCCGTCCCCGCGCCTCTCTGCGCGTGCGTGTCGGACCTCGGACGTCGGTGCTGCGGGGGTAGCTGCTGCCTCATGGGGGTCGCGGGCGCCGCCGCCGCTTGAGAGTACGTCGGCAGGAGGTGGGAGCGAGACGGGCCGGTGGGCGGTCTGCGGAGGTGCCCCCCGCCGGTGCCGCTGCCGCCGGCATGGTCCGCGTATGCTTCCCGTCCGGAAAAAAACGCACCCCCTCCTTCCTCTGGGTGGCTGTTCCTGCCTCTGGCGCCCCCGCGGGGCGTCCTCAAAACCGCTCTGCAGCCGCCACCGCCACCGCCACCGCCGCCGCCGCCGCCAAGCGGCGGTGTCGCCGCTCGCGCTCGGGGCGGCGCCCTCCTCCCTCCTCCGCCGCCGCTGCTTCTTTCCTTGACGTGCACCTCCTCCTCCTCCTCCTCCTCCTCCTCCTCCGCTGCTCTACCGCCGTGGCCGCCGCTGCTCCCCGCCGCCCGCGGCTTCGACGTCGAAGCCGGGTCTCGGCCCGTTTTCATCCACTCGACCGCGAGCGCCCCGTCCGCAGCCGCCCTCGCCGTTGCCGCTATCGCCCCCCGCCCGCCACCGCGGGTACCGGCGGCGGTGGTGGGACGTTCGCGCGATTCCCGTCGGTTACCCGGGACCCACAGGCCTACGTCGTCGCCCCCAAACGGCGCGTACCCGCCGGTTCTTTCAAACGATGATGACGGCGAGCCCGGGCGCGGCGGTTGTCGGAGGAGCGTGGGCTGGCGGGGAGGGAGTCGAGCCGGCGGCGGTGCGGCAGCGGCGGAGGAGGGCGGGGTGGCGAAGCCGTCGAGGCCGACGTGCGAGGTCGCCGTCGGTGTGCCGGAGGAAGGGCCACCTTCTGGTTCGTTCTTCTTGATGGCAAGCGCCCTGGTGATGTGCGCCAAGGCATCAACGTGTCTCATGGACGCGATCGTCTGGACGTGCGGGGGGGATGGCAAGAGAGAGGTGGGGGCGAGAGGGTCAGACGTGTGGGGGGAGAATGGAGGTGACTATCAGGACAAAATCTAGTACGAGACAGGCACGTTCAACCGCCCCCCCCCTAGCGGCAAACTTAACTTTGCCTAGACGGGTACGCCGCCCATTGGTAACGGTAACGGGAGCGCAAGTGAGGTTGACTACGAACGCGTGCGACCGACAGCAGCAGCCCAGTTTCGATTCAACCAACCACAGGACACAGGAACGAAATCTCAACAAGAATATACCGAATTCGCTGTTGGTGCTGAGCGACTTCTCCGTCCTTGAGCGCGGCAACCATGCAAGCCTTAGCCGGGCAAGTCCGCCACCCATTTGTTCCTCAAATCCTCAAAACACTTTAGAAACCAGTCGGGGCAATCACAAGTCATGTTTCCTGCTCCACAAGAGCACTTATTGTGCCTGGCTCCTATGAACCAAAAGATATGTCCATATCAAACAAAAAAAAAAATACTCGCTAGCCACAGCAGTCCAAGAGGATGGCGTCAAGTCCTTGCAGCAGTGACTGGAAAAGAAACGGCTGTCTTCTTGTTGTGAAAGATCTGGCGTGAGAAACCACCAACGACCTCTACCACGCACCTGCCACTGGTTCCATCTGAACAAAACCGATCCCTCGTCCTGAGCGTCGTCGGTAGACACGGCCAACACGCACGGTTGCGCCATCCCGTGAGGGTAGGTGTCTTTCACCACGTCGTTCTGGTTCACGGTGCAGCCCATCTTGAACCTTTCGCGGTACGTATAAACATAGGACAACGAAAGCACGGTGGGTGGGGGTGGGGGTGGCGGGGGCGTCAACTACACGGGCGTACGGAAGATATCACACGTACGGCGGAACGCCATCACGGATACAGATTGTTCACGGCCCAACAAAGAAACAGACACAGGCTGGTGTACCTCGACAAAAGGATGGCGCGAGAAGCCTCCCCCTACATCACACCACAGCTGCAGTCAACGCGCTCCACGTTTGCGCTCACCGGGTTGCCGTTGTCGTGTGTCGCATTATACGGCATCCAAAACACCACTGCGTGCCGCAGAGAGATCCATCCAACGGCTTGCACAACACAACGACAACAACACCAACCTTTCGTAACAACGCGCTGTTTTCGCAACGTGTCAGCCAAATCAAGGCAATAAAAGTCCGAAAAGAAAAGCAGTACCCCTCTCCCCCCCCCTCACCGTATGGCAACAACGCGATATTTTCGCTCCTCCACGTACAACGCTTCTCTCACTCACCGTATGTTCATCTCGTCCACGAGGCCGTTGCTGGGGTCTCCGAACGCCTGGAAGGGGAGGCGCATGTCATGCGCCCCCCGGCCCACCTGCTCCGCTGTCTGCGAGCTGAGGGCGACCACCTTACCCCCGACCTTCTTAATGCCAGGGTTAATCTCCATGAACCCTGCAGGACGACCAAAAAAGGAAAGAACACAACAGTACAGGAATATTCAAGTATTCGCTCTGAAGATCTAGCAGCCAGTGCAGGGTGCCAGGTGTACTTGGTTTTCTTCGCCGCCTTCCTTCTGCGCTGCTTGCTTTAGCGTGTAATGGCTGCAACGTTGCAACACACAACCCTTCGGACGGGTTAATATTTCGAGCGGGAAATCATTCTTCGACATCAGCATGCGCGTGTACAGCAGGTTAAAGATTCCCTGAACATATTTCAGCAGCCGTTGCTTTCCCCCGCCTACCGTCTGTCGGGTTGGTATATACCCGACCGTGTCCAACGGTGTGGTATGACACAGCAGTTTCGGCATTTGTTTTGAGTGGAACATCTACATGCGCACCATCGAATATCAGAGGCATACAGCAGTTACACGAACGCTATGCATGGTTGTGCGAAATAGTTGCGTTTTGGGAAACATCTTGTACTGCTGTTGCTTATGGCTAAATGATACATTGCGCTTCGCCGAGAACTGCAAGTGACAAGCTGGGCGAACCCATGCACAACTTTCTATTGTCCTTTTTAAGGGCAGTGGGTGCCATTGTGGGGCGAGCAACAGGGCGTAGTTTCACATGACGAACGGTCTGAAGGCAAATAACTGTTCACAAGCAGGAGACCAGCGGATGCGCGGAAGGGGCGCAGAGATTGGGTTGAACGACTCGGGCCAATGCATAATTTTCATCATTCCAGTCATGCATGTACATCCCCCCGGCGGGCGTGGGCTCATAAAGAGAGCCCCGAGGGGCTCAGCAAGGGTTGATGCAACATGAAAATTAAAAAAACAACGGAGCAGGACCAGCCCACAGCTGGCTATGCGTACCAGCAAGAAGGACATCTACTATTGATAAGCGTAATATGTGTGGTAGCTGACTGAGCGTACGTCGTTCGACTTGATGAGCGCGGCGAACCTTAACGAACCCAAAATAAAGAGATACGAACCTGTTAGGAGCGTTCTTACGGGTACCTAAGATTTACTGTGGACACAATCCGCTGCAATGAATGACGGCTGGAGAAAAGAACAGAAAATAGTGGCGATGTTCCACCAGGTGACCAGGTGTGTGTGGTGCTCCCATATGTTGCAAAAGAAGAAAGTTGGGAGAGGCAAGCAGGATCGGATCGATCGCGTGGTTTTGCTGGCATTCTGAATTAGAACAGCAGTGCCTGCAGCACATGCATACTACATACTTCGTGTGGTGGTACATCTTCAATTCAAACTCACCCTTACGCAAGAGGTACAGCAGCATTTACACAGCAGGTATATACCGTAGACCACAATCCATCCACGGCGGGTGACGAAATCTCCGGTAAGGATATCCTTATGTCCTTACTACATGTCCAACCACGAAAGGGGTATGTATCCTATACATGTATGCAATGTACATCAGGTAGACTCCTGCTGCTGTTGCACAAATGCATACGTACGCACACGTAATCTCAAAGGGCTTTGTGGTAATGGGGGCTAGCTACTCAGCGCGGTTGGGGGGGAGAGAGCTCAGGAGGGGGGTAAACCTTAACCTTGTCGCAGGAGGGAGGAAGAGATTCAATAAATCGCTCCAAAAACATATTTGCTTTGAAGTGTAGCTGCTTCGTTTTCAGGAAACATTGGATCGTTCCCGGAAATGGAAGTGATGCGACAGACAGCGTGTCGTTGTGCGGGACGCTTTTGCTCGTTTCCATACGTCACAGACAGACGTGTAACAAGTAAGCGCGCAACGCTGGGCGGTGCTAGGAAGGGACTAGGGGGATTGGAACAACGTGCGCCCGTGTGTACCGGGAGAGCTGGTTGTGTTGTATGTATGCCAACAATTTGGGACGGGACGTTGTTCCGAGACTCCCAATCCCCCTTTACCCCGGTAGGTGGCAGGCAGTATTGCCCTCCGATTGTATGCATATTATGCGCCAGCTCATAAAATAGGGGCGGCAGCAGCACCAGCCCCCAAGGGCGTTGTGTTTGGTTGAGGGAGAGACGCCCTCCCGCGGCATGCGCCTCGTGACACTCAGTGTTTCTTGCACATCTACTATCTGCTGGTAACCTTATCTCCATATGGTTCGTTCAACATGAGGCCACACCCCTTTTGCCCCTTTGGTACCGGGAAATGCTAAAATCCTTGTCGGTTGCAGCGGCTTGTCTTTCTTCGCATCGATAGAATAAGGACAGAAGGAGATGCTGAACAAAACTCGCCTTTGAGGAGTGCCTGGCTTGAGGTGCACCAACCGCCCCTGAATATAACGAAAATCTTGAACGTCGTCTTCCGTCTCTCGAGCTCCCTCCCTCCCCCCGGCCCCGGCGGTGGGGAGTCGAACGCCGTCCAAAGCACTCTCCGCCGCGGCGCCTCCGACCTCGGGGTAGAAGGTGTTGCTGGTGCTGCTGCTACTGCTGTCGTTGACGGAGCCTGGCTGCTCAGAATGCTGCTCTCGCCGTCGTCACTGATGACTACCTCGTTGAACCGCGGCGGATAGTCCGGCTGGGTAGCTGCCCACCCGTGGTCGGGAGGTGGAGGGCTGTCATCGGTGATGCGTGGCGATGGACTCGAGGTCCTGCTGGACGTGAGGCTGTTGCTCATGGTCAACTTGTGCTCGGACGCGAGAGTCATTGCGCAGAAGGTCGGCGTTTCCGCCTGCTGGAAGCCCATGCGAGAAGGTGCACCCCCAGCACTGACCGCCGCGGGACCCTATTTGTTTCCCTTGTAAGGCCGTGCGCGGCGCAAGGTTGCTGCTCAGCAAGCAACCTGGTGGGAGCCTGCTCTTGTTGACTTGTTGACGTGTGTTGACTTTGATGCTTGCGTGATGTGGGAGAGCCTCTCCAAGTGGCGTCGCGGTAGAACGAAAATGCAGGAAATTTCCTGGGTTTCCCCCGGGCTATTGATGGCTCAGAAGTCGTGTCTCTTATTGCACTACAATTCATGTTATTATTATAGGGCATGCATCCTGTGCTTTGCGGAGAGGGTTGGGGAGCCAGACGGTGAGAGCGAGAGCGAACACAACAAGTGCACCAGCATTATTTCTGCAATTCGAAGTCTTTCAGCATAGTACACATGAGGATATCGACAACACAAGAGCATCAGCAGAGGGGCGAACCAACGTTTTTTTGCCTCTTCTTTCACGACACCGTGGATGCGGTGACATGGTGACCCGTAGAAAACCCCCCTGTTGGCACCTGTGGGATCGAATGATCGCCGATCGTGCATGTTACGCCAGAGCCCCGGCCAAGCTGGCATCTTCCTACAGCAACATCAGGCCTTGAGATGCTGTACTGGAAAGGAACCAAGACAGTCACTTCTTTGTGTCTATTATCTCGACATCTGGCATGCCAACAGCAGTTAGAGTCAACCAACGGTGGTCCATTGAGTCTTCGTCCCGATCGGGACTTCGTCCCGATAGTCCCGATCGGGACAAAGACAAAGCCGTTGCTTTTTTTTATGCACACACACCCGGAGATGGCTTCACGGCTGGATCGATCGGCAGTTGCAGGGAAGAAGAGCCCCGGAGGGTGGAATATGCCTGAAAGTGCCAATTGTAGTGGGCGCATCAGCAGGGGAAGGTAGAGGGGTCGATGGTACGTTCTGTGCCGTGCTGTATGCTCGACAGCACACGTATGCAAGTGGCAGCATTGGCATGCAACATAGAGCAGCATTCATCAATCAGGTTTTTTTATATATATATTTTCGACCGGGTCGATGTCGGACACACAGACAGGGTTTCGAAAGCGCTTCATGTCCAAGAAGAAAACAAACCGCAAGAAGACCGCGCAACGCAACACACTCTTTTTCATTCCGTCATCCAGAACCAGAGAATACTTGTCTACACTTATGCGTATATGCATAAATGTATTTTGTACTGGGGACATTTTTTTGCGACAACGGCAAAGAGGGAAAGCACCTACAGCGTGCTACGCTACACACGTCACGGGGGCCCCGCCGCCCAACCCTCCGCACCAGCCGCAGCCCACAAGTGCCCCCCCAGCGCGAACAATCCCGACGTTATCCTGTAGGTTAATCTCTCAAGAACATAGTGCAGTGACAGAGGACTCACTCATATGAGTGAACCCCCAGCGCGAATAATCCCGGCGTGATCCCGTAGGTTAATAGCTCAAGTACTTGTAGTGCAAAATGACAGAGCGGCTCACTCATCGTTCGTAAATACCAACCTCCCACATGCAGTGCTTGCCCTACAAAAAGAAAGGAGTCGCTCGCGGAGTACGTCACGCTTGAAAATGACTCAGTCGGAGTCGGCGTCGGGAAGGATGTGAGATAATATATGCAAAAGTATGACGCGGCAAACTACAGGAAGGCGGAGATTTGGAATCCCCCCTACAGTATATATATAGACCGAGTTCAAACCTCCATTCATTGCTCCACAGCCAAGGGGGCGAGGAAAGCGTGCGATACGTCGACAGTTTGCCCTCGAACAAGATGTTTCGAAAACCACCATTATTGTTGTTGGCACAAGCTTGTCTGTGGGGACAATTGAGCTAGGAAAATCGGTCTACAGCAGCAGTACATAGCAGCAGTAGGGGTCCCCCATTTCTCCGCCTCTTACGCTGCCGAACGATCTGGGTTGGGTTCGAAAACACCTACCTGCGGCCTGTGTGGTTTTTCAGAGGCCCACGCAAAAACAGTATTGCTGGTAGTCTATTTTTAGACTGGGGGTGCAGGATTATAACCTCACCGCGCTGGAATCAATCTTCAGACACAGGAAAAATGGGCGGCAAAAGGCACGACGACGACGACGACGACGACGGCAGTACGGTACACGGAGAACAGAACATGACACGGAACCCCGCTCCTATTCCTGAACAGATAGGCGGCTCTTGCTCACCGGGACACCGGCAAATCAAGCACGAGAACAACAACTTGTGCTTTGACAACCAATATACAAACGGCCCTACCAGCATGCCAAGAATCAAGCGCTGGAACAGCGAGTTGTTCTAGAACAACCAACAACAAACACGGCCCCAAGCCTCATTTCTTGCACGGCCCCAAGCCTCAATTAATGCCATACCAGCATGCCAAGAAAGCGTGCTCACCCAGACAAATCCCCCCCATCATTGATCATACATGCAATTTCTACGGAAGAGCGACGTGTCACAAAAAGGTTTCACACAATCATACACAAGAGAGACCCCCCGGCCCCATTCGTGGAAGGTCAAAGTGGAACTCCGCTGATTGCTTGGTCCTCGGGGGTGATCCGTCTCCCTTTTGCACGGTCTTTTCAACGCATACTACAACGGCAACATTGCCCACAAAACAAACCAAACGTGTGACGATCCACTATAGTAC
This sequence comes from Ectocarpus siliculosus, assembly GCA_000310025.1. NCBI lineage: Eukaryota > Phaeophyceae > Ectocarpales > Ectocarpaceae > Ectocarpus > Ectocarpus siliculosus. The sequence continues at coordinate 316,670 of FN649738.1, forward strand.
GATGTTGCAACCAACCTCAGACAGCACATACAGAGCCAAGGCGGAACCGTGCCGGAGCTGGCTCAACACCTGCACAACACTTGAGACATGCCTAATAGATGCCAGCGTCCGCCACATCCACAAGAAATCGGACACTTGTACGCTACACGTAGTGCGTTCACTTGTCCTTCGCCAGATCGCGACTGTCTGTATTCGCATGTGAGCTTGGTCCTGTCCTGCCTGTACAGCCAGCCATCCGCCCGCAGATTCACCCAGTCAGTAGCGAGGGAGGGGACTACTGTAGCTGGGCGGAAACTCGGTTGAGGTTGGCTGTTTTCAGTCAGTAGTCTGGTTGCCCCGATTCGTCGTCTTCTCCCGCTTGTTCGTCGTCGTCGTCGTCGTCCATCATGGCACCCTCACCCCCCGTTGACGGCTCATCCTGTTTCGTTTGCATGTATTGTAGCGTCCATCCGAGCGCAATCGAACGTGAAAAAGTGCGCGAGGATTAGCTGCACGATCCGAGGGCGAAAACAAGCTCACAGCGCAATGTAGATATGTAGAGCGCTTGAGCAGAGAGGCTGAGCCGCGGTGGTGGGGCTTACTCGCCGAGAAGCTAGACAGCCTGCGCAACCGCTGTGACAGGACGGACACCTCCGAGGATAATGCAGCTATTAGGTGAGCCCTCGGAACAATGAGTGAGATACAACCGAGGTCCTTGATTATGACGGTAAAGCATGCGAGAGGGGCGTGTTGGGTAATCGCCAAAAAACCAATTATCTGTACTGTTGCGGATCCCCAATGTTCCCCCGCAAAAATTTCCGAGCCCGAGTACCTACTTTGACCGTTCGCCGACAATCCAGCGGGAACGATATCGTCACACAGCACGCGGCCTATGCTCTGTACCAAGCGACCAAGCGACTTCTCACCGCTACATGCGCCGCCTGCGCCGCCGCTGCAGCCGCCACCGTTGCCACTGCCTCGTCGCCCTCTCTCGGCGCCGCCATGTCTTGGGTGTCCCTGGTCTTCTCCTCCTGGTTATCGTCCTCGTCGGCAGTTGCGTCGTCCTTCAGATGCGCCGCATGTAACGGCAAATAAAAAGCGGCGGTCACTTCTCTCGGACGGCAACGCGGGGGAATGGCTCAACAAACGGTCATCATGTGAAACATATTCAGGAGAGTTCTGCGACAGCGGCACGCCGTGGGCCACCATTGTACCTACAGCCCCCGAAAAAGGGGACGCTACAGTAGTACATCCCGGTAGATCGACGCGAAATCAAGAGCTTCCATCTCGTCAGCCTCCGGTGGACTTTTGCCGCCAAGAGCGAAGCACGGGGAGTGTTGTCAGGCAAAGGTGCACGGGGGGGGGCATCTACCCCTGGTTGGCGCACCTCTTCCTCCGGTGTGCTTTGGCCGACGTAGGGCGGGTAGGGGTGCAAGCGGACCTTGTCCTTCGCCCGCCTCACCGAATCCTCCAGTCGCCCGACGACCACAATCTCGTCAGACTCGAGGCGAGGGAACCACGCTTTTCGTGTAGAAGAGGTATTGTAGGCGGTTTTGTCCGTGTTGTTCCCGGAAGCGAACATCGTTTGGAGCAGAAGGGGGCGAGTAGGCATCGATTGAGGCAGGGACACAAAAAAAGAAAAGTCATATGTCGGTGGTGTGTGTCAATATTATTGTAATAATAGCATCGACCCCGAGAATAAGCTGGCCAATAAAAAGACGTCAGTCTCAGTGCGGCTGAAACCAGAAATGCTTCTAAAGGCTACGACGATCGGATCGGGGATCCCGTGAGGGGGAGTCAGGTCATGGGGGAGGCTACCCTGCTCTCCGCATTAAAGACACAAAAGGTAGAAGGCAGCTGCACGTGTCTATCCAAGGGCTGCTACTTTGCACTGGTGTATGCGCGTGAGCTACTCCTACCCCGAAAGGGTCTGATTCGGTTTGATTGTCTGCATGCTCGGCTTTGGGTGTGCGTGTTTGTGTCAAATCAATCTCTCCGACCGGGTATCATTTCTATATCGCGGTGGGTGATTCTCATTGTATATGATGCAGCCGATAAGAATGCTCCGGATGCTTTCCGCGAGCTGCTCCTTCAGCGTTCTGCCGTATGGCGAGGTGGAGTTTGACTCGCGAGGACCGCAAGGGGACAAGGAGCGGATGCATACACATACATGTGGGACAGAGGCAAGAGTAGGCCGACCGGCAATGAGGATGATAAAGGCAGTAGTAACCACGGACAAAAAGTGGGAGAGAAGCAAAACAGACAAAGGTACAAGCGGGAGGGTGTACACATAGGGCAACTTTGTCGCGGCCTTGGGCGCCAATGGGCCCAGACGTGCAAGATCGTCCATGAAGGTTAATGATGCCTGTGCTCTGCACGGTTCCTGGCCATGATGTCCATGCGTCAGAATGGGATTGGCAGTGGTTGATTCGCGCACGGGCGATCGCCGCGAAGCCGATCGCCGCCGAGCTTTTTTTGTTTTTCCAGGATCCACCGACGGTTGTGTACCCTTCCCTTGCTAATAGTGTGCGTGTTGTTTAGATCTTCTGATGGCTCTATTTATAGCATTCTTGTGACGACGGACACGAGTTTAATGTGAAGACAACAACAACAACAAAAACAACAACGACTGTTTGAGAAAAGGGTGGGTGGGTACAGTATATTCGGCTATGGTTATTTCTCGAACGTTATTTCTCGAACGGGTAGTGGTTTTATGTATTTTCCTACAGCAGTATGCCGTACAGCACCACAGCAGGACCCACCTTTGTGTTACTCCGTGCCTTACCGAAACACATGATCATGCACAAAATGGCCCATTGCGCCCTGAGCAACCAGTGCTTGCAACCGTACGGGACTACGCAGGTACAGACATGTCAACAAGAGCATCAGCTACGACTCTCCAAGAGGTGCGATATCGTCCGTGCTATGTATGACTCCTGCAGCAGTGTACTGCGAAATAGATCAATTTTTGGCGAATGTAAGAGCGATCGGCGATCGGTGGTACGCTGCTGTGGGGGGTACATTTGAATTATGTAGACCCAAAGCTCCAACTTTTGGCAGTGGCTACCCTCTGTTGCAGGCTTTCTCGAGGGCCACGTGCAAGAAAGAGAACTTACACGCGCCCCATGCCAGGCAGCGCCATTCCAGAAATAGAGCGCATGTAATCAACTGCATGTCGATCAATATGTAATTGACAGCAAGCAAGCGAATCATCAACCGTCCCTTGCCGTGTGATACTATAGCATACAAAAGGATCTAGCTACGCGCGCCCATACCTTCTTCCGTGTGGCTCGGCTGCAGGGGTGGGAATCCGAAGGAAAGGGTGGACATGTTTCTTTCTGAAACAAAGCCCTAGGGTGGTTCTCCCTCTAAGATCACCTTCGCTCCCAAGCTCGCATCGCCACACGCACGGCCGTGATGTTGAAACTGCTGTACACTGCTCTGTGTGACAGAATGCCAACGCCATCAAGAGGCACCGTGAATCAATGCATGCACAATGAACGCCGTACCATGGATTTCATCGACCTCATCTTCGAGCCCCCCATCGGAGGTGTGTAGGTGCAGCTCGTGTTCATGGGCTTTCAATGACATCAACATGAGCTCTGTGCGACGGAGAACCGGCTGGGGGTGTGCGTGGGCGGTGGCAGCGAGCTTATGCGTCAGAACGGGGGCATTTTTTGCTTCGCTCCCCCACAGCAGGGGCAGGTGGGGTCGGGCAACTACAGAGGTGAGAGAGAGCGTGGTGGCTGATGAGTTGATTGGTGCTGTATCTTTTGTCTCGTCTTGTTTCGCAGCAAACCTGGGTCACAGCTGCTGCGTTGACAGAGAGCGGGTGCTGTTGGCGTCATGGCCTGTTGATCATGCTTTGCGGTAGGGCGAAGTCTGCGATATCCATCTCCCTCTCTTCTCAGCACACGAAGTAAAGAAGATGCAGGTTGAATGTTCGGCGGGCTATCAGGAAAGCAGTGCTGCGAACAGCTCGCACAAGAGATTCGTCTCTACAGCAATATCTGTACAGCAAGTAGTTGCTTGAGGTAGGGAGTGGTGCACGGGCGACGGCTGGACGGAGTCGAATGGTCCATGCAACCATTCGCTGCCACACTTGTTCGTCTGGGGTCGTTCTTAGATAGGACAGCGTTGCTTTGCCGAACTCGCGTACTTTTGCGGGGTTGATCTGGTTATAGCAGTAGTTTCGTGGTGTGATATGATAGCTGGAGAGCAAGCTCGTAAAAGCAGTCGGGGCTTTTCGCCGCCGCCGCCTACAATACCGCCTTTGCAGCAAGTATACCTCCTGAGGTATACCTGGTACATACCATCATGGAGGCAACCCGTAAGAGAAAATGCCCCTTTCGTTGGGATGTGTTTAATTTAGCCGTTCCAGTGAGTGTTGAGGTCATCTGCTGGATGGCGATGGCGGCTACTTGCAGTAGTGTCTGTGAAAGCCGAAACATTTGCCGAGAGCAAAAAACGGCGACGCTGCCCGTTGCAACAGCAGTGCCGTGCCCTACGCACCCCTACCACCCACTGGCCCGATGCTGCTTTCATCGCAACCTTGCTTAATCTTCTCCCGGCATCGGATACCGCCGCTTTCTCTCTCTCTCTCTAAAGCTGAACGGGGTGCGAGAGTGGAAGCAGGGGCAGCCTGGAGACCTCAGAGAGATCGGCCTCCTTCCGTTCCCGGTCGATGACGTCATGTGTCCCGGAGAGACCAAGGCGTTACACCTATACGAGGTGCGTGTGCCACGGCGGTAGATTCGGTGGCGTTGTCATGAGCGTGCCTTGTGTTAAATCGGGGTGCGGCGGGGATAGGGGGGGGGGGGGTTCCTGTTGGGCACACTGTAATAATACATACCAACAATGTTGTAAGCAGCGCTCGATTCCTCCAGCACTCGTGAGAACGACACGGGAACCTGGACGCAGCGGAAACCCTCGGATCAATCCCTCCGTTAAAGAACGTCCTGCGGACACCCCCCGCCCTAAGGGGGCGGGCCCGTGTCGATTTAGGACCTTTTCCTCGTGTGACCTGTGCCCCCCGAAGGAGAAGAGGGGGAAACAACCCGACTCTTTGGGGCGCTTGAAG
>FN649738.1:321828-429979 GCA_000310025.1 Ectocarpus siliculosus
TGGCCGGATGTTGTTTTCATCGCAACTTGGTTTAATCTTCTCCGGGCATGGGATACCGCGGCTTTTTCTCTCTCTCTAAAAAGCTGACCGGGGTGCGAGAGAGGAAGCAGGGGCACCCCGGACACCTCAGAGAGATGGGCCTCCTTCCGTTCCCGGTGGAGGACGTCATGTGTCCCGGAGAGCCCAGGGCGTTACACCTATAGGAGGGGCGTGTCCCCCGGGGGGAGATTGGGGGGGGTTGTCATGAGCGTCCCTGGTGTTAAATCGGGGGGCGGCGGGGAGGGGGGGGGGGGGTACTCATAGTCGTGCATGCCGTAGTCGTTTGACCATTGACCTCGCATCCCTACAAAGCCGGGACGGAGCATGCCGGGTTCTCACCGGACCAGGCTCTCACATCACCAAGCGCGAAGCGCCGTGAGGTATTTGGCGAGTCGCATGAAGGGTGAGCTGCATCCTGCTAAGGGTGTTCGGCATCTTGTGCTTACTTCCTTGCGTACGGATGACAGCTACGTATGACTTAATTTATTTTCTGGTGCTTTCACTTCCAGAGACAGTTGTAAGCACTGTGTAACTGCCTCGAGGAAGCTTGACCATTTTAACACAACGTGGTGCGATCATCCCCCGTTGCGCGGAGTGAGGTTCTCGACCCCGCACAACATAATCTACTCGACCACCATTATGGTTACCGCCAAAAAAAAACCGAGGTAAAAAAAAAAACGGTAACCTGGTTGCCGAGTTCACGAAGTGAATTGGCTTGTTTTACAACGTCGTTGCCAAGCGACGAAAACCCAACCCCGATGGCAAACACCGAGTGGGGGGCTTGTTTTACAACGTCGTTGCCAAGCGACGAAAACCCAAACCCCGATGGCAAACACCGGGGGGGGCGGCTTGTTTTACAACGTCGTTGCCAAGCGACGAAAACCCAACCCCGATGGCAAACACCGGGAAAGGGGGGAGGGGGGGCGTACTCATTTGTTGCTTGCCGTAGTCATTTGACCATTGACCACGCGTCCCTTTCGAGACGGAGCACCGTTCCTACACCTACTAGAGACACCACCAACATTTGGGAGCTCTTTACGTTTCTGCCACAAACTCCATAAAAATTTCTTGCACATCTTATCCCCGTCCTCTAGGGCCTCTTGTGCCCACCATCTATCCCCAATTATCGCGATCGTTTTTTCGCTGTTGTCTAATTTACCAAACTTGTCCATGTCACACCCTCTCTGTCTCATTTCCTCCTCGAGATCCTCTCTTTCCTTCCTGTACAACTCACACTCCCCAACTATGTGGGGTCTACTCTCCTCCGATTTGCCACATGGACATGTGTGTCTATCCTCCTCTTCCTCTCTCCTACGGCTGGTATACCTCTTCCTCCGTTCTGGCAAGTCCAGATCGCCTACTCCAAATTGCAATTTCAGCTTTTTCGCATAGTCCATGGGGCCGTCCAAGTACTTCTTCATCCCTATCCCTTCTTTCAACTTCCCGTATATCTCCAAGTGGTCTTCGCTTCGTACCTTCTTCCGAAGGGTTGCCTCCTCCCTACTCTCTAGCATCTCCTTGACTTTCGTCTTGAACCCCCCGAACCCTTCCGTGTCCAACGTCTCCTCCTCGTCTCCTATCTCCTTCCAAACCTTCTCTACCACCTTGTCCCATATGATTCCCTTCTTCCCTGGAGTCGTTTTTCCCCAAGCTGCCTCGTCAACCATGGCTGGTAGTCTATCGTCCGACATTCTACTTACCTTGTACTGCCAATTCAACTTCTGCATGTCTCTCTTTGTTTTAAGAGAGTACATTCCCAATTCTGCTCTCAATACAGTGTTGCTCGTTGTACTTGAACATCCTAGTATTTTCTTGGCCGCTGCCATCTGCACCGTTTCCAGCTGCTTGACGGCCTTTTCGTTACCTTCCCATATCTCTCCTGCATACTCTAGCTTAGGTACAATCACATTCAAGAGAATACACCTCTTAATCCTAGTGTCTAGGTGTGGGTCCGTAAGGATCTCGTCCATCTTGCCTATCTGAGCTTTACTCTTCCCAATCAACTTCGCTATGTGTGCGTCCCATGAGCACTCCTTCGAAATCTCTACTCCCAGGTACGTATACTTGTCTACTACCGGTAGTTCTTCCTCCCCCCATTTCCATTTGAATTCTACGGGATTTTTCTTATCTTCGTTACAGACCACTACTGCGCATTTTCCTACGTTCGCCGACAATCTCCATTTTCGGGTGTATCCTACCGCCGCATCTATTTGTTCTTGCAACCCTTCTGGTGTTTCGGATACCCCCACGAAATCATCTGCAAACATCAGTCCGGACACACTCTTTCCCTCTACTTGGACTCCCTGTCTTACTGCTTCAACCGCCCTTATCAAATCGTTGATGTAAATCTTAAAAAGAGTGGGTGACATCGTACAGCCCTGTGCGACTCCTTGGAGTATATCCACGTACTTCGAAATTTCCCCATCCAACATCACCGCACTTCTTGTGCATTCTGTCATATTTTTCAACATCCTCCACATTTTCCCCCGGATGCCGATGTCCCACATCTTTTTCCACAATCCATTGCGCCATACGGTGTCGTACGCTTTTTGTATGTCGAGGAAGAAACAGTATGTCGTACGCCCGGCGTCTTTCCTACCTTGGATGATTTTACTCAACGTATATACATGGTCTACACAACTACGATCTGGTCTAAATCCAGCTTGTCCTTCGTTGATCTTTTGTTTCCACTCCAACATGTCTCCCATTCTATTGTCTATCATCTTGCCAAACAGTTTCCCCACTGTGCTCAACAGGGTTATCCCTCTATAATTCCCCGGGTCAGCTTTATCCCCCTTTTTGAACAGGTTCACGACTACTCCTTCTCTCCATCTCTTCGGCGCGTACTCGTGTTTCCATATCCAGTTGAACATCCGGACCAACATGTTAATCATCCCCTCCCCCCCCTGTTTCAAAAGCTCGTTCACAATTCCATCAGCCCCTGCCGCTTTTCTATTCTTGAGTTTCGCTACGCAGTCCTCTACCTCTTCTCGTGTGAACTCTCCCTGCAACCCGTCTACATCACTACGTTCCCTCTGAGATCTTTCAACGTTTTCCTCTGCCCACGAGTTGATTTCCTTCTCAAACTCCGAGTCGAAGTTGTCGTTGGTGGTGGGTGTCCCAAGTTTGCGGTAGTGCTCTACTAGTACTTCCCTCTTTCCTTTAGAAGTGCTTACCATCTTACCCTCGGCAGATCTTAGTGTCGTTATTTCCGTGTCTCCCCCTCTTTTCTTGCCCACTATCCCTTGAATTCCTACCCACATTTGCTTCATCCCCCCCTCAAAATCTTCGTTAGTCTTTTGGACTACTTCCTCCCACAACCCTTTCTTCTTCTTCACGACCAACTCCTTCACCCTCTTTCTACTTTCAACATACTCCTTCCATCCTGCATCTGTTTTCCCTGCCGCATATTTTGCGTGTGACTCTCTACGTACTCGAATTGCTTGCTTGATTTCTTCGTCCCACCACTGCTCTCTTACAAACTATCAACTTTCTACCTAGTACTCTGCTTGCTGTTGTGTTTACCAGCTCTTCCCACCCTTCTATGATTCTAGACCCGGCCTGGTCCCGGCCTTCGGCATCCTTCGGTGTACCCATTGCCTCCATCAACTCCGAGAGTTTCTTGTCGTTTATAGCCATCTCTTCTTGGAACTCTACCCTCGGGGGGGGGGGGCGTATGGCTCAATGCTGGAACTGCTGTATTGCATTACTACTGTAAAGTGCAGCGACCCAAGATCTATCGAGCCTTCAAGTTGCGCGGAAATCGAAACACTGGAGCGGTAACAGTCACTACTCCACCCCGCTATTGCCGCATGACGGAAGGAACCACCGCACATGTCGTCAGTGCTGGAACGGAACAAGCATCGACTGCTGTGGTATTGTCTCGAACGGGTGGTCCTTTTGTGGCTGCCCCGTGTATATATTTTCTAAAAACATCTGCCGCCACCCCCTCTTGTGTTCCCTCCCGCGCTCCCCTTGGCCCCCAACAGGCACGCTTCTTGTCGTTGTTCGAGAACGCGATCAAGAACCACGGGGGGTGTGTAGGGGGAGCGATCTTCGTAGATGGTGAGAGAGTTGTTCGCCAGGGGAAGATGAGAAAGGTGTTCCATTGTTTGGAAGGCCAACTGGCCGAGGAAACGCCAAGCAGCAGTCATGAGAAGAAAAATATACCGTGTATGTTTTTAAGCGTTTTTTGGCAGTTTTTGGCATACGGCGAATAACAGCCTTCGTGGACCACACCCGTCCCCTTGGTGTTCTGGATATGTGCCATTCAGTGAACCAGCAACCTGTAACATGAACCAGCAACCTGTAACATAGCAGCTTGTAGAAACGGCTCGAAACACGCAAGGTACCGCCATGTCGCCGTTACACCTTACTGCATCATTTATTGTGGGCATTTCGAAGAGTCACAGGTAGGTGTAGGCACGTTTTGTTCCACGTCCTCTAGCTCAGACCGCGTGTTTGGTGTGGGCTGGCTGCACAGCTTGGCGCCATCTCCACCGTTCACACAGCCAGCAACCCCAACCCTTGCACGACCCCATTGGCGGTACTAGTTGCCTACTCCCGTTGTCTGGTGGGAAGTCGCACGTCGATATTCTTCGTCGCAACCTTGTGAATCCCCTCTAAAACGATCGAGAGACATTGATGCAGCATCACTCATTCCGTTTCCACTTGTCGCTGTCAGACGGCGTGTTGGTGAGGGTCGGACAGCTGTGCGACATCGTGGCGTGGGAGCGTGAAGAGGTCGGGGTGTCGGTAGCCCTGCGGTGCATCGGGCGGTGTGAGATAGGCGGTGAGGACAAGCACTACCGAGGGTCTCTTGAGTTCGCATCGACCGCGCTACACATGCATACACCGTTCAAAAATTAAATCAAACTTTGTAGCACTGTGTATATACATGGGTCACCCCCTGCGACGATGTTCGCTCCCGGCAACGTAAGATGAGGGGCGATGGCTCGTGGGCGGGTGGCCATACGTGTTGGCGTTCAATCGGACGGGGGCGGAGGAGTAGACAGGTTTTTGCGGGGTTACGCTTCTCTCCCTTCCCCTTCTAATCTACTCGGTTCATGACGTGAAGGTCTCATACCGATATCTGGAACGAACGTTCCTCGGACCTACACCGATCTCTGGAACGTTCCTCGCACCTGAACCGATCTGTGGAACGTTTCTTGCACCTGAACCGATCCTTGAAATGTTCCTGTTTCACCAGCACTGATTTCTGGAACGTTCCTCGCGACGCCCCTCGTATCGCGCAATTCGTTTGGCAGACGTGACGAACGTAGACCCTTACATTCGCGCGAACGTCCGCGAGGTTCGAGACGTGGTCGGCATGGACGAGCCTGACGAGGAGGGGGAGGACAACGGCGTCGTTTCCTCCGATGTGAGCCTGAGTCCTCATCATATCGTCGAATGTCATGGTGCCGTTTATGCATGTGCGCGGTTGTCTGCGGTACCTAGGTCTGTCTCGTTTTTGTGTGTTGAACACGTCTGCATGTTGCTGTGCTGCTACTGCTGCTCTTGGTGGTGTTTGTAAAGATGATGTGGCAGCAGCCGCTACCAATGCTGGCGCTTGTGCTCATGGTTTCACTTGCTTGATGCTGTGAGGTTTGACGCTTCTGCCTGGACCATATTTTTCCCGTCAGCAGCACCAAGCCATGCTTCCACCGCAATAACCTGGATACCCACTTTGCAAATGCTTCACACGCGTTTTTGTTGTGTAGGTGTTCAGCCTCCACCGACAGTGCGTGGAACTAGAGGGGAAGATGGCGACAGCGGCCGGGGGTAACGTGGGGTGGGAGGACGAAAGCGGGAGGAGGCCGTCGCCTTCTCGAAGAAGAAGTCCCTGAAGAAAACGATGACGAAGTCGACGAAGACGACGAAGACGACGACGATGATGATGAGCTGTTGGACGATGATGACGTCACAGCAAGCGCGGAGGAATTCGAAGGAGCGGGGAGCGCTGGCGGCGCCGAGGTTGACGATCTCATGGAGAGATTCCAGCGAGGCGGCGGCGAGCTGGACCTAAGCCAGCTGGGCGGCGGTAGCAGCAATGGGGATTACGAAAGGCGATTATCTGTGTCGATAGCGGGAGCGGCGGAGGACATTGTCGCCGGGTGGGAGGCGGAGGATGAGGAAGAGGAGGAGGAGGAAGAGGAGGAGGAGGAGGATGAGGAGGAGGGTGGGAAAGCAAAGGGGCTGGGGGACTTGCTATGGGGGCATGAGGCATACGAGAGCGACGGCTTCGACTCCAGCCTAGAGGACCAGGTCGAAGCCATGTAAGTTGGTTTGCTGCCCGCCCATGCTACCCTCTCCACAGCCCATTCTAGGTGTCAAGTAGAAAATGTAATTTTTGGTCGTAGATGCTATCTGTTTTCCAGCAAGTTGCCTTCACATCCGTTCCAGGTTTGTTGGAGCCCCGAACATGCCTAGATCGGTAGGGACTGAAAAGAGCTTGGGCAATGTTTCTAAGCTTGCAATGATACTTGCACGCGGACGTAGATCCTCTATTATTTTTTGCGCGGCTACACGGAGGATCTTGAACGTCTCGCCCGTCGCTACCCGAGCTGCGGGAAGGTCATATAAACATGGAAGAACAAACCGCGGCCATTTTTTCTGCAAGGAGTGACCTGCGCAACCTACTAAACGTACGCCAGAAGCACAGGTGACTGCAAGGTACGGCGCTCCCGTAAAGTAGACAGCCTTGGGTCAAGCACCCTTTCATTGGCGACCCCTCTCTCGACACCTGACTAATAGGTAGCGCATGAACAGACGGTCGTCGCAGCGTACGTGACACACGAGAAAGAGTCTTGGTCTTCTCTAACCCGAGCTCTCTTGGTTGATGTTCTTGCCGTCTCCTTCAACACGCAGCAACCCCTAACCACAGGCGCGGCCGCCTTCGATCTCTTAGTTGATGGTCTTGCAATCTCCTTCAACGCGAAACAACCCCTTATCACAGGCGAGACTCCCTTCGATCTCTTGGTTGATGCTCTTGCGGTCTCCTTCCAACGCGCACTTGCCAGGTACGAGTGCCTGAAGGCGCACCTTACCGTGAGCCTGGAGGAGAACAGAGGCGGGGCAGACGCGGCCGCTTTCGGCGCCGCCGCCAAGAAGACGGGTGGGGACCGACCGTGGGGCGCCGCAAGCGGCCCCCAAACCATCGCCGACGTGGTCGCGGCAGCAGCAGCAGCCGCGGGGTCGTCGGGCGGGGAGGTGCCCCCCTCTGACGAGGGGGACGGGGAGGGGCAGTACCTGTGGGGGTGTACCTCGCCGCAGGAGGAGCGGGAGCAGCTCGTGTCGTTCGCGTCCCTCGGGTGCTTTGATCCGAGTGCCCGCCTGCAGGTGTGAGGGTTTGCCTTGGTTGCTTCTGCCGTGTTTTTTTTTTTTCTGGGACTCGTCGTGTTTATTTTATTTCTTCCGGTGGTGACTTGGCTTGACTGCTTGCTAGTCTCGATGAAGACCCCGCAAACACGCCTCCTTCCGTGCGCCATGACGGCCCGCACCACGCGCTCGTTTTGCGATGCATCCAGGGGATCGGAATAGTATGCCCGCTCGTTGATTGGTTGGCGGCAGCTGTATCACGCCGCTCTTCTCCGTCGGTGTGTCTCGCTCCGCGATATCCATTCCGCGGTGTGCCTATGTAGCTGTTTTTCGTTGCAGATTGACGTTCTTGTTTCTGTTCGCCGTCTGGGGTCGAGTTTGTATTAGCAATGATCGATGAAGCGTTTCCGATCCGAACAAAAAGCATTTTGGACGTGTTGCGGATATTGTGATGGCAGCCTACATTTGCGTCTCGTGCGCATCGATGTGGTCCGTGTTGTTTGTACTGTAAATCCTGCTCGGTGATGATCGTTGGTGCGTGTCTAACTTGCCGCCTCTCCGCCTGCCGTATTGATTGTTCGTCGCATGCTGGCGCTGCTGAGTGCAGTCACTGATGCTCATGTCGACCGGAGAAAGGCTGCGGATGGCAAGAGACGCATTAGCCGAACGTCTCAAGGTGCTCGTGGCTAAAAGTGCTCTCAGCCAACTAGGAGACTGATGGCTCGAGAGTTCCGTACTGTGATCGGCTGAATTTCTCCCATCGTGTTGGGAAAGTGTAACCCTCCACAGGACAACCCGCTTGATGCAAGCGTTTGGAGATTCTCCTGCCTGGCGTCATCGTCCGGGATGTAGCGGCACGACGAGCAAGGCCACGCCGCTGTATGCATCACATTTTCCTTGTCTTGGGGGGGGCGTTTTTTTCGTGTTGTGGTGGGGTCGGCTTGTGCAGGTCGGTATACTAATCTATTGGTGTGGCCGGGGTGACAAGTTTCGAAAAAAGAGTGAGTTATTCTCGTGCATTCCAACGGCGGCGGAGTGGTTCTTTCTCTCTCTCTCTCTCTCTCAGGGCTTGCACCTTCGACGGAATTTTGTAAATTGCAGGGATTTGTGTGTGTGTTTGTGACGGTTGGAGGGTGAGACACGGAGAAGGCGGAGATTATTTTACTTTTGTTTTTCGGGAATGTTACGACCACATGCGACTGCGCATCTCTTGGTTTCACTGACCTCTCTGCGGCGTGTTGTACAGCAGAAAACGACCGGGGCGGTTTTGATAGGCACACGCAACTAGCAGCGCATTCACTTGCAGCTGACTATTTAAGAAACACAGCTACAAAACACAAATACCAAGAGAAGGCAAACTTTGTCCTGACCCCTTAGAGTCGACATCGCCGGTGTGAATTGGTTGGGTTGTGTGAAGTTGATCGAAGCTGGACTCGGATCTGGTCCAGGAGGCATACCCGGCACGACGTGGCTTTCAGCAGTAGCTCGTCTTCGAAGCGACGGCTGTGACAGCTTGAGAAATTTGACCGGAGACTAAAGGAAGTTATGCCATGGACACCCCACGCCTTCGGCTTCATACCTCGTCCGCGCATAAACGCGTAAGGCAGTGCGAACGATGTCGGAAAAAGTCAAGGAGGATGGCCGCAGTCTCCACGATCGTCCCACGTGCCCCACACCGCAGAAATCAGGAGCGTGGAATGTACAAGTAGGCCAGAGAACTTCTGCACAACCATCTCTTCAAAATCGTGCCAACCCGACCCCGCCGTATATACGCGTGTACTCGTGTGCTGTGGCCCGCAATCATACACCACTTTCGATTTTCAACACCGAAACTATCTCGACCACTCTTGCGAACAGCCCACTCCTCAAAATCCAGACTGTAATGATGATGCACTCTTCGCTCTCGCCAAGACGTCCCTTCTCAAGCAACAACCGGACGGTCGCCGCTCTGCCCAAGGGCAAAAAACCGTTTCACTCTCAAGGGCGAGCATCCTGCACTTTGCCTTTTCCACAGCACGGGGAATACAGCACCCAACTCAACAGGGCATCCCCTATCCCCAACCCTCTTCACGAACTGGCGAGGGTCCAAAAGAAAGCCAACAGGACGCACTGAAAGAACCCCCGTACCGCGTGACCGAAAACCGGGACTTCCAGCCCCTCCGGAAGCTGCGCCCCGTGTGAAAACATGTAGATGTTGGCCGGGGTTACCGCCAGCACCAGCGCGAACAGCCCCGCCGCCGCCGCGCGCTCCAGGCCCAGCTCGGCGCCCACCCCGAGCCCGCCGAGGGCTAGCCCAACGCCACCGGCCAGCTCCGCGATGCCGGTCCACTTGACGTGAAAGCTGGAGGTTCCCGGGAGGTACCAGAACCCCCACGCGCCGCGTCCCGGGTAGATGTTGCAGAACTCCCGGAGTAGGGTGAAGTGGGCGATGCCTGCGGCCGAGAAGGTTAGGCCGAGGAGGGGCGCCCAGGTGAACTGCCAGATGGCGTACCACCCCGCCGGAAGCGCCGCCTCCAAGGATTGGAGACCCGCGAGCACGGCGATCGTGCCGGCGCCGAGGCCTGCGAACACTCCCGCAACGATCAGCGCCTGTTACAGGGGGGGAGGGCGGGCATGAGGAGTGTCGGCTTTGGCTGGGGTTGTTGCAGCGATGGGGTTCGGCAATGTGGAGATGTAGAGCACGATGACCTCGCTAAGAATGAGGTCAAAGGTTTGAGCTTGAAGGAGAGACGGGGGCTTCGCATAAAATATATGGTAATAATTAGACCCAATGTCCAGGAGTGTAAAACTAACATGTAGTCACGACTAGAACTTAGGGCTATCGGGGCACAGATGCAAAACCATGTTTTAACCCGCTCCTCTGCGGCAACCAGGTTACCGCTTTTTTTTTGCCTTTGGTATTTTTTTTTTGCGGTAACCATGAATGGTGGTCGAGTAGATTATGTTGTGCGGGGTGGAGAACCCTCACTCCGCGCAAAGGGGATGATCGCACCACGTTGTGTTAAAATGGTTACGCACCCTCGAGGCAGTTACACCGTGCTTACAACTGCCTCTGGAAGTGAAAGCACCAGAAAATAAACTAAGTCATACGCAGCTGTCATCCGTACGCAAGGAAGTAAGCACAAGATGCCGAACACCCTCAGCAGGATGCAGCGCACCCTTCATGCGACTCGCCGAATACCTCACGGCGCTTCGCGCTTGGTGATGTTAGAGCCTGGTCCGGTGAGAACCCGGCGTGCTCCGTCCCGGCTTTGTAGGGATGCGAGGTCAATGGTCTCACGACCACGGCATGCACGACTATGAGTACACCCCCCGTCTGTAACCTTCCCTGCAAGAACCAAACGACCATGTTCGTCGTTCCAGGTACACGTGAACCCCATCCAGACATTCCCCCCTGAGCTGATCCCTTGGCAAGGGAGAGGAGAGGACGAGAACAGGGCATTGTTGGAAAACGTTTGAGGGGGGCTTGCCCGGGTCGGTGCAGCCCCCTTGTCCTTCATCCCACCCCAACCACGCTAAGCAACGGACGTAGTCGAACCTGGGTGGGCTTGGCCAGATCGCTCACTCCAGATGGGCAGGGGGGGAGATCGTCAGGATCGCCCTGGGGAAACGGCATCAGCAACGGCAGAGGGTAGTACAAATTGTACAGCAGTGTTTCTGTTGTTGGTTGTAAGCAAATAGCCCGCCAGGTGCACGTTAAGCCCTCTGATGCTCGTGATCGAGCTAGGTATTTGCGAAAAGTATGCTTTACTCTTGCGGACCGCTGATCGACCTCCCACACGACGCGCCAACTGCGCCCCTGGGCGCCCACAGGTGGAGCCCCCTGGGAAAATGAAATAGTGAACCACGCCGTTGCTGTGGTCGTGACCTCACCACCTTTTGACCGCTACGTTGTCACTCTGCCTGGGAAGGGATGGCAACGCACCCATCGCGCTCAACCTGGTGTGGACACTGACCCTGACCGGTGTTGTACATGGCACTGCTGTGTTACTCGACTGGTGTACCATTTCTTCGTGTGGTCCGAAATGCTGACGACATCAGCATCAATAGGAGGCCAACCTACACACCTTGTTGAGGACAGCAACATTCACCATTTGCATACATACCGTTGGTTCGATCTTGGAGCTGGAGAGACTCTACAGTACAGCAGTAGTCGAAGCAGCAACAAATGTAAGACACGCGCGACAAGTTGCTTTAGACGTTGCTGAAAGATGGTGTTGATCAGGATCGATCATGTTTCTGACACAGCATTTAGCGATATGGATTCACCTGTTCAATAACTGTACCCCAAGCTGTCGTGACTTTCTCCACAAACCCCACTTCCTCCTCGCCACTGCTACCCGCGGTCATCTGCGGTGTGGGCCGCCTGTTGAGTGTCGACAGCAGTGGTGATCCTCCTGGGCTAGCCAGCCTGCTCTTGCTGACGCGATGCTTGAGGTGCGACATCGGCTGGCCGATTGCCGTAAAAGCGCGACCTCGAGCGACTATCGAGAGGAGAACCACCCACACAATGGTCCTGCCGGAGTGGAGCCTCTGGCAACGTCTCGATCTACTACCGAAAATCCTCATTTGGAAGCGCTAATCACTGCTCGCTGCATGCTGCTTGCTGCTTTGCTGTCCTCCGAGTGCGGCGAGATTATGGTGAGCATGGGTTTCAGTCACAGCAGTTCTCGAGGCGTGGTCATCGGTCTTTGAATAACGGTCAGCATCAGCATGTCATCACACGCGCATTTATTGGCCAATGTACCCCGACCGAAGGTGTCGCAGTTCCCAAGGACAGACGCCAACTATAGAGCAACGTACCGAGGGTAGGGACAGGTTGAACCAATCAGAAAGGTTGTTGTTGTCGTGTTGATGTGTACCGCTTTTTTGGTAGGGCCTTTCGGGAAGCCTCTTCACAAACGAAGTAACCGGTTCCTCTTCCATCCCGAATCCCAAACTGCTCGATCGAGAGAGTAACGACAAGACGCCACAAAACCCGCTACGCTTGAACGTAAATCATTTCCAGGCGGGATCCCTGAGCCACCACTGGGTGTGGGCCGGTCGTCGGCTGGTCTGGAGCGCCTTCCCGCTGGCTGATCTGCTAGGTGAGTACCGCGCCCCTCGTTTACCTCGCCCCCAGGCTCACCGATCTTCCGGCCACACGCGTCTCGTGCGTCCTACATATTATCCTAACTTAACCCTGATTTGGCCGCGTCGGTGGCCCTAGCTCACTTAATGGCTGCAGGATGCAAAACATGATGCTATTGATGAGCACACCATGGCGGCGGTGCTGTCGTTGCGGTCCCATTCCTGTGCGGGTTCGGGTAGCATGTTTTCCCCACGGCCGTTGAAACATGACTGTACCCAAAACGACGTCGGGCTTGCTCCGCCTTTAGGCTCGTGTAACCGTTTCTTCGGCCCGTTGTCGTCGCAGCCGTCCGGCAGGTTCGGACAAGTGATCGAACTACCGCGTTTGGAGCGCATTCAGGGGCAGCGCAAGGCACTCACTCGCAGAGGAGGCTGTGAGAGACGTACAACAGCAGCAGGACGGATGAGGCTGAGGCCACGCTCCCGCAATGCAAGGGAGCGAAAAAGCCGCACGCAGGGCAAAACGCCAGCGAGCCCCGAGGCGATCGATTCCGGCCGGTCCAGGCGTCCCCTTCCTCCGCCCATAGAGATGGATTCACCGTTCCGCGTGTCTGCCACGGTTGCGCAGCGGCACGGCGGCGGCTCGCGTGTTGCATCGCCCGACCCACGCCGCGGCGGACCTGTGGCAGCCACGCGGAAGGAAGGGTATAGATCCATCTGTACGGGGGTTTGAAGGTGACGCTCGAACCGGCCAGAATCAATCGCCTCTGGGCTCGCTGCGGGCGCCGACGTGCCCTGCCGCCACTTCGCGCGGCTTTCGCTGCCTTGCGGGAGCGCTTGGTGCTTGGCCTCAGCCCCCTCCTGCTGCACTAGATATACGTCCGCCCTCATTGCACGAGGAGAGGAACTACAACACCCTTTCCGTATCTACAAGAAATTGGTGGAGTTTTAGGCATGGACTTCGATCTGTGGCGTTTTGAGCAGCCTTTCTGCGGTGGGGGTTAAACCTGCGCGGCATGATAGTATCCCGCCGTGCGAACATCAGCAGATCAGCAACAGATATCTCTGTTTAGGCTTGATTCCTAGTGCGGCAGGGCAGTTACGGTCAAGAGGCGTACAGACCGCCGAAATAAATCAAAATTCAAGAACTTAACTTGAGGGTCTTCGTGAAAAAAAATCTGGACACATCGGCCTACTACAATATTCGAAAATCGGGGTCCGTGTGTGTGTGTGTGTGTGTGTGGAGGGGGGAGGACTCTATTTTCTATATATGGTAAGGGACACCGTGGATAAAAAACCTCTGCAATAGGGGGGTCAATGACTTATATGTGCGTGAACGAAGACCCCTATTCAAATTCCTATATAAAACAGATAACGAAATTGCCCTCCCAGGGTGGTTATGTGTCCGGATATTTTTTTGACGTCGACCCTTGACTTCAGCACCATTTGCGAGCTTCGTTAAGAATCCCTAGACTAAAACCTACATATCTAGCGACCATTCGTAGCGTGACTCTAGGAACTAAGAACCCCAGCCTCGGTCAAAACTATCTAGAGGGTCTTGAGCGGTGGCGCGTTTTGTATAAATTAGCTCAAGAAGACGACGCGACCGCCATGGAGGCGGATACATTACAGGCTTGCCAATCTACCCAAGAAAGGATATATATATATATATGCTGCCAAAATGACATGATGGCATGCATGCAGCAGTACGTCCTCAGCAAGCTCTCGACGAGGCGTCCCAACGCAGGCACGGCCACGATTTCTTCAAAATAATGTGTTGTCTTGAAGTCGAGCTTTGCAAATCGGTCTTTCATGTACGACCTACGGCGTGCTCATGCGCATATCTCTAGCCTTGACTCGAAAACACTTCGCGAGGAATCAACAACAACGGCAACCAATTGGGTGGGTCCTGTTCTATCTACCTTAATTACCAATGCAATTAACCGTGCGACGACAAAGAACAAGAGTGATATTTACGAAAACTGAACAGCGACAAAAAACGAAACACTACGGCGGGAGAGATGGACACATGACTCCGCATGCACCTTACCAAACAAACACTGCACCGTCGTACTGATGCACCACCCTCGCCACCACAAAGTAGGTTCCGTCAACGGACATCAACCGAGGAAACAAACACGAAGCGGCAGCACTCAAAGAAGGGCAACAGTCCTCCTCGGCACTGTTCTCCGCAGAACCAACACCACGTACGGTAGCTCTCCTATCGTGCTTGTCGCAAACTGCTAGTTACGACGGGCTCGACGCCTGGCTGGCGCTGTTGCCGCTCTTGGTACCACATACATCACCTCTATTGATCGGCGATTTCTTTGAAACCGCAACCGGGGGTCCCATGCACTGCTCTCGAATCTAGGGGAATCACCGCGTGCCGCTGTACCATCACGCAACAGGGGCTCAGCAAAATCCTGACACAGGGTTGCCATCGCGGGACCCCGGCAAGGATTTATGTGCGGGACGAACAAAAAAATAAAAAAGGCACTCCACTCTACAATACGTATGCCAGCGGCAGCTCTGCTTTCGGGGGCAATACGTTACGGCGCTAGCCACTAGCCCAGCGCACCTGAGGAACTACTATATCGTCTACGCTACAAAGGAGCAAACAGTATGACGAGATGGCAGAACACGAAAGGCTTTACACAGCAAACACGGGGGGAGCTGAACACGCGCATGGCAGCACTAGTATCGCTGTGTACCGACAACCAGATGGCAGAACACAAAAGGCTTTACACAGCAAACACGGGGGGAGCTGAACACGCGCATGGCAGCACTAATATCGCTGTGCACCGACAACCAACAGAACAAGTCACACGAACACCAAAACGTCACACCTGCCGTTGCCCATATTCAAGACATGACCACTTGACACACCGCAGGTTTTTCGGAGAGGAGCGGGTGCTTTACCCCCGCTCGGTTTTCTCCAAGGTTGACCCAAGCTCACAGCCCAGAAACGCGGACTCCTCTCCGTACCCCCCCCCCCCTCAGCTGTTGTTCTGCGGGTGGGGGTAGTCGTGGCCGCTGCGGTCAAAGATGCAAAAGCCGCTTCGAAACCCGGCTCCCTCACGCTAAGCTCTTGGCCACCCTCTACACCAACGTATATAGACTTATAACACACGGGAGACAACGGTCAATATGTACCAGGACAACACAACAAACACACGCCGGTGCAAGCAGACGACGGGGGTATCCGCAAGCACGGGTCTGCCTGCTCAAGGGGGGTTCCAGAGGCCCAGTACCCGCCAGCGGATGACCGTACCGTCCACTCACTAGTACGATCGAAGTTTTTCCGATTCCCTCGCTAAGCTCGTCCCGCCGTTCTTCCATACCGTCCCCAGCGCCTCCGCGGTCTGCCTCTTGAAGATCGACAGCGCTAGGTCGTACAGCAGGAGGTCTCCCCCCACGGCCTGCCTGATCTCCGGAGAGCTATGCGCCCACCGAAGCAGCATCTCTCGCTCGCTCGACTTGGGGCCCGGGTTGACGGCCTCCTCGCCGCCCCACTGCTGCACCGGGCTGCTGATTACGGCGTCGAACAGCTCCATCGACAGCTCCCACTCCTCGAAAATCCCCACAGCGGTGTAGCTCAGAAGGACGTCCTGTTTTCGGTAGGGAGGGAGGTAAACGAATGGTGCCGAGTGAGGTAAATGAATGGTGCCAAGGGGAGGTAAACGAATGGTGCAAAGTGACGTCGTGTGTACATCCTTACAGTACGCCGGGCGCAAGGAGACCTTAGTCACTGAAAGGTCAACCGTCTGTGGTGGGGCGTGTACATATGTATATGGTACGCTCGCTGCGGTTCTGAGAGAAAAAGAAAACGGGTACTCTAACCGCCCGCACCTCTGCTACGGCCAGCAGACTCCAGTCTTCAACGCCGTTGAGATGCGTCGGTGGCTCTTCGACCATATCATGCTCGCAGAAGGCGCCGGGGGGGCAGTAGGAGGCGAAGCTGAGCTGGAACATAGCCTTGCACATCCAGTCCTCCCTCGCGAAGTCTAACAGCCGAGATGTTAACGGGTCCGGGTGGCTATGCCCCCCACACCACTGGTCATGCCCGAGAGAACAGCCGCAGGAGGAGGAGGAGGAGGAGGAGGACGAGGGCGAGCAAGACGTCAGGCAGCAGAAGGAAGGCGAAAGCATACGACAAAAGTCATGTGCGGTCATTTCTCCCATCATACGCATGAGACCCCTGTTGATGTGAGCACCAGACGTCTCCAAAACACACGGAGAAAAAACCAAATAGGTGCAATTATCCGACAATAAATCAGCCTTGTCTTGTTTTCGTGTGCGTGTGCCATGGTAACACTACTGTACACTGGTGCAAGTTGGGGGAGGGTCTAAATAGAGCGTTGTCCATAGGCGCGCAGGCTGAAACAGTATTCGTTTGATGTATGTTGTTGGTTTTGGGGGGGAAAGAAGATCGGTCGACAGATGCAACGGCATACTGTTGCTGTCTTGACAGCACTGTAGAAACGTTCTGGTATCCGCTAAATACCTTGCCCGTACCGATCCAACTGACGCAGAGGCCTGCCGTGGTCACAAGCCAACCATTACCTACCCACAGAGGGATACACCATTCTACATGTTGAACGGAATTCAAAAACATAATATGCGTAGATCGCGCCGAGGGCCGGCCGGTCGGCTTCTCACCTTATTCGGCCGAACCTGCTTATCGTGGAAGGTCGGACAGTAGTAGAAAGCCGATACCAGGCGATCGATGGGATGTCTCATCATCGTGAAGTAGTCGCACCGTCGCCCCAGCTCCTCCATTGGATCCCTGTACACAGCGTTGGAGATCGAGATCGACATCGACATACTCGTGAGAAACGTACACCAGCAGTAGCAGTCGGCGAAAGCATTCCGGTCGGAGATAACTCAAGATGGTTGGGAAGGCATGAATGGATGCTGGGTTGAAACGACTGCTCGTCAGAGCTCGAGATGATGTGGACCGCTGGGGTGTGGTAGAGCGGCCTAGACATCATTTTGAAAAACGTACGTAGCCCCCTAAAAAGTGGTCAGTGTCGCCGAGCCATCCGTCAGAGTTCCACATGCACACCGACGACAACAAAACTACAACGCCAATATTCGGGCATCGCAATGTCACCATCACCATCCAAGCCGCCGACAGTCTCAGCACCAGCAACGGCATCAGCATTTTCCGGCATCTACGTTCGCAAATACCATAGCAAATAACCCTTACCGGCACAGCAACTGGATCACAGCAACGTCCGATCAACCGCATCATGTGAGGACATGCCGCAAAATAAAATAGTCCCAACGTTGTAAACTTGCAAAAAAAGGTGAGTATTTAAGTATTTAGACCTGTGGACGCAATGGACACAGAAGTCCACATCGCTGGCTCCGGCGTATGATAGCTTGATAGTAGCCCAGCGCCTTAAGAAAAACAAACAGCAGACTGCTGTGGAAGGAGATGAATTCGTTTTACGGCTTGCAAGAACAAAAAAAGCACAGGTTTGCTTCTGGTACAACGAAACAGTGAAATCACCTTAATAACTCGACGTAGCCCATGATGACAGACGAGTGGTGTAGCGCGTCAAGGCAGGCCTCTGCAGAAGATGGCCCTATCACACACAGGCCTGCGAACGACAAACGATGGCAGGTGCAATGGACAGCAGTCCATGGGTGGGGCTTGTGTGGTGCAGACGTTGGCCTTACCACACACAGGACTGTGAGCAAACAACAAGCAATACCGCACAAAAAGTGGGCGTACAGCACGTGTCCAATGAAGGCCAAAAGCTCCGCTGACATAGAGTAGCAAGAATGAGCGTTCGTTTGACAAGAAAACCAAGCGCATACCTCATGACCCTCCCCCCCCCCCGCTGCGCAGCCCGTTGCAAAATAAGACATCAGGGAGAACGTTTGGGGAGAGCACGGGCACGACCACCTCATCCGTGCCGAGTTCCTGACCGCACAGCAAGCACATGACCAAAGCCATGGGCATGGGCGTTTGCGTTTTTCTTCCCTCTGCGGAAAAAAAGCTACCGACGAAGGCACTCATTCGCTTTGATTGGAAAAACACAAGGGCCAGTCGCGACGTCACTTTCGCGTTTCCCCTAAAAAACTCGAGAAAACGCCTCGGAACCGTGGGAAAGCCTTGTGGCCGATGACGGTGGCGAAACAAAAGCAAAACGGCCGCGGGGCAATTTGTGTGTACCCTCTCTCACTGACCTGGGACATCTCGCCCCTGGATCTCGCTGGCCAGGATCAGCTGATCTCTTACCGCCGTCCCTCCGTTCTTGACCATGTGGTGGAACATGGTGCAGTACGTCGGGGGGTCCGTGTCCATCGACGCACGCGTGTAGATCTTTCCAGTCGAGACACACGCAGGGTCGGTGGCAGGGTTTAAAACGGGCAACCGAAGGTGGGGGGTGGGTGCGCTATAATAGTACTGCATCAATCGGCATTGCTGCCCTCATTGCGTGTACATACATCGGAGCAATCGAAGTTCACAACCCCCAATGGGTCTGTGGGTCTGTTACACAACGTAAGTACGGCAAAACCACATACGGAGTACGTAAATACTACGAAGCACATATTGTACATATCTTCGACGTGAAACCTCTTCTTCACAGTCGAGGAAACGCCGGACTATTTTATTGCAAACACACATACATAGAGTGCTTTCCATCATCATTTCCATATCGCTTCCCACTAACCAAAAACAATACTAATATAATGAACACCCCCCATGTACAATTATCTTCTGGACAGGGTATCCTATTCTCGACGTCGTGCGTTTTTTTTATTCAACATCTTTCGGTGTATTTTCTAGACGCACCAGCCGGAGGGGCGTCATGCGCAGGAGGAAGACCTACAAGTATGTAGAATCGGAGTGTTGTTTTTTTCTGTTCGAATTGGAAATTGAGAACAACACAATAATTTGCCGCGATTTTTCGAGGTACAGTAGCGGCTACGGTTTAAGAGAACTTATTTAAGAGAAAGTACGGATTTAAGAGAGAGGAATTGGCGTGTACCAATAACAATCGATTTAAGAGAAATTTCCTTTTGCAGCTGGGATTTTTCTCTTAAATCGAACAATGTGGAAACCACGTGGACACACACACCCACACAGCTGCAGACACCATGCCCTGCGTGGCGGGCAGTCGCTGCACGGCTGTCCCCGATCACACGCCAGGCCCGCCGGCGTTCACAAACCACCAATGTAGAGGAGTCTGCAGGCAGTACCTCCATGGCACCTGTGGTGTGGTGGACCCTCAGGGCACCTCCGAGATGCATCGCATCTGCCACAACTGCCTTTCCTCCCGTGAGCGCATGACTTCAGGCGTGGGGAGTGCTGGTGGGACTGCTGGCGCGCCGTCAGAGAAGCGCAACTCCTCGGGGAGCAAAGGCAAGGGCTCCCCGGGTGCAAGTGGTAGCTTGAGACTTGGCCAGCATGGCGCGAAAAAAAAAGGCGGCGCAGCCAAGCGCAAGCGGGTGTCGGTCGAGGTGAAGGTGAACGCCATCGAGCTTCTGAAGACGATGTCTGTCGCCGCAGTCGCGGCGAAGCTGGGGATAGGCGAGAGCACCGTCTACAGCTGGAAGAGTGGCGAGAAGAAGCTTAAGGACGCAGCAGCGGTCGGCAAGGCTGGCGCGAAGTCTACGAAGGGAGGAGAGTTTCCAAAGGTGCGTTCAGGACAGTTTTTTTTTCTTTTGTGTCACGGGCGGTGTGTTTTCTTTTTTTGTTCAAAAGTCAAGTGAAAGAAGACATGTGTATCTGCTGCTGTTCCGTGTTCAACAATCAAGTTAGAAACGTGTGTACTCGTAACTATGTATGTAGTAATATACAATATGTTTCTGCTGCTGCGCCACGATCATGTATGGTTTACAGCATGTGAGTTTTTGGTACGC
Organism: Ectocarpus siliculosus; assembly: GCA_000310025.1. NCBI lineage: Eukaryota > Phaeophyceae > Ectocarpales > Ectocarpaceae > Ectocarpus > Ectocarpus siliculosus. The sequence continues at coordinate 342,133 of FN649738.1, forward strand.
TCACACATGTGCACTATGTATTACAAGGTAGTAGTAGTAGTACTGCTGTGAAAAAGACATGCTTGTGTGTTATGTACTGCTGTGAAAAGACACGCTTGTGTGCCATGTATGTACACATGCATGATGCCCGCGGACTTATTGGTGATCTTTTCACGTGCTACTACTGCTGTTGTGTTTTTTTTTGGCAATGGCAAAAAGCCAAAAGGTCTAGTCTGAAGTCCATCGCATGTTCAAAACTTTGCGGGGAATACTTGATGTCCAGCAGGGTGTGCTCGGCTCTACCTCTTGGTACTTGGGGTCCTGTGCGCTTGTCATCTATGATCAGAAACATTGTCGCTGCCACACCCTGCATGTACGAATTGAACCTGCTGTTTTCCAACTTGTTGCTCTCCTTCGCATCGATTGGCAGGTGGAAAAGGCTGTGATGGAGCTCCTCACACACGCGCGGGCGCATGGTCTGCCTGTGGATCGGTTGGCCATCCAGGCCTTTGGGCGCAAAGCGAAAGCAACTGTCGCAGCCAAGGCATCAACACCTGCAGAACGTGACCGACTCGACAAGTTCATCGCCTCTGAGGGGTGGGCAAAGAAGTTCATCGCTCGCCACAACCTCAAGTCCAGGAAGCTGCACGGCCAGGCGGGAAGCGTCGACGATGCAGCTATCGCCGACGGAATCCGCAAGGTCCGAGAGATGATCGCGAGGTACGACCCGGACAACATCATCAACTGCGACGAGACTGCGCTTCAGTACAAGATGTTGCCCCGCAGTACGTACACCGCACCTGGGGAGGACAAGCGCACGGTGCGGGGGGTGAAAGGCATGGGATTCAAGGATCGCGTCACGCTGTACGTGGCACACCGCACCTGGGGAGGACAAGCGCACGGTGCGGGGGGTGAAAGGCATGGGATTCAAGGATCGCGTCACGCTGTACGTGGCGGCCCACGCCAGCGGCCGCAAGGTACCACTGGCTATGATCGGCCACTCCAAGAACCCCCGGTGCTTCAGGCTCAGAAAGCTGCCCGTCAAGTACTTCAGCCAGTCCAACGCGTGGTCTGACGCGCGCGTCTTCGGCTTGTGGTGGGAGGAGGTGCTTCTTCCGTGGGTGCGTTCCATCACCAGCAAACCCGTCCTGCTCACCATGGACAACCACAGCAGCCACGCGAACCTGGTGGACCCCCGTGGGCAGGTGACGGTCCTGGAGCTGCCGCCGAACTGCACCGCCAAACACCAGCCCTGCGACGCCGGGATCATCGCAGCCCTGAAGAAGATCTTCAGGACCTTGCTGCTCCGCATCCGCGTCGACACGATGGACGACGCGGCGAACCTCCGAACGGAAGCGATAAGACGCAAGGTGGTCAGCGGCTGCCACGGGCTGGCGGAGGGATCCGCACCTCACCTACTCGACGCCGCTGAGCTCTGCAACGACGCGTGGGGGCGTGTTTCTGAGGACACCATCAGGAGGTGCGTGGATTCGTTGTTTTTTTTCAGCTCTCATCGTTGTTCATTTTTGACATGGAGTTTTTGTTGCTTGTGCTTGATCTTTTTTTTTTTTTTCCTTCTCGTTGCAACGGTAGAGATTACCTTGGGGTCAAAATTTCACATGGAGCATCTTCTCATATAACAAGGAAAAATTACAAGGAAACCAAAACAAAATCATGGCCCACACTGTTTCTCTGTGCGTGCCTCGTTTTTTTTTTCTTGCCGCCCGGGTTGCAGGTGCTGGAAGAAGGCAGATATCCTCTCTGCAGCCATGCACGCCGACATCGACGCGGAGGTTGGCCGCACGAAGACCACCGGCAAGCAGGACGGAGCGGACGAGCTGGAGACCTTGATTTCGCGCATGAGCTTGCGAACGAAGGGTGCAAAAGGCATCGACGAAGACATCGCAGACGCGCTCGCTGGCTTGGGGCTGGCACCGGGGGCGAAGCCCACGCCGGCTGCCATGAAGGCGGTAGACACATGGCTGTCTGTAGAGGACAACGTGGAGGTAGCCGAAGCGATCGTTACAGAGATGGTAGAGGACCTCTGTGATGAGAATTTGGTGGGCATGGATCTTTCCTCTGACGACGAGGACGACGACCTGGTTGAGCTACGCCAATCGGGACAGTCGGCGGCGGCAGCGGCCCCGGCTCCGCCGCCGTACGCGAATGTAGCAAATCATTTTGGTGAACTTGAGGATACTGCCGAGAAGTGCCGCATGTCCGAAGTGTCTTTTCACCTCCGCAAGGCTAAGCTAGCGTGGATGAGTGCCTACGGTTCGAGGGAAACCAAGCAGACGTGCATGAGCGACTTCCTTTGACGGTTGCAGCGCAGATCGTGTTCAGGCTGACAGGTCGCCAGGGTAGCGTTGGTTTCTTGGGTTTGTGTTATTTGTACGGCGAGTGATGTTTTGATATTGTGAAGCTGTTTTTTGTTCGTTGACTCGTGTTTTTGTCGGGGGTTCAAATCGATGGGATGAGAGGTATGAAGGTGTTACATATGTTGAGGGTACGGTGGGAGGAAGGTGCAGTGTGTAAACGGGTGCGTCGTTCTTGAGTGCTGGTGCATTCGTCGCCTCGTGTTGTCCTTCTAGAAGAGGTGCAACTATGAAACCCAGCTATAAAACAACTCAACCAAAACCTTTTACGTGCCCACGTGCAAAAATGTGCATCGCATCACACGACGATGATTTATTTTTCCGAACGCAGATCCACCAAAAGCGTACAACGTACAGCAGTGCTTGGGTCCACGTGCTTGCCAACCAAGAGAATGAGCGGTGTTTGGAGGTAGCCCGACGTGGTAACGCTAGCTGCGCAAGTGACATGCATGATACGCTCTCTTTATGACCTATTTTGGCATTCGAGTGTAGTCAGTGCGCGAGAGCCCCTGTTTCACGACCTTCAGTTTTGTCTACGATATAAGAGAGAATTCTCTTAAAGTGAGATTCTGTTTAAGAAAATTATCTCTTATATCGTAGCCAACACGATATAACAGAAAGCCGGGTTTAAGAGAGTGAAATTGGCTTGTACCGACCCTCTCTTGAACCGTAGCCGCTACTGTAATCAAAATAGGTACCTACCTATTTTATTTTATTTTTTCTTAATATGACACAACGAATCCATCTCTATCATAGAAAAGAGTCTGAGACAGATTAGCAATGAATTCATAGCGTCAGAAAGCACCTGTATGTCTACGGTTTCCCAGACAGCATATAGGGACATCTCCTGCGGGTAACAGGCTCAACAAGAAAGTTTGGTAGCTGTCTTGTGTGTCTCATATATGTGATGTTCGGAAGGTGCAGAAGAAATTTTATTGTAATTAATTGGTTCTTCAGGGAAGGCATGCGGGATAACTTTTTCGTGCACGTTTGGATCACGCAGAAAGGTCCCCCCACCCTGAGCCCCCCCTACCGACCCCTCCTGCGGTGCTTGCCTGTGACTGGTAACGCGAGAAGAGTTCAGCACCCTCTTGATTACACGCGAACAGCTGCGTGTGTGTAGCACTTTCCACAACCAAGAACGGAACAATGGAAACGGTAATCGCTCGGAAAAAAAAAAAACCGCCAACCTGCACCCGCCTCTCTAACTCTCTAATCGGTGCAAGTTGTTGTCCGCGAGACGACGAGCTCTACACATGCATCGTTTGTTGTGCCTTCCATAGCAGGAGAACACTGGATTGCCCATCGATACATACACATGCGATGCACAGGCCTCTTCGGGTACGCTGGTCTTCGGAAGTCAATATTTACTGCTGTACCTCCAGAAGGCATGATGTGACACCCAAGGTCCCGAAGGTAGACCTCACGTACGTACCACTTTCGAAGGAACGTCCCTTTCCCTCGTCCACCGTCACCTCTACTTCCACCGCATCAATCTTCCCTGCTGTACTTAAGTTATACTGTAGGCCTAAAAGGGAAACCATCCCGACAGAGAATCGAGTCCGCAACTACAGTAGTGTGGTAGCTGAGGGGCACCAGGATATGGACAGAGATACACGCGTTCTTTTGCACAAAGAAATTGCAAGAATGTGGCGCCAACGGCGCACACGGGGATGCCAATCAATCAATCCATGCGGGCTCCACAAACCAACGGGCTACTTGCTGCCAAAAAGTGTGGATGAGAGGGGTATTTCATCGAGAGCTGTGTCGGTTGGGGGTTGGCAACAATTCTCTTGATTGAGGAGCAATCGACATACCACTGCTGTTAAGTAGATCGCGCACCTGCTGCGTACACGACCGCACGTTCTTGGCACGGAGAGAGAGAGAGGCCTGAAAGTCGTTTGTTTCATGGCCAGACCTGAAAGTCGTTCATGGCTCCACCGAGACTTCCTTCCCTTGGTTGTGTTAGAGAGAGAAGCTTGAAATACATACAATAGCTACTTGGACAGACAGAAACGGGCCGTTTTCCACGGGCAAATCCCGTTCCGAATGAAGTCAGATGGCCGCGATTACAATCGTTTTTGGCGATTGGTCGTGATTACTGCTCTGGCTGCTGTTGCTGTTGTTGGTGACAGGGGTGCGGCGGTTCTGCAGGCACTTTGGTGGTGGGGGTCACTTTGAAAATAGTGGAACACTGCTGTAACTCGGAGACCAGTTTCTGCGCTGCATCATGTTCTGGTTTGATGCTTGATGCACGGGGTGAACCTTCCAACTATGCTGGAACACCCGTACGCGGCGTGGGCGAGGCTGCGGGAGACGGTCCTCGTCGAGCAATCGGTGGCGTCCACGTGCCAAGGACCTCCCAAGAGCACAGCAGGCGCGCTTCCCGTTTGCTGGAAGTATGTAGTAACGCGGGGGGGCCGCCCCAACCGAACACAGCAGATTGCATCATACTTCTATTGCCGTTGGCTAGTAAGATAGATGAACAGACGCCCCGCGCCGGTCTCGCCTCAGGTTAGATAGCACGCGTGCACCGCACTGGATCCTTCAAGTTGGAAGCACAAGCACCGCGCAACACCCTACTGCTTTGCGTATGTGCGTGTGTGTCTGGACTCACCGCTTGACACCCGGGCGATCGCCACACCGCCGCCCCAACCATCGTCACCACGGCTTTCAAAGCCCAGCTTGGCACCACAGGCCAAGAAGCGCCACTTCTCCTGCCCGCCGCTGTTGTGGACAGCACTGTACATCGCGCTCGTTTTCTCGCCCTCCTCCCTGGCATCTCTCTTTCTCTCCCGCGCTTGCTGGGGGGCGATTGCCACGGGATCACCAAATTCTTGTTTTGAGCCTACTGCCGTGAGAGCCTGATCGCCTCGAGTTGTTGAGCAGAGAGGAAACACGGAAAAAAAAATGTTGGGCCCGCCCCAGTCAGTTGGTGCGCAGTTTCGGACAGTCCTGTGTCGTGTCCAGTTCCATCAAGATCATCGAGTATCATATCCTCAGATCCTTTCATCCTTTCCTATGCATATGTAGTTCCTGGCCAGGCAGGGGGGAAGCACCAAGTGTAGTAGTTCGTGTGTACACAGAGGAAGAGTGCTTCACTCTTCTCGAATTAAAGAATCGAAGGAAAAGTACCGCAGGAGGGATGAGTTGCGGTGGTCAGGGAGAGGAACCCTCCTGTCTGTGTGACCACCCACTGTTTGACTGTTTGGAGTTAAACGGCAAAAAAAGGTTATGACTCTTTAAACGGCACAAAATGCTGTGAGCGCTGATTTTTGGGTCAGGATAAAGCAGTAGAACAACTCCTCGACGATGAAGCAACAGCAATAATACGGTGTTTGCGAAGTTGAAATTTCAGTTTCATCTTGGTCTTTTTGATCCCCCCGAGCGCCGAAGACCAATGCATCTTTAGGAATTCAATCTTTTGCTTTATGGAATTGCCCCCAAAGACCGCAGGAAAGCTTGAATTCAGTCTTGCTCATTTTGGTCTTTGAAGGAACAGTTTTTGATTATTGGCCTATGCACCCACCCCGAGATACTCCCGACGTCCTCCCGACACCGCCGCACCATCCCGTGGAGCTGCCCAAACACACACACCTTGGCCGCCGTAGACGACACCATGCATGGCGAACCAACTACAAACAGCAGCAGTGCCGCCAGACCACAGACGGTCAGACAAACGTCGCAGCACCGCACACCCGGTGCGCATTGCATGCTGCCGACATGGTGCAACTTTTGCTTCATCTTAAATGTTTATGCGTGGACAGACAGAAGCATGCCGCTCTACATGCATGCTCATAATAAGTGACACATCAAACCGCGGCGTGAGGAGGGTGAGGCGGTGAGGCGGGCGGCATAGATCTCAGGAGTGCGGCACAGGTGGTGGAGGCGGAGGTGATGGAGATGGGGATGCTTCAAGCGGCGTGGGGGCGTGAGGAGCTAGCTGCAGCGCGTGCGTCCTGTGGACCGTGCTGTGGTGATTTGTTTGACAGGAAACTATCGACTCCGTCGACGACTGACTGCGATATGTATCACAACTTGTTCGCGTGCTGAAGGGGTACGTACACACATACATGCATGCCTCCGCTTTTTGCGGCGCTACGCTTCCCATGCACTCCCGGTAACTGAACTGGGCCAACCGCCTGTTCATGAATTAGTACGTTGCTCCATCAGTATTCTCCATGACTGGGGGTGGGTGAGGGTGCAGTGATAGTGGAGTAGTAGTAGCCTTGTTGGGGTGAAAGCGGAAGCTCGGAAATATGTTTGGTGTTCCGAGTCGGCTCAACCATCTGTCTGCCGCCGCCGGCAAAGGGGCTCCGTCGTATTGAACGCAACGTTCTAGGAAATTTCCGCATGTTCAAGACTGAAATATTGCGCTCCGGTCTTTGCAAGCTATTTTTGAAACCAAAATTCAATCTTGGGCCGGAATTCCTTCAAACTTCCAAGACTGAAATGGGAGACCATTTCGCAAACACCCTAATAATAGTAATAGTGTGGATTGTGATGTTGAATTGGCGTCGACCGCGCAAACCGTTGACCGGTGTATGTATGTTGTCTTTCTTTTTAGAATGGACCGCGCAGCAAACCGATTTCCCCTAATAAATCTTCCGTCTGTAGCTTCCCAACATAACATACATACATACATGCAGATAGATACACAACAAGATGGCTACCAAACTGCCTTGTTGAGCCTGTTACCCACAGGGAAGATATCGCTGTGTGCTGTTCGGGAAATCGTAGACACACAGATAGCCCTTCGCTGACGCAGTGGATTCATTGCTAATCTATCTTAGAGTTCTTTCTGTAGATAGAGATGGGTTCATTATGTCATGAGAAAAAAAAAAAACATTCTCGAGAATTTATTCTAGTGCGAAAAATACTCACTTTGCCGGGGACTCGAACCCATGTGACCTGGCCCTCGGCAGTAGGCTGCGAGGGTATACCCACTAGACCACCGGGGCGACCATGTGTGTAGACGCCGAAATCAAACCACTACCACTACTTTAGACTGCTGTGTAAATGGTAGTCACACAGCTGACTACTCTATAAAGGTTCGATTTCGGCTTCTCTACAAACAAACGCTGTATGGGGAGTAGACTATGTGCCATGTACTTTTTCCTCTCTCCTCCGATACCTGGTACACGGAGAGAGAAGAGAGTCTGGCGTTGACACGTGGTCGAGCTTGCTTGTGGTTCTTGGTTACCAAATAGGGTCGCCGGTATCTTAGAACCATCTGCAGCAGGATTTCCTAATCCTACTCGCTGGAGATGGCTTCAACACAGGCATCCTTTCGCTTGCTGGTACATTTAATTTACAGATTGTTACGGGAGAGAGAGAGAGAGAGGCGAGAATTCTATCCCGTGGATGTATCCGAAAAAACGTCCAACCAAGAAGAACGGGGTAAATAGTCTGTAATTCCGTATTTCCTCATGTTCCGCATGTGCATACAGTAGTGGCACCCTTGAAGTGGCACCCTGAATAGTGGCATCAAATTCTCTTGTCACACTCACTCTCAACCCGATACATGTGGATGACAGGTGTAGAAGTGCTGTAACCATTGTTGTTGCACATACCAAAGTAGGACCAAGATACGATCCGAACGGAGGATCTTACTGATGGTTGATCAGCAAGAGACCCGACTGTGGATGCGTCCCTCTTGGCGCCACCTGTGGAGCTTGGGAATCCGAGACCCTCGGGCTTGGTCTCCCTTGCCCCTTCGGCGGCACACTCTCCCTTGTCTCTCTCTTCTGAGACCCTCTCCTCTCTAAATCTCGACGAAGAGAACTGCCAGCCCTTAGTAGTGGGAAAAGACTACTGCGACCTGGGCCTCCCCCCCAACGAGGGAAGCCTGTGTCCTTATTGGCGTCGACGAATTAAAAGATACTCTGCTGGTACTGGAGGTAGAGGTCAGAGATGCCGAAAAAATCAGCCGTGCAACGCGCTCGCGATAAGGCGGACGCGGCGGAGGAAAAGAGCCTCAAGGAGCAGCAACGCCGCCTTGAGCTGGAGGCTGAGCTAGATCAGCTCAAGCAATGCCTCGCCTCCAAACACCCGACAACCCCGCTAGCGCGTGGGACACCCTCGGAACGCGTGCCGGCTTCACGCCCCTCGGGTGATAGCAGCCTTCTTGAGGAACAGTCGGATGACCCTGAGGGTGCCGACCGCGCGAGTGCCACCAGCGGCGGTGAAGATGGCGGTGATCCCGGTGAGCGCGACACGTTTGACGACGGCGAGAGGGGAGACGAGTATGAGGATGTTCCTCCTGCCGCCGGCCGGCAGCAGCAGGGGCGTTGGGCAGATGAGGAGGAACCCGAAGATGAGGAGCCCGAGGTTCTTACGTCTCCGGCTGGCGCACCCATTGTGGAGATGCTGAAACAGCACCACCGTGATGGAACCGAACCTCCCGAATGGCTTATGTCCATTGTACTGCCCGCCAACTCGCGAAAGGTGAATACTGCAGGTGGTAGCATGCCTGCTGTCCGACACGAACCCAACGTTGGTAGCGAGGGTAGTGCCCGCCCGAACCTCCGGCGTGACAACAGCATACCATCTAATTTTGCTTCACAGCAGTCACCTATCCCGTCTCGGCAATTAGTAAACGATTTTTCTCCGCAATCCGTGGAGACCCCGCGAGAAATCGACAACACCAGCAGGACTAGCGACCCTCTAGTGATGTCGAATGCCTCACCTACACACTCTAATGTGCGCGCTGATGAACACCCGTCAGCGCACACTACGGGTACGTCTGCTCGTTTCGTCTTAAAACCCGCAGACCTACCCAAAGATCTTGTTTTCTCAGGGGCACCTTGGCAAGATATTGTAGAACTTTTGGCGCAATACCGTGCACGTGTGAAACTGAACTCAGTCGACAACTGCCCTGACCATGTAGTCGACCAACGTGCTGTGCGATACCTCCCGCTGTGTGTGACGTGCAGAGCGCGTACCACCAGATACCCGTTGCAGCAGCGGAGCAAGAGAAGACCGCCTTTGTAACTCAAAAAGGAAAATGGGTTTTTAAACGTCTCCCTTTTGGAATTGCGAACGCTCCGTTTTTATTTGCTCGCATGATGTCATTAGCATTTGCACATTTTGGACCCCGAAGTGGCCTCCTTGTTTACATGGACGACATCATTTGCTGTAGTTCGACTTGGGAAAGTCATCTAACATTGTTAGAAAATACATTTCAAGCCCTTCAAGCCGCAGGGCTCACATTGAAACCTTCCAAGGTACAATTCGGGCCAAGGGAAGTAAAATATTTAGGTCACATTTTGTCTGCGAAAGGAATTCGAATCGGAGACGACCGCATTAAAGCTATTGTTGACCTGCCCGCTCCTAAAACGATCAAAGAACTCCGTTCAGTTTTAGGCATGATCAATTTTGTGAGGAAATTTCTCCCAGATTTGTCCACGGTGGTAGCGCCGTTGGTAGACCTCACTAAAAAAGAGCACGTAAAATCGATTGCAAAACGTTGGCGAAACGACCATGATGAGGCGTTTGCGACAGTCAAACGACTGCTCACGGAAGCACCTATTTTACACTTTCCCGATTTTACAAAAGACTTCGTCGTGCACGTGGATGCCAGCGAAGCAGGTGCTGGAGCTTTCCTTGCGCAGCAAACAGGAGATGACCTCAACATTATTGCGTATTTCAGCCAACGATTCAACAATGCTCAGCGCCACTATTCCCCAACCATGAAAGAATGTTACGCCGTCGTACTAGCAATACAGCACTGGCGGCCCTATTTATGGGGCAGACATTTTGAAGTTGTGACGGACCATGCTGCGCTGAGATACTTGTACACCATGCAGGACACTTCAAATTTGCTGACTAGTGGGCTATCGCTCTGCAGTCCTTTGACTTTACCGTGCGACACAAGCCGGGGAGGTTACACGTTGTTCCGGATACCTTATCTCGGTTGTTTGCTTTTGAGTACCAGCAACACTTAGAAGCCCCGAAACTAACACCGATTTGTAGGAATGTCCCCAAGGATCCTGCTTTGCATGTAGCTGTACCGAACAGACCTTATCAAGTGGCCGCAGACCGCCTGGAAAATTTGAAACCAGTGCAAAGTGATCGCGAATTGTTTACCATTAATTCGGTTTACATCAGCGCGACCAACGTTTTTGAAACGATGAACCGAGACATCTTGCGAAAGAAACAAGCAGCCGAGTATGGGAAATACATCGACTATCTTGTGGGGGAAAACGCACGAGTCCCGGACAACGAAACAGCAACAACCATGTCCTATTATTTTGTACGAGACGGATTGCTGTTCAAATCGTATTTACCAGGTTACCTCAGGAAACGGAGTACTTTCACTGATCAATTAGTATTGCCACAAGCTCTCACGGGCTTAGTTTTGCACGCTTACCATGATCACGTTTTGTCCGGAGGTCACCTAGCATCTAGACCGACTTATGACAAGATCCGCCAAAAATATTGGTGGCCGACCATGAGTCGTGACGTTCGCACTTGGTGTCAGGAGTGCCAAGCATGCCAACGTCGGAAAACCGCGCACAATCGCACCAAACTGCCAACTGGACACGTACCAGTACAACGACCGTTTGAGCGAGTTTCAGTGGACTTAGTTGAATACAAGAGCGAATCGATGTCAGCCGCCGGCGTACGATGCAAATATGTCCTATCCATGATGGACCATCTAACCCGATTCACCGTGTTGACTCCGATTCCGAATAAATCAGCTGTCACAGTTGCTCAGGCTATCATTGACCGCATCATAGGCATTTTTGGACCGCCTGAGATGTTGCATTCTGATCAAGGGCCTGAATTTGAGAATAGTGTGATCCACCAGTTACAGAGTATTCTGAACTACAAGAAAACCCGCACAACACCATATCGTCTGCAAGGGAATTCTGTGTCGGAACGACTACATTCAACGATGCACGCAATGCTTGCCATGCATAGTTCAATGAAGCGTGATAACTGGGCATCGCTACTACCTTTCATACAACTGGCGCATAACACTTCTTTTAGTGCTACCATGCATGAAACTCCATTTTTCCTCATGTTTGGCAGACAACCACGACTACCTGTCGATATCATTCTCGGTATCCCTCATGTAGGAACAACAGCCAATACCGAAGAACTAGCGAAGGACACGCGGGAAAATTTACAAATTGCTTTCGAATTAGCGCGCCGAAACTTAACGGAACGTACACAAAAGCAAGCGGCGAGTAATTCAAAACTGAGACCGATTCCCGTGTTTAAACCTGGCGATCAAGTACTGGTATACAGACCATATCAGGATTCCGATGGTCCCAACCCGAAATTGCTGTTACCTTGGCGGGGACCATACGTCGTCTGCTCGCAACTATCACCCGTAGTATACCGAGTGAGACGCCCCAAAGAAACTCGAGAAGTTTCGGTTCACCTAGCCCATATTAGACGATATTTTGCGAGGAAAACACCGCCTGCGCCCGACTTTGATAAACTCGCTGAGTTCTTTTTAGGGCGACAGATTCCGTTACCCGCTATCGACCACCCTGATGAGGCCCAACCAAGAATTGAGTCTTATGTTGTAGACAAAGTGGTAAGCCACAAAAGTGGTCGGGGTCCGAGGACTCCGTTTAATTACCGATACCGTTTGCGTCTTCGAGGGTATGGCCCGGAGTCAGACCTCGAATACCGCGCAGATGAGGTACCACAATGTCAAGAAATGATAGCTGCATACCGAATCCGTTGTGGTTTGGATATTATCGCGCCTCCTAAAACAACTTCGGTTCGCACCCTCAACAAGCAGGGGGACGAAGCATCACCCTGCCGAACTAGGAAGCGAAGACGTACCGAAGCAAGGAAGTGAGCAACATTGCCAGATATAGAGCGCTCAAAAATTTTATCTGCTGTTGTTCTGCGGCTCAAATTTGTTTCATTTTTACGTTAAGTTTTATTTTTAACGACAGAGGGACGAGTCAAAACTGTCTTTTTCCATGTCCTTGTGACATGGAGATAGTAATGACACGTTAACACTATCTTTTTCCATATCCTTGCGACACGGAGATAGTAATGAAACGTTAACACTATCTTTTTCCATATCCTTGTGACATGGAGATAGTAATGACACGTTAACACTATTTTTTTCCATATCCTTGTGACACGGAGATAGTAATGAAACGTTAACACTATCTTTTTCCATATCCTTGTGACATGGAGATAGTAATGAAACGTTAACACTATCTTTTTCCATATCCTTGTGACATGGAGATAGTAATGACACGTTAACACTATTTTTTTCCATATCCTTGTGACACGGAGATAGTAATGAAACGTTAACACTATCTTTTTCCATATCCTTGTGACATGCAGATAGTAATGAAACGTTAACACTATCTTTTTCCATATCCTTGTGACATGGAGATAGTAATGACACGTTAACACTATCTTTTTCCATATCCTTGTGACATGGAGATAGTAATGAAACGTTAACACTATTTTTTTCCATGTCCTTGTGACATGGAGATAGTAATGAAACGTTAACACTATCTTTTTCCATATCCTTGTGACATGGAGATAGTAATGACACGTTAACACTATTTTTTTCCATACCCTCGGGACATGGAGATAGTGACGGTGAAAGGGGTTTTTGTACATTTTTTGGTACACCCTATTTTATTTTATTTTCAGTGTTCTTGGGAAAACACTGGCGAGGAGAGAGTCTTATGACTTTTTGTTGCTGTCAGCTTTGTTCCAGAAACCAACGGAAACCACGCGACGTGTGGATACGTTTTACGGTTTCAACAAGCGAACGACAGATCGATTTCACCGGCCCCCGTTTACGTTGTGTCCACTCCTTGGTTCTCGGCTATATCTTGAGTGAGTTTTCGACGAAGATCCATTCAAGTAAAAAGACGGAATCAAGATACTAACACGGTTGGCCACGCGACCAATTTTCCGTGATTGTTTGTCATTTTGCGACATTTTGTTATTTTTGCACCATCATCCAGCAAGCGCCTGATCCACGCGTGCGATGACGAACAGTGCATGAGTAAAATGAGTTACCAGTTTCCGTGACATCGGTAAACTGTTTTGTAGCCAAAATTTTTATTTTATTTTTTTATTTTTTTATTTTTTTTCCCAGGCATGGTATATTAAGCTATCAGTTTCAAACTGTTTTGTAGCTGAAACCATGTTTGCTATTCAACTGCGTGAACACAATCTGGGTATGGCCACCCTAGAATATATCTGAACGGAAGAAATTATTTTCTGTCAGAATCATGCAGGAGATAAAGCATCTTTTATTTTTAGTTTGATTTCTGTACTTTTGCTATGGACCACATCTTCAACTGAGCTTGACGAACTCGTGTTTTCTCAACACGGAAAATCTGACTCAGACACGGTTGAAGATGTTGCAACACAGTATGACAAAACTTCCAACACCTGTTTCCATGTATATCGTCCAAGGCCTCTAGGAACGCCAAAATACATCCTTAGCAAAGATGAATTTGTGGCGCATAAAGGGGGGGGTGATGTGGATGACAGGTGTAGAAGTGCTGTAACCATTGTTGTTGCACATACCAAAGTAGGACCAAGATACGATCCGAACGGAGGATCTTACTGATGGTTGATCAGCAAGAGACCCGACTGTGGATGCGTCCCTCTTGGCGCCACCTGTGGAGCTTGGGAATCCGAGACCCTCGGGCTTGGTCTCCCTTGCCCCTTCGGCGGCACACTCTCCCTTGTCTCTCTCTTCTGAGACCCTCTCCTCTCTAAATCTCGACGAAGAGAACTGCCAGCCCTTAGTAGTGGGAAAAGACTACTGCGACCTGGGCCTCCCCCCCAACGAGGGAAGCCTGTGTCCTTATACATATATATATATATAGTGAGTGGTATATATTGAGGATGGATGGGGCCATCAAAGGTGAGTGGCATTTTGGGCATCTCACCCCCCCAATAGTGGCATTTCAAAACGCCGAAGCCTCCCTGTTTTTCACCGCAAGCTCTGTCCAAAGACGCAAGGGAGATTTTTTTGTAGAACGTTGGCAACATGTACGTCAAAGAGGACACATTTTGTGACAACGAGGTAGAGCTAGACAACACCGAAGATTCTGAGAGTGAGAGAGGTGGAGGGATGAAGGCGCCGCCATCGTTCGCGGAACTGTCTGGGATTTTTGGGCCTCTAGAAGAGTACGCGGAGTCGTGTGGCATTGGCGAGGCCAGGCATTTCCTCCGTAAGGCAAAGAAAGATGGCATTCTTCGCTGCACACGCCGCTAGACCGTCACTCAGTCAGTTGGTCATAGTGTAGTGGTATTGATTGGTCGGTTGACGCCTACAGGTAGGTGCAAAAAAAGCATCGCGACGGTTGGGATTGATGCGCCGGAGTAGGGAGTGTTCGGCGTTTCGAACTTGGTTGCTCCAGTTGGTTTCGGGTACATTGATGTGTTTCAACATGGATGCCTGTTTTGCTTGCGTTGAACCCCATCATGGATGGCCAGGACAAGACAATTTTTTTTTTGGTACTTTGTGCATTCCGCCGCAGGCACACAAAGGTAGGGTGTGATCCCTCTTATTACTCGGCAAGAAGCAAAGCGATTGCGGTTGACGTTCGATGTTGTTGGGACCCCAACGGCGATAGGCGAGAGAGAGACAGGTACTATTATACTGTAGACCAACAGAAGAAAGCGTCGAGAAGGCATTAATTAACTCTCGAGAAGACACTCCTCACTCTCGTCCCTGTGGCCCACCGCAGGCTGTACCGAACGGCGACATCCGATGTGCGCTCAGCAAAAACAAACATAACAAATATAGTCGCCGTTTCCGAACTCTGGAGACTCTCTTTCACCATTTGTGGTATGAAGTATGAAGTTACAAAAAAAAAAAAACATGATGACTATAGACTATAGACAGACTAACAGGCGCACTACGAAAAAACTATTTTATCTCAATACGCTTCCCGTCGCGATAGACAGACGCGCACCGCTACACGAACGACCAGGTGTCAAACCTCACTACACAAAAAAGATTGTGCTGCCATCAACCCCTTATCGCTCAAATTACGACTACGCAGCACACCCAAGGCAAGGCAGCAACACGCTTACGATGCTTTACCATCCATGCATACGCAGCAAGAAAAAAAAAAAAACGAAGGCGGACCGTCGGTTGTTGTGTGTATCTTCAACCTGCTGCCGTTGTTTTTCTTCATGGATATCGGCACAGAAAAAAAAATGAGGAATGCGCATCTCCTACGCGAGCACAGCGTGCAGCCCAAGCGCAGAGACGATAACCTTACTACGACCTTTGCAGCATATTCCGAGCATAACAGCAGCAACCGCATGTGTACAACGTTCACTCAGTCAGGAAGAAAATCACAAACGAAAAAAAAAAAGTTGTGGCGCGCAGCACGCAGGACCCTCTTTCGCTGTTCAACCGGCCGTTCCCATGCCGAAACAGGCAAGGAACAGCCAAGGCCGAGTCGTGTCGGCCACAGGAGGAGCAAGCTGCTCAAACTCGGGGAGAGGTCATGGTTGGCGATCGCCTACCGAACCATACTTGAGGCGCCACGAGGTTTGCACTGTAGCCCGAGATCAGCATTTGAGACCGGGTCGGGCCAGGGGTGGGGCATGCGAATGAAAGTTCCACCCACGGATATCGAACGATGAGACCTTTAGGGCTGGATCGCCTTTTGGGGACACTTTTTGTCCCCATCTGCTTCACCTGCTTTACCTCGCGAAGAATGGCATGATTGTCTCCTCCTTTGCACTACTCGACCAGGGGGGTGCGGGGTACACAGGGACGACTCTAGTCTAGTATGAATGCTTTGTAGAGTGGAGGAGTATGAGGGTAATGAACAGGTCGAATTGCGGGGCGATTGCGCCGCGGGTTCAACAGCGAAGTTACGCCGCGTCTGTCTACCATTGGGTGGAAAGCGCTACTAGGGGCAAGCGCGGAAGAAGTACCTAGCCCACCGTTGAAAGAAGGCACCGAGCAACCTAGGGCTTGAGTTAGAAGGTCTCGCTTTCCCTCTAGAGAAATATCTTGAAAACCTCCTTATCGTGCCCCGTTTACCACGCTCCCGCCAGTTGCTGTCTATAATCCCTAACAGATGTCCCCTCGTATGTCCCCTCGTAACGAGGGGACATTTGATAGGGATTATAGACAAGAGACGGCTCAAGTGGGAAGGCAGCTTTGCACTTGCACCCAGGGATGGAACTGTCTGCACCATCCAATCAGCAGGCGTCGTTCGCTCTTTTTCTTACATTTCAGAAATTTCGCAAGAACGCCGAATTTTCTGTGCGTGGTAAGGGAAATGGTGGTCGAGTAGATCATATTGTGCGGGGTGGAGAACCCTCACTCCGCGCAAGGGGGATGATCGCATCACGTTGTGTTAAATGGTCAAGCATCCTCAAGGCAGTTACACAGTGCTACAACCTGTCTCTGGAAGTGAAAGCACCAGAAAATAAATTAAGTCATACGCAGCTGTCATCCGTACGCAAGGAAGTAAGCACAAGATGCCGAGCACCCTTAGCAAGATGCAGCGCACCCTTCATGCGACTCGCCGAATACCTCACGGCGCTTCGCGCTTGGTGATGTGAGAGCCTGGTCCGGTGAGAACCGGGCGTGCTCCGTCCCGGCTTTGTAGGGATGCGAGGTCAATGGTCTAACGACTACGGCATGCACGACTATGAGTACCCCCCCCCCCCCCCCTCCCCTTGGCGCGTGGAGTGCCAGCATCACGTTCCTTTTCCGCTCTCAAATTAATGTGCCCCTGTTCTTGCTTTGTTGCGAGACGAGCGCACTGCTGTGCTTTCTTCGGCCGACCCTCAGTAGCGAGAGATGACGAGTTCCTCCTTGGTGTGCCCCCGCAGGAAGCGGTCCGTGACCTGCATGCACCCCCACAGGCAGAGAGACCTGAGGCCATCGCAAGAGTCCACCAGGTGCCCCAAGCCGTCCTCGGTGGCCGACCTGCAGAAGGATAGGTCCAGCGATTCCAACGATGACGAGCAGTATCTCGCAAGCGCCACCTGTTGCGCGTGCCGTTAGCAGTGGTGGTGAAGCACGGCCGGGGAGGCGGTGAAACTCAGTGCAGCCAAACGAATGGGTGCTTGATTTCGGCCACATTGAAACTGTGCGTCGGTTTTGAGGCGAGACACCGTTCCTACCCCCTCGTGCAGACACGCCTACACGTGGAGGGTAGGGTTTGGAGGGGGGTCTCCGGACACAAAAACGGAGCCCGCGAAACAAGCAGGAGTTCCAGGGAGAGAGCATGAAAATAACACAACCATAGACGCACCGGCAGGCAGATTGGGTTCGGGGTGCTCGAAACAGAATGGAGGGCAGAAACAGCAAGGGTTGTAAAAGCGGAACGGTTCTAACGGCGGACGGGCGGTGGCTCGAAAGAGCCACTCGATCGTGAACCGCGAAGACGGAGCTTGAAAACATTCCTACACGGGCACGTACACGCCCTTCCGTTAACGGAGCACAAAATAGTTCCGGACTTGAGTTGCTTGGAACATGGGATTCTACGTGCAACCAGGCCCGTGCTTGTGTGCTAGGTAGGATTGGACAAAGATACGGAGGGGAGCTGTGATGTTTTGGAGACAGAGGAGTTGAGGACAGCCAGGGCCTATGTACCACGTATGCCCAAAAAAGAAACCAGCATACAAACTTAGGGCGGTAAAAGTGTTGATATCGAAGGGAAAACGAGTTACAGTCGTCGCTGGACTAAGCGCTGCCGTAGGCGGCTTCAAGCGACGTGAAACCAAATCGCGACCTCTGTAGTCTTCACTACCGTGTCTCACCAGGCTCCTGTCTGTGATGAGAGCCAGTCCTTTAAGGTCCAGAGAGCGTAGGCTGCCAGAGCACGCGGCCGCCATCGCCTACATACGCAGCGGCGGAATCGAGAAAGAACAACGTGGCCGAGTGGAACGACAGAACGCACACACAGACGGGGAGAGGGAAGTTGGGGGAGGGAAGTTGGGGGAGGGAAGGGGCAGAGGTCGGTGTGGATAGCAGCGAGGTTGGTTCGTGGGTCGTCCGCGGGGAACGGAAACTGCCACACCCCCGCTCCTCGAAACTTCGACAGTATTCGCAACGATGACAGCGACACCAACAGGGCTCCGTGGCATGCAAACGTTCACGGCTGGAGACAACGTCCAGGGCCAAGCAAGATCTAGAGTGGATGATGATGATGATGATGATGATGATGGTCATGGATTTCTGAAAACGAAATCGTTTCACTTGATGGACACACTTTGCCCTCTCACCTCCACCGCCTTGTCGTCCACCTGCGCCAGCCCTCGGAGAGACACGCGCGTCAGCCTCGACTTGAGCATGGTGTGTCCTTTCCGTGCACCACCCCCATCGCCCCCGTCTTCGGCGGAAGCTGACCGTGGTACCGGGGCCACAGAGGCGGCTACCGCTGCACCTTTGCCCTTCCCCTTCCCCTTCCCCTTCCCCTTCCCTTTCCCCTTCCCGTTCAAAGCGCCCCCTTCGCCACTGCAGGCGGGGTTGATGCCGCCATCGTCTTGGGCGGTTGTAGCGCTTGGATTCTGCGCGAGGCGCCCCGTCGACGCCTCTGCAGAGCTCCCGCTGTACTGAAAAATCTGAAAGGAAGGGGGTGGTGTTGCGCGGAGGGGCAAAGCGGAGGACGGTGTGTTGACGGGATGTGACTATGCCCACTCTGGACGTTGTCTACTCCAAGGTGTAAAGAATTACGCCTTCCAAGGGGTAACCCCATCAGCGTTCGTTCGTACCCCAAGCAAGCACTGGGTAGGCCCCAAAAGCACGGCAGCGGCGGGTTGGGTGGGGGTAGGGTAGAACCGAGCAGAAGGGGCAGCGAGGCGGGGGCACGCTAGGGGCGACACGTGCCATCGCATGCTCTCAATGCCAACGTACCCCCCTAGCTGCGGTCCAAAAGCACTTGCAACGAGGGCGCAGGCCTACACAAGCACGCTCGAACAGGCGGGCGCACGCGACAGGCATCATTTCCCGTTGGGGCATCCTGCCTGCCTGCAGAGTAGGGGGGATCAAGCCCAAAACAGGGTTTCAATACGGGAAGGTCTCCGGCTAGAAGACCCGTCCCGCTGGAGGGATCAAGGTTCAGTATGAGGAACCCCCGGCTAGAAGCTACATCCAGGGGCCACCACTCGCGAGCAGGAGGGACGTGCCCACCGTTGCTGACACGCAAGTGTCCGGAAAGAACGCCCCTGACACACCCACAAAGCGGAATCCACCTCAGCAGCATTGCCACTTCTCGCGCCTGCATCGTTCCCACCTCTTGAATTGCACCACTCGTGAGGAGCGGACACAGGCCGAGGTTGAGCGACTCCAGGACCCCGCACCGCTCCCCTATGGCTTTGAGCGTGGCGTCGGTAAGGTCCGTGCAGTCCGAGATGTCAAGGTGGCGCAACCGTCCGCCGCACGCCTCCAAGATCTGGAGGGAACCCAGACGCGCCGGGATAAATGGGAGGAAAGGGGGTCAAGAGACACAACCATCTGGTTCAGGGTTAGCATGCGGTGGAAGAGACAGGCATGTGGACGGTGGTTGGGGGGTTAGGTTTGATTCCGTAAGTACTGCTGTTTTTCAGATGCACCCTACAGATGAGCGCTTCTCCTGGTCGTTGTGAAGTTGGGGGCATTACGCTTCACGGAAACCATACTCCCCGCAGAAAGCTACCAAGAAGTAAATAGTACCAGTAGTTTGTAGGGCCGAAAGAGAGAGAACCTGTCTCTGCCCCAACCCCCGGCTGTGGTAGAGACACTAAAATATTGACAATAAGACGAAATATTCGCTACCTGCACTTAGTGCACCTGCAGGAGGATTCCGTCTGTGAGCTTGATTACCCCGCTGAGAGAAAGCCTCTCTAGGCAGGCCATTCCCTTCAACGGCTCCAGCTCGTCGGGCCCGAGCTGGATGCAGTCCGTCTGACATCGCAATCGGAGTCGCGGGGACAGTAAGCAGGGGGCAAGGCACAGCAAACAAAGAGTTACCACCTCGTGAAGAGAGGAGAAAGCAGACGGTTGAGGCGATCTATGCATCAGGGGTTAAGGCTGAAACCACGCGCCTCCCCTCTCCGTGTAGACGTTGGGAGGATGCTATGCGGGATGGGAGAAAATGGATTGGTGGAGAGAGCAGGACGGTGATTCAAAACGTCCATGGCCGTAACGTTCGTCATAAACGCTCCCACATCCGTGGAGTCGAGACGAGGCCCCTTCTGGTGTCACCAGGGGAGGGAGGTCACCCCGTCCAGTATCGTAGAACCTCATAAAAGCAGCTCCCTTTGCCCAGGTAGACATGGACCCAAACCAGGTACGATACCACGGTAGGCCCACGTGCCCACGGGCAGACATTGACCCGAACCAATGACGATACTACCGTGAACCTAGAGCGAAACCATAGCCGCTCACACTTCAGGTAGCCATGCATACATCTGATCAATAGCGTTGGGGTGCAGCACCCGCCTTGCGTTCAACCGATGGACCCAACATGGATGTGCTGGCACGGGAACTGTAACGGGCGGACACACCGCTTATAGAGGCATCGAAAACCCGGGTTCGGGGGTGTCTCACAACACGCTAGAGAAAACGAACTCATCTATTCACTGCAAGGACTCCATTCAACACCTGTGGTAGCATCTCGAACGGGTACACATAATTTTTCTAAAGAAGCCCAGCACAAGGAACCACGCTGTTGCAC
Organism: Ectocarpus siliculosus; assembly: GCA_000310025.1. NCBI lineage: Eukaryota > Phaeophyceae > Ectocarpales > Ectocarpaceae > Ectocarpus > Ectocarpus siliculosus. Next base: position 363,137 of record FN649738.1, read on the forward strand.
TACTCACCAACGAGAGCGTCGTCAGCGCCATCCCGATGGGCCTTTCTTTGTCGACCATCTTCTCGAGGGCCTTGAGCGTAATGCGCGAGTTGGCGGAGAGCTCGAGCCCGGTGAGTCTCGGGCAGCAGCTCAGCAGCTCCAGCACGCCAGCGTCCGTCAGCTGGTACGTGCCTTTTCGGGACAACGTTCGCCGCCGGTTAGCGGGAGCAACACGGCGTGACAGCAGCGAAAGCGCGAGAGCTAGCTTTAAGCCATAGCGAGTGCTGCATATTTGGGCTTGAAGAGAGAGAGAAAGAGAAAATTAATGGGGGCGCTGCAGTGGTTTTTTCAGTGCGTAAGAAAGGCGAGATCTTCGGAGATCTCTGCAAATACCGAGAGCGGGGATGGCCAACAAAGGCACGCAGTGAACCTCCCACATCTCTGCGGTGTGCGTACAGAGCGGTCATCATTCCAAAGGAAAAACTGCTGCGTGCAAACGGTCGGGTGTTTCAGGGCATCCATGATCGAGGCCAAACTGACAACCCAGCTTAATGTCGAGCAGCATCGCTTGCACAACTTGCAAAGGATATTTAACAGGTGTTTACTTTGCTTGAACGGCAGGTTGAGCCACATTAGCGACGGAAAAAAACGCTGTCACAAACCGCACCCTGTTTGCACCGCAGGCTGAGTCACGACGATGAAATAATAACGCCTCCATAACCCATAACTTGCTGGATGGCACGTAGGGCCAGCGTGTTGGAAAAGCATCAGAACCAAATTCAATCTCACTCCCGGCAAGAAACACACACCCGCCTCACCCGCCAAGGACGCCATCTCCAACCTAGGAACTCCCCCGGCCTTCGTAAGGGCCTCCAGCGTGGCGTCTCCCACGCACCGGCCGCATGTGCCGAGCCTCAAGACCCTGAGGGTGCGTCGGCACTGCAGGATGGAGTTGCGCATTTGGTCGGGCTCGATGCGGCTGCAGTCTGGGAGGATGATCTCGGTAACCCCGGGTTCAGAAAGCCTCTGCAGGGCCTGCGCGGACGGGAGGAGATGGGGTGGGGGGGGGGTAAGCAATAATGCCCGGCTGAAAGCGCGAAGAGAGAAGCACAGGTATTTTTCTGCAAGCAGGGTACGACAAGCTGACTCCGACTTCACAGGCGATCTGCAGGGCCATGTTAGCAAGCGGTCTGGCGTTCTGTGCAACTTTGCGCCGGTACTTGATGAGAAACGGGGATATTTTAGGCCTAGCTAGTTGTAGACATTGCGAAGAAACGGGGCATTGTGGGCATGGTAGTAGACGCTGTCCTATAACCTGCTGCTGACAATCAAGCCTATTGTCCCGAAGATTTTGCGCCGAGTGCTCTACTGCGAACACCAAACAAAACACATCAACCGCTTTTTGCGCGAAAACCATTCATACCTCCGTGGTGAGCTTGAGCTGGCGGCACATGACCGCAGCCAGGTGGTTACGAACCTCGGGCGACACGTCCCTGCGAATGGAAGGAAGGTAGCTGGGTTCATTTTCGGCGTAGATACACAAGTTCGTCCTCTTTGGGTGGCATTTCGTTTAAGCGAGAAAAAGGTTGTGGATACTGTTTCAACGGCAGCATGCTAGAGATCCGAAAAAGAGTATAGTCAGGTGTGGTCGTCAAGTACGAACACCTTCGCCTAAATAGGACAAAAAATAAGGCGCATCCGCCCTGACAGAGACAACTCCTGCAAAAGCCAACCCGGAAGAGACCATGAGGACCAAGCCCAAGACAACAACACGGCCGTCCATGCTCCGTACAGACAAGTTCCTCACCACGTGCACGGAAACACAAATCGGCGCCTCTTCACCATACGAAGGAACCACTAGTACACGAGACCCGAGGCATGTCCACCAGCTGGTATATCGAACAACAGCAACAGCCCTTGCTGTAACACGGCCGGTACCGCCAGGAACTACGTCATGCACCACAACATCGACCCCAACTGTGGGTTGGACAAGCCCTTTCGGGGTCAGCGTGCAGCAGGCAAGGCTGAAAACACTCTTGTAGTTCTGCATAGGCGGGCAAGACTGCCGAGACATGAATGGACACGGTGGGAAGGGTACGTTTCTCTACTCGTACGTGTTGTGTTGGATTGGTCGCGCTTTGTGGCGTCACGTCTCACCCTAGAGACTCAATGTGGTCGAAGTTGTCCGCCAGAAGGTCGAGGCAAAGGCGAAACAACGAGGGGATGGTCCGCGATTTGCCACTTCTGCTCCCCTTCCCCGTGGGTTTCCAGTCCACCTGGACCAACGGGCCACGTGGAAGGTGTTTGCGAGGGAGGGGGGGGGGGGAGTGGTTGGTAAAATTGGGGGCACGTGGGGTGTGTTTGCGAGAGGGGGAGTTGGTTGGGGAAAAGTGTGGAGAGCGAGAGGTCGATGTCCAAACTAAGTCAATCATCCGACCGGCGAGAAATGGAAAAGTGGCACGCAGATACGTGATTGGTCAATCACGTGACTGCGTGCCACTTTTCCTTGTAAAGATGAAGAACAGTGAACTCATCACGTTCTTCACACTATTTGTTGGGCTTGATGCTTATCAATAACGTTTCAATCCCGTGACCAGCGCAGGGACGTGCGCGTGGGAGACGCCAGCATCAACACACGTCAAACCCTGTGAGTGACCGAAAGCCGTCCTGTCGCTAACAACACGAAACAACTCATATTGCTGTGTACCTTGATCGGGGGAGGCGTCTCGTCCCCCTCGTCGTCGCTGTCGCCGTCCTCGTCCGAAGCTGGCTGGGCCTTGCCGTTGACCCGAATAGATTCTCGGAGAGCGGCCGCCGCCTCGCGGTTGTCCATCAGCTACAGCAGGCGGTATGCACACGATACGGACGTTACGCGCCACATGATGTTGTTCGCGATGGGAAAAACACAGCAAGGTGTGTGGTCACCAACGAGAAATGCACGGGCAGGAGACGGCATCAAGATTTCGCACGCAGGGCAGCGACCACGAACAAGATTGTTTTTGGACCGAACGATTGACTTGGGCTTGAATGACGCAGGAACAAAGAACGTGGATTCACTTGGATAATGTGCCAGAAAATCAAAAGGCAGGGAATCCACATGTATCCCATCCCATATCCAAAATTTCGTTTCGGGGAGATTACTCGTATTGTAGAAAGACCGTAGAAGGCCAATTCCTGCCTGAGCGGTAGAGTAACAAACACAGACAACTGACGAGTCGCTTGTGTCGAGGCTCCGGGACTAACACCCCCTACTAGTAAAGAGCAGGTTTAATCGATTCAAGCGTTGGATTAAACAATAGTGCGAATAAGTTTGATCGCATGCCTCAGGGCCGGCGGTGTACGTGTACGCAGTAGTGTCTTGCACCACATACGCGATCAGGGACGCCTCTCCACTACGCACTCGTGTGCCGCCATCATTCTGCCAAATGCTGCCGAACGTGTCATCCTCTCAATGTCACGAACCCGGCGCAGAAGCAAAACCAAGCGTCACACCCACCCAATAAACCAACAGCAGCAACAATAACGCTACGACCCTCACACGTCGTGCTTCGGCGAAGGGACCAGGCCACAGCTCCTTCGGAGCATCACCGCCCTCTCCGGCTGAAGCAGCATCAGAGGCAGCGCCCCGTCGCCGTCCGCTCCCACCGCTGCCGCTACCGGCACCTCTCGCTGCCGCCCCTGCTCTGGCAGTGCCAGGGGCAGGTGGCTTGTCGGGACGGGCGAAGTGGGCTCCACGGGCACGCGCTACCTGAGACACCACAGTAGCGGGAAAAAAGCGCAGGGTAACGATGAGGAAATGTCGGCGGCGGCAGCGATACTATATGGGGCATCGTTCCCCTCAAGGCTGCCGTGGGTGAAGGAAAAAAACAACTGCGGCCGCCTGACCACCCCCAACCCTTAAGCTATGAACTTAAGAGGGATGGACACATCTTGCAGCTGGAGCCATGAATATAATATGCTAGAGTGGAGGTGAACGCAGGCAAGAGTAAAACAGTGTGAATTAATACTGGCGGCGGTATGAGTGTCGACGACTTCGCCACAGACCTGGGCAAACGCCTCCCTTCTGGAGTTCACCGTCCGCACGCCGTCAGCCGCTGCGTCCCCCCCGGTTCCCGCCCCCGCATTTTCCTCTTCCTCCTCCTCCTCCTCTTCCTCCTCCGCCATTCCAGCCACATCCGAAGAACCCACAACGGGTGTTACAGCGGTGCCGGAGGCGGCGGTGCTCCCGCTGACGGTTTCGTCTGCTGCTGCTGTGCGACGCTGAACCCCGTTGCTGCTGCTGGCGACCGCCGTGCCTTCTGGAGGAGGCGAGGGCGGGCTTTCCAGTGGAACGGGCGAGTGACCGGCGGAAGATGGGGAGTCCCTCGGGCCCTGCTTCCTTGACTGCATTGGTAGGGCCATGAAAGCGGGGGAGAGCGGGCAGAGACGGAGAAGGGGCGAGCGGGGGCATGCTTACTGATGCGTCGACGGAAAGGGCATTGGATCGGACGGCATGGGAGGATCTGCTCATCTCCCGTGTGGTTTGATTGCCTGAAGAACCAAGGATTCAGAGAAAAATTGGAGGATCTTCGGGCCTCAATGGCCTTAATTTCTTGAGGTTCCCCGTCCATATTTTTCAGGGTAACATTTCAGCCGCAGTGACAAGAAGCAGATCAGGTTTAACTGAAGTATATACAAAACATCGATGTAGCTGGGGGCGAAGTGACGCCGGGCTCTTCAAAGGCAGTATCTAGTTCAGGCGGGTCTACGTTCGTGCACAAAAAACACAGGGCCGAAAGGTACAGCATATATGGACGATCCCGCAGAACTACGTACAGCCAGCTGCGTACGAGAACCAAAATGCAAATTGGCGGCCTGCTGGCGCCCTTTTCGCGCGCAATTGGCCATAATTGGAAGTATTTTATTTCTGCGGCCGAAGCTCGCAATGCCCGCCGCTGTAGATTCGCGTACACTCGATCCCCAAATCTTGCACAGCGCCCAAACGCTTATCGCAGCACGATATATATCGTTCGAAATTGTTTTCATGATGGCACGGAGATGATATATGGTCTCGTTGAGAAAACATGCGAGGGGGATCACGTATTCGGGACACCGACGCCGAACAAGCCGTGTCGCGAGGGATGACGACATGCATTGGTCTTCCCGTAGAGCTCCCTATTTACTGCCAACACGGCAGTTTACATCAAGGGGCAATGTAGCTGAATACAACCAAAGATAGTCACGCACACCCACGCGGCGGTGGTTCAAAATCGAGAGGCACAACGCGGGGTTTTACGCATACAACCAGCGCTCGGGACACAAACTTACAGCCAGGCTCGGTTTGAAAGCCCAGCGGGGGCGCCAGCTTCAGATACTTCCACTTCGCGCTGCAGCTCGCATCGCCAACACAGTTCTAAGCACACACCATCATGATCATGGTGCCTTGCTTACCTTCGCTTCCTTGGTGCTGGCCTCTCGACCGGCCCTCCTGCTTCGCGGGCCGCCGTCAGCGGGGAGAGAAGAGACACCGCCGTCGCTCCCATTCAAACAACGCGGGCTCCTTCTGAGGGGGGCAGCAGCAGCTGGTGACGAACCTTCATCGCCGCCGGTGCGTCCCTTGCCCATGGAGATCCGCGACGAACGAGGCATGTTGAGTTGGGTCACAGATTTTTCCGAACACTCGGGAGGAGGCTTTGGCAGAGCAGGGAAAGAGAGGTGGGTGCCTGTGGGTGATGTTGACATGGCCACATGGCCGCGGAGCTGCGATAGCCAAAGCGGCGGGACTGGGCGAGACTGTCATGAAGCTGGAGTTATGCCTTCCCATCTGTTGTGCCCCGCGTGTGGGACGACTTGGGGACGACCGGACGGGACGACAAGGGACGAACAGACACCACACCGCCGACGAGCAGGCACAACATGACCACAGGATACATACAAGGTCTGGAGAGCGCCACAGACGGTGAGAATTTGGTGGGCATACGCCCTTGATCAGGGGTGAAGCTGCCAACCGAAGGATAGGTTGTGAGAGAGGATAGACTACTCGTCTAAGGTGTGTCTCCTAACAAAAAGTTGTTTTGTATGTTGAAGTATGCATTGTAGCGGGGTGAGAGCAGCTGCTGGTGCTGTGTTTCTGGATCTATACATGGAACGAAGACAGGACGCCGCGATTGTTCGTACCAGGTACTGTACAGCAGTAGCATACCGTACAAGGAATCGGGTGAACAAAAAGAGCTTTGATGCTGGCTCTTTTCCCATACTTTAGTCCTGTACGAGAAAGAAAACAACCTTCCCTCCAGGGTACCAAAGTTTGTATTCTACTTCAAGGTCCCTGGAACGGTACCAAAGTTGGAAACATGCACAAGCACAAGGCGCTACACGCTACACGCGAATGGCACAATGCATCTCTCTACATATCCTTTCACAGAGACACACATCAATAGCTCCACATACACAAAGCGGAGGGAAGCAAAGAGGGGCATTTCAAGCGCAACCAGGCCAGGATATGGTGGTACAGTATAGACTATGCTGCGTATTTTCTCCAAATTTGAAGATTGTACACTCCCAAGATCCAGCAGTCATCGACTCAGCAGCTGAGCATACTCCACAGCAGCAGCAGTATAGATGAGTCCACAGCAACACATACACTATCATCTAGCCCCACAAATACCCTCGCCCGAACCTAGGGAGCCACTGATGCAAAGGTAGGTGTGTGCTGGTGCTTGTGTGCTTGTGGGAATTTTGGGAAACCACAGGAGCTGTGATGAGCCGGCGGGGCTCACATTGGGGAGCGCAGTTGCCTTCTGGTGACGCGCCGCAAGAGTATTCTCTGCTTGTACTTGAGAGAGCGCGTGTTTGACTTCGATGTGCCCCCGCCCCCCAAAAAACACCCTCCTCTCCCCAACGCTTGAAATGCGATACACAGCACTTCGTACAGGGCTGCCGGGCAGTATGTGTACTTCCTGTCGCTGTTCTGGTGCGAGTTCGTGTGCTGGGGTTGAGGGGGCAACACAGACACGCACACGCATGCATGCACGCACACTCAACAGCAGTGGGAGCGCGGTGATCAGGGCGCAGCTGTCACGCAGCGCACCAAAAAAAACAGCAGTACCACCTACCTGCGAACAAGGGGAAGTTCGTTGGGTGACTGTCGTCCCACAGCCAATCACATGAAGCCGCCTTAAATCGGAAAATATTCGCCTGCAGGAAGTTTCCAGGAAACTTTCTTATCTCAAAATCTGTTTCCTTATCTCAGCAAATTTGGAACCCCACTCTGAAACTGTGTATTACGAAAAAAAAATGAAAATAAACAGCTATTGACTATCACCATACCACATGAAAGATTCCGCGAGCGTGAGGGAGAAACTTATCTCGGGCCCTGAGAAGGCTCCATTTCGGCGCTCTCGGCCGCTCACAGAGCCACATTTCCATCTCTCAGGGATCTTCCGGGCGCTTCTTGGTCATTCCGCTCCCTCTCTACGTATGTGTATGTACTCTATGCATTGTTTTTACTTCTCGCTCTGCGTCTGCCTCACTTGCTCGCGTCTGGCTCGGTCGCTCGCGGTTCCGGTCGTCACTCTGCTCCCCATCCACGACGCGTCGCATTCTGTGCAGCCCCCCCCCCCCCTCTCTCTCTGCTCTCACACACCACCAGTCTGTCTCTTGGTGCTCCCATGTCGGGTTATCGGTGCGTTGTAAAAAATCCGTGTTCTTCGCTTTGTTGTCATGCTTCTCCGCTCTCCCTTCATTCTCTCGCTGCGGCCGCTCATCTCATCGCAGTTGTGTGGCTAACGTACGTACGTTTGGCACACCACAGCAGTGCAACCATATTTATTTCAGCTCCGCGCTCCGCATGACATTTGAAACTCTGTATGCCGCGCTACAGCTTGCTGCTGCAACGCATACATACGGATATGTACTCAGTCAGTTGATGATTCACGATGAATCACGCGAGCAGACGCCGGGCGCACTTCTTGCGATGAGGTCGAGGTCTATTGAGCGGGGCGGCGAAAGCCGCCAGCTCTACCACACTCACTCACTCTCTGTTCACCAATGCCTATATATGTCAGTTTAATGTTTTGTCAGATACTCCGCCTATATGTATACTCTGTATGGCATGGATCGAGTACGCCTTGTTCTGCACCGATCCACCTTTATTCTTATTTTCAAAACTACATTTTTACTGGCACGAATGAATCTTGAGTACCGCTTATCATCGCGTATCTTGGAATCGATCCATCGAGCGGGGCGGCGAAAGCCGCCAGACCATTTCTAAGTCTTCAAGCCCTCTCACTTATCATTGTCACTGATCGTTGGAATATGCTGAAAATAGAGTAGTTTGGGCAGCTTGACGACTGATCTGTTCAAGGTCTACAAGTCTAACCTGCCCTACCGGCCGCACCGCGGCCACACATCAACCCTTCTATGACCCTGTCTTTGCCCACCATCCTGTCGCGGGCTGCCCTCATGACCTATAGGTGGAGATAGCTGTTGCGTCTACAGAAGTGCACTGTCTCATTTGGCTGCAGTTCTGTCTCTTTTCCCTCACTCTCTCTCCCTTCTTTAAAGCTAGACCCAAAGGGGTTAAGAATCTGTGTTTCTAACCTAACTGAGACTGACGCATTTTCATTGGTCAACCGGTTGGCGTGGTCGGTGCTAATAAACACACACATCCATGACGCCCCCTCAGCTCCCTGATCATGGCCTTCTGTTTTCAACCGCACAAAAGACTGGCTGCTTTTCATCCGTCGTCGTTTATCGCGGTCGATGCTAGTAAGAACAGTCATACATTTGCGTTGGCTGGTCGTTAGCGGTGGAGGCTGTTCGGGTGTTCATTCCCCTTCTGTTTCGAGGCGGCCGTTCGATTTTGAGAGTCTTGCATGTTCTTGGAAGCAGCTGTAAAACATTCTTTCCAGCACAGCAGTTGCGGGTACAAGATCGAAGAACACCTTGCTTGGTCACAGGTCACAGGTACCCATATAGACTGCAGTTTCGACGCACGTCTGTACACTCCGTGGTTGCGCTTGCGGCACGCTGGAGGAATAACAACACCCCCGCAGAAAAGTTTGAACCGCTGAGTAAAGTGGGTAGGCCATTCAAGTACGACTGCTGTAGCAATCTAACAGGTGGGACGCCGTTGTGGCTCGAATCGCTTCTGTCGGTCCCATTGGCCCTTTCTTCAACTCAGAACAACACCCGCCGCCTGCTTTTTTTTTTTTTTCTACTGCCATCGACTCCCACGTTTGTGCCGCTATGCTGCTGCTGCTGCTGTTTTTTGCTGCGGCTCGGGTGTTGGCTGCTCATGTTGCATTATTTCACCTTCTCGCTGGCTCTCACCCTTCGTGAGGCACAGGCATACACACGCTGTGGTACATAGCTAACAAGCACCCACGACCCGCAGCACAGCTGCACGGAGTCAGAACGTTGGACCGAACATAGAACGACGTTTTATAAACGTAGAACAAATAGTGACGACAAGTAGGTCTGCACCTAGTTCGCTGCCGACGTGAGTTCGTTTGTTTTCGAACTCTCCGGTCATCACCTGTTTGTTTGATTTGCTACCCCCCCGTCATGGGTGCAATACGTACATGTATGTATATATACTGCGTGATGGTTTGGCTGCGTGTGCGTACGTGTATCAGTCTTCCGTTGAAAGTTTGAAAAACACACTGCACACGCACGCTCCTGTCTGGCACGCAATTTTGCTTCTACTCTTTTGGGTGGGCTCTTCTTCTCTCCGGAATGTGCGACACTTCCACACCAGATAACGCTACGGTCACTTCCCTACATACTGTTTGCATGCTAAACGCGCGAATACAACGCTTCTCCGCGCGCCTGTGGCGAGGGTGTTTGCGTTTTCTGGGCGACAAAACGGCTCTGATGAATTTCAAGTTGTTTGGCGGCCTGGAATCCGCGGCGGTGGGAGACGAAGCATCCGAAAAAGGCAAAACAAAATGTTGCGGAGTGTGTAAGGAACGAAGAGTGCTTTCTCTCCTACAAAATATTTGCGTCGCTGTTTGCATGTTCTTGCATCACCCCCTGCCCCGGTGCTCTCTTTACCCCACTCCGGAGGGAAGCCTTGTAGTCAACACACTACGGGTCGATGCTACTAGTATCGTAGAGGGGCACCAGATAATGGCCTTTAGAGCCGCTTTCAGTTTTCAGCCGCACTGAAGTGACTTATTTTCGTTGGTCAGCCGGTTATCGCGGTCCGTGCTGATATTGAAAAACACGCACACAAGTGCACTTTTTTCCTGCTCTCGCTACATCGAAGGAGGGCAAGGAGGAGTGAGGTTTGGCTTCCCTCTTCACCATCAGGTTGTACGAGTAGGGCTTCACCAACATCTGTACCTCCCAAGATGCATCGGGTGCATGAGTGTCTTCCTTTCGCTGTCCAGGAGTGCTGTTGGGTTGCTCGAAATTGTTTGATCCGTGTATCGCCAGTGCCACAGCTGTGAGGTGTCCGTACCATATTCATATGAAGGGCTTACGCGACATTTCGGGCTGTGCAGTATGTGTGCTAAGGCGGGTATTGCAATAACGGAACATGACTGTCCCGCCTACAGCAACATCTCTGTGCTCAACAACATTGAAAACACGCGTATCGTGACAAATTCTGCCCACGACGCCAACGCCATATCTTAACCAGTTTATGGTTCATGTGGTGCTCTGTTGGCCCCGCGAAGCGCATGCCTTGTACTCTGAAATCAAACAGTTCGTCAATAGTGCCGGTCTGGCGCTATTGAAGGATTTTCAGGCCCGGCACTAGCACTATTCAGGCACTCTTCGCAATAGTGCTGGTGTCTGGTATATTGCCGCTGGATTTCCTGCGCACACCCCGGCTATATCTACATCTGAAGAACATAATACTTTCAGTTTCTTTGGCGCTTGCCTTGCCGCCGCCACGATGAGTATACCTACCGTATTCCTGATGTAGGCCGGAACGAGGACGGACGCAACTGTGCCCTGTTTGTCTGGCACTACTGAAGGTATAGCGCCATCAGCGACAATAGCACACACCTGTCAGTCCGTCGTCCCTTAATGACAGTGGTAATTTTTCGAGATATTGTGCGATTCGCGCCGCCGCCGAACGAAGATAATCGATTGTCTCCTTGTTGATCTCTGCTCAGCAACCTGTTGCGGCCAACCATCTAGAATTGAAGCGCCGGAAGAGGTGGCCAAAAAGCATAGATGGGTTGACTACGATAGACCGTGGGGGGGGAGATTTTGAGAGGGAGGGGTTGACGCCGATATGTCAAAAAGCGAGAATCGTTATATTTCCGAGAGGAGATCAACGCATACATTTGCATGCATGAACATACGGGCGATAACAACGTGAGAGAGCAGGGAAAACACATATATGTGTGTTGAGGTAGACTGCATGACATGTTGTTTCAGAAAAGCGCGAACCTCTGCTCTGTGTACATAACAACTCACGGATTTTATACTGCACAACACTTGCCGGCTGTTCTCGCGTGAAATCGCTCATTTTCGAGATCGGTTGGAAACCACCGCTTTATGACGCACAGTCTTTTCTTCTATAACCTTGCGTTTTTTACGGAGGAAACGTTTTGAAGGTTTCAAGGAACGAAACCTCATCACCCCTGGCATGTTGTACGTCAACCGGTCCGTCTAGGCAGAACAAGTGGTGGCGCGAAAGGGCAGAGCACAGAAGACGGCAATCCTTTGCAAGTTGGGCACTTCCAGCAGTTGTTGAATCTGCTGCTGTAGCTGGATTATGTGCGGATCGCTGCTGCTTAAGCCCGTGACGATGCGTTCATACTTGGATCTCCGCAGAGTTGTCCGCCGTCGAAAACCAAGAATTTCCCCTCCTACCGCCAATCGCAGTTGATCACCCAGACTCAAGATGTTAGTTGGTCACCAGACTCAACATGTTCCGTTGGTGCACAAAAGTGCAGCTCGAGGTTTGTTTAAAAACCTCGAGCTGCACTTTTGTGCACCAAGGTGACTATCTTGCGATAGGACCGGATGTATTTTGCCGTGATAATCGGACTGCTGTTAGTGTGGATACCTTCCCATGCGTTTCGGTTCACCGGGTACCAAGCGAATGCGCCCCAGTAAACATGCGTCCCGATGTTTAGTACCATCCTGTCACCTTGTTGTTCGCAGGGTTCAGCAATTCTCTTTCGCTCTTCAACGCTTCAGTCGAAGACTCTGAGCTGGCTGCACAGCCACGAATACACGCTTCCTCAATAGCACCAAGCCGGGGTTGGTGCCCACGAACCTACTCGCCAAAGGATGCCCCCAAAGGATTCCGACATTACGTTCAGAACACTTGGCGACGAACTGGTACAGTAGCGACCGATATTCGTAGACTTCCCTGACGAACGACAGGCATTTTTCCTCGCGCGGCAATATCAAGCAAGCAGTCGCAGTTACAGTAAGAGCAGCGGCCTGAGCCTAAGCCTGAGCCTCAGCTCTTTGGGCTTCCGAAAATTATTTTGGCCGTGGTTGAGAGCCCTCACGAATCTGCCCCCCACTCGACCGCGCTCCTCGTTTCTTAGGGTACATTCTTGTGAGACGCCAGTGGAAAGGAGTTCCCAATCACGTTTTCCATGTCCGCGGTTGCTTTGGGAAAGCGGTGGAGCGATGAGCATGTGTAAGACCTTACGCTACGCGGATTGCAGGTCGCCGTCGTTTCCGGCTTCGTGAAGGACTGTCGGGCCGTACAACGATCTTGCCTTGGCCTGTGCAACGCGTGTCGAGAAGGGGTTCCAGTGGAACGCATGCTTGTCGGCGAAGGGATACCGCAGACACGCCTGGCGATGGTCCTCCCAAATGCGGTTCAAGCACAGGAGGAGGCCGAAATTCCACGGACGCGAGTCCTGCAACCTCGCAGGGTACTCAGGTTGGAATGGACTTTCACTCATCGTGCAGCGCGGGTCAAGGCTGTCGACAAGGCTCCTGACTCTTCGGTGGATGATCCACGCGTGGGCAACGTGGACTTGAGGGATGTGCAATGGCCCGAAGGCGCCAAAGAAGTTGCCCTAATCGTATTCGACAAGGCGGTTGAAGGGGTGACGTGGCCGGTGGGTCTGGAGCGCTTATCATTCTATGCCCTCCGATCTGGGGGGCAGTCTAATTGCGTGCAAGATATTGGCTCTTTCAATCGTTCGCTTGTTGCGGCGAATTTTCCTTCGGGCCTGCGAGAGATCTTCCTTGGCGCCACTTTTGACCAGCCCATCGAAGACGTCGTTTGGCCGCAAGGGCTTGAGAGACTGTCCCTCCCTGCCTGCGATCACCCTATTGACAACGTGAGGTGGCCGCCGGCATTGAAGTCCTTGGAGTTTACCCCGCCGTGGCAGATCCGCCTTCGGGAAGACCCAAACACGTGTTTGGACGAGCTTGGATCCTTTTGGGACCGTTTCAACTGCGCTTTCACTACTTTGCCGGCGAGCCTTGAGACTCTTTGGCTTGGTGACAAGTTCAATCATTCCCTTGAGGGCGTCAACTGGCCGAGTGGGCTCGTCACTTTGGGGCTTGGTTGCAGGTTTGAGGGGCTGAAACGCGGTGTTTCGTGGCCTTCCAATCTTCGAAACCTGTACTTGGTGAGAGAGGTCGATTGGGTCGAGCGCCCCCCCTCCGGCTGCAATGTTACTATCGCGAAGGAAGATGACCCGGATGATGACCCCGGTTACCTCTACGATTTCGTACCTGAGATGGATGAAATGGACAGCTTCCGGGCCATGTACGAGGACATTTATATGTGACCGAGATACAGCGCACCTTTCATCTAGTGCTGAAAGTGGTGAAGGAGGGGGGGTTTCGTCGTACTAGCAAAAGTCAGCAATTGTCTCGGAACAAGTTCATAGAAAGGTTTCTACGCACGAGCAAGGAGTTACTATACCTCACTGTTCGTCTAGCTCCGTCTTGGGTTGCGGTCCTCTAGCGCATTGTTCCATGATCAAGTGCCCATTGATGCTGTGGCAACACGCGGCGAGCATTGTCAGTCGCCCCGGTAGTGTGTCCTCGAAAGCCTTGTAGTGGGGGGCGTCAGGGGTTCGAATCCCGGCGAAAGCGAGCTTTTCTTGCAAAGTGAGTTTTTCTCTCGCTTCCGTTCCTAGCCTGGGTGGAAAGCGCATGTATACAGTGGGAAGAAAGTGCTGAACTCTTCTCGTATAAGAATCGAACACAAAGCACCGTAGGAGAGTGGGTAGGGAACCTCAGGGAGGAGAACCCTCCTGTGTGACCATGGGTTGGAACAAGTGCGCGCAAGCGCTGTGAGCTATAGAAGCTGAAATCAAGCCATTAGACTGTGTAATCTAGGAGTTCAATTTCGGCTTCTTTATTCTTTAGAGCGCTGATGTGAAGTGAAACCCCCCCCAAAATATATATTGACGCCTCTCGATCGGTCTCAGCTCTTCTTCTCTGGGCCCGTCATACAATATCACACATCAGGTCCTGCCGCGATTAGTTCCTCCGGTGTTGTAACCCTGACGTTAACGTCTGGGCTATTGTACAGTTAATTGACTTTTTCAGGCACCTGAAGACTTCTTCGTGCTTTGGTCTGGTCGGCACGGAGGTCGAAATGGTTGCCGTGGGAGAACACACAAAAGCGCAAACGGGCCCTAGAAATTCGACCATGTAGACAGGGACGTGGCTGCTCTATGTAGGCCCGCATGATCGACTGTAGTAGTATCCGACGATCATATTGTAGACTAGAAGATCGATTGGGTGAAATGAAGTGCGTGATGTAAACTTCGTTGTGAAGCCCGTTCCAATCGAGGTGGTTTATCCATGAAATTGTGCGACCGATGGTCGATTCCCCCTCGTGCCTGCAAAGTGAGGGCCTCTTTTCCAAACTTTCGCAGCTCCCGCATATCATTCATGGAACCTATTCGAGGTAGACTACGCCTTGTCTATCGTACCACAGCGATCCACACATCCATGACGTCGAAACAAAAGCGTCAGGATTTCCTTTATGAACGCAGGCCCGGTGTGCGTGGTGAGCACACAGCACCGCAACATCACGAAAGGTGAAAGAGTTCAAGTTGGTCGAAACTTTGCCCCCTTGTTATCCTCTTGGATGTACACGGCGGCTTCTTCTCCAGTCGGAAATCCGTGGTAGAGGATACTGTTCAAACGGTTGTGAAATCCTCATGCAGGATTGGGAGAGTCTCCCCGCGGCGTGATAGTCAGTGTTTTGTCTGCCGCGGCGTCGCTGTTCGGCGGCGATGGCCAATGTTTTCATAAACAGCAGTTATGGATTCTAATACATTGACAGACGTGAGACGCTCGTGCTCTCTTCATCATGCATGTCAGTCCCACGCTCGAGTTTGCCGGGACGCTACTGTCCTGATCGCTGTGATTCATTCTGGCTGTGAGAGTCACTCTGGCTGCGAGTTACTTGTTAACAGGGATCATGCTGGTACAGCTGCTCGCGTTTGGCATCATTTTGCACGGTTGGCGAGTCCAATCGGGCAACGGAACATGCAGCAGCGTCCTCCCATCGATAGGCGGAACATACAGCAGCGTCCTTCCATCGATAGGCGGAAGACACTGGCGGATACTGAGACAATGACTTTAGCAATTGAACAGAAGCGGGCTGAAATTTGTGCCGCCTGCTTCACAGTGTTGGCTTTCCCCTGGCGCCAGTTGATATTTGATACTATGCGGGCAAAAAAGTGATGTCAAAATTGATCTTTTCATATGTGATAGGACGTGTTGGGTATACTCACATCTGTGATCTCTTGCGTTTGCGGATGACGGGCAAGGACGTCTTCGTAAGTGATAAGCCGTGTGTCAGGGTGTGAAATCGTTCCCGAAACTAATGTTTCAGCATCGACTTTCATTTGTTGTGTTCTTCGTTAGCCTCGATCGACCACCTAGGTACTTCCCTATTTGATCGTACCGGCTTTTACATAGCAATTGCAAGGCATATGGGGGGCGGGTGGTGTTTGTTGCCTGTGGCGTTACCTCCATCGGATCCCCTTCACATACTCCGCTTAACCTTCCACAACTCGCTTGCTCTCTAGTTACCGTTGCCGTTGTGAAGCGGGCTGCCAATTCTTGTGTTAAATCACATTCGACTATTTTGTTCCCTACCGTTTCCACCGTTTCTGCCCCCGCATCCCCGGTGTTTGCCATCGGGGTTGAGTTTTCGTCGCTTGGCAACGATGTTGTAAAACAAGACGATCACTTCGTGAGCTCGGAACCAGGTTTCCGTTTTTTTTTGCCTTTGGTGTTCTTTTTGCGGTAGTCATAATGGTGGTCGAGTAGATTATGTTGTGAGGGGTCGAGAACCCTCACTCCGGGCTAAGGGGATGATCTCACCACGTTGTGTTAAATTGGTCAAGCAATCTCAAGGCAGATACACAGTGCTCATAAGTGTATCTGAAAGCGGAAGCACCAGAAATATATTTAGTCATTTCCAGCTATCATCCGTATGCAAGGAAGTAAGCACAAGATGCCGAACACGCTTAGCACGATGTAGCGCACCCTTCATGCGACTCGCCGATTACCTCACGCTGCTTCGCGCTTGGTGATGTGAGAGCCTGGTCTGGTGAGAACCTAGCATGCTCCGTCCAGGCTCAATGGTCTAACGACCACGGCATGCACGACACCCCCCCCCGTGCCCGCCGTTTCTTCCACCCTGAGAGAGGCACTCGAGCATACAACGGGACACGGAGACCGTCCCGCGCTTCATTACGAAAGCCCATGAAACCTTTCCTCGATCCCCAGACTATGTACATCACTTCGTTTCAGGTTGGGGGTTCCGTCTGATCCATGATGTCATGGTCCTAGAAGCTGCCCTAGCCTTCGTTCATACCACTGTAGTATCGAAACCTTCAGATACCCACCTTCTTCATTGTTCCTGCAGAGCGCATTCTCCGGCCTGGTTGGGGCCCTGGGGGAACAGGTTCGTGAACCCGGCGACAGGTCCGTAGGGCACGTGAAAGATACTGCCTGCATTTCAAATCAGGCACCATTAGCCAGCGTTTTAATACCCGCCCTCCTACTCTTGAATACAAGTGATGTTGGGAATGCCAAGCTCTTCCATGTTTAGTCGTGTACACCCCCGACACTGCAGCATCGTGGTGCCCTGCAAGGCCAAGGCTTGACCAGCCGAGGGCAAGCCTTAAGCCCAAAGGAAACAAAAACAGAGGGTGGACCTACCTTTGAACGATGACGTGGAATCCATGGCCATACCCGCCAACTGCCAACAAATGATGGATGCAGAAGAACATGCTCTCTACGCCCAAACCGATCACCAATTTGTGCCATAAACCATTGTGCTGACTGGACAAGATGAAGATTCTAATCTAGATCAGAACGCTTGACGGCCATATGTTCCGTTGTTACACGTTTCCGCGATGGCTGCTTCAAAAATAAACCCAGCAAGTACGGCAACGCAGGTTTCGTACTTTCTGTTGCATTCGAGCATGGCACAGAAGGCTCCAGTATTGCATCGAAATCAAGCCAAGAGCAAACCTACCAATGACGAAACTTCTTGCTCAGACTGAAAGGCCTTACTACCAACACGTCTCGCGTGACAAATCATTGCTAGTTGCTGACACGACGGCCATTCAACCGCCTTTTCCACATTTACGCCTATACAGTTGGCGCCCGCAGTTAAGAAACGCTTATTTCAGGTCCAGCCTCGAATTCCTATTGTGGACTATAAACTCAGCGTATGTGGTTCAGTTTCTTATATATGTTATTTTTTAGAAGGTGCTTCTTGATGTCCCCGAGCTGGCTCGTCGACAGCTCTTTCTTGTTGATCTCTGAGGGTTACCAGCTTGGTCAAGCCCTCACGAGAGCTGGCGGAGAGCACCATCAAAGCCGTGTACAGCAGACAGCATGTCGTGGTTCGCAGCCTGTCCGGTGTGCTGTGCCAAAGCTTTAGCGCCAGCAGAGAGCGTGGCAGAGCCCGCAGGGGGCCGGAGGGGGCGCCGCAAAAAAAACACTTCCCCCTCGTCGTACAACTAATAATAATGCACTATGGGAGGGGGGGGTAGGGGGAGAGGGGGAAAGAGCGAGAGAGCTGTGGGGTTTGTTTCTTATTCGACACACTCCCCCGTAAACCCTCGTTTCTTATGTAGTAGGGCAGCGGTCGCCGCTGTGTTTCTTATTGAGACATTTCTTGTTGTGTGACCCAGATTGAGCTATGTTCTTAACCCTATTTTCTTGTTTTTCGTGAAAAAGTGAGCCTCAATTTCTTAACAAAATATTTCTTAACTGCGGGCGCCAACTGTAGACAAGGCACGCTCGTGCTCTCAATATTTCGTAGTCCTCCTGCTGGTCGTAGACCTCGAGTTAGTCCATATTCCCGTCACCCAAAAAGCCCATACAGATGGGAAAAATCGTCCAAATACTCCAGGTCATGGAACAATCATGTTCATTATCAACACCCCAAACAGCGCTCTCAGTGTAGAAATCCATCACGACGTTCACCCTGCAACCAGGGGGAACTCTGCTCAATCTATATCGTCTACCCAGCAGTTTTCAAAGATTCGAGGGCCACGAAACACTGTCGAGCCCTGTAAAAGTAGAACCAAGCCCCAAAGTGACAAGCCCACTCGGCCACTTAACGCCTTCAAGCGGCTGACAGAAGCTGTCGCCAAGCCAAAGAGTCTCAAGACTCGCCCGCAAAGTAGTGAAGGGAGAGTCGGAGACACCGACAAGATCAAGCTCGCGTAAACGCGTGCTCGGGATTTCCAGAAGGCGAATCCCCGACGGTGTTGAAAATTCCAAGGATTTCAGCGCCGGCGGCTACCTCACGTTGTCAATAGGCTGATTGCAGCCGCAGAGAGGCAGTCTCTCAGGTCTGTGCGGCCACACGATGTCTTCAATGGGCTGGTCAAAAGCTTGTCCAAGAAAGATCGCCCGCAGGCCTAAGGAAAATTCGCTCCAACAAGCGAACGATTGAAAGGGCCTCAACACGTGCAGTCAGAAGGCCCGAAGGAAAGTCGGAGCGCGCAGAATGAAAGGCGTTCCAAACCCACCGCCCTTCAACCGCCTCGTGGAACAGCAGCAGGTGAATCTCTTTGATGCCCTCAGGCCATTGCACCTCGCTCAAGCCCACGTTACCCACGCTTGGAGCACCCGCCGACGAGTCAGGAGCCTTGTCGGTGACCTTGACCCCCGCTATGTACGCGTTGAGTGAAAGTCCACTCCAACCTGGGTACCTTGCGAGGTTGCAGGACTCTCGATGGTGGGATTTCCGCCTCCTGCTGTCCTTGAACCACATTTGGGAGGACTATCCCCCTTCACTACCTTGCCGGCGAGCCTCGAGACTCTTTGGCTTGGCAATGTGTTCCGCCAGTCCCTTGAAGGCGTTATCTGGCCGAGTGGGCTTGCCACCTTGGGACTTGGTTGTTTTTTTACGGGGCTGAATCGCAGTGTTTCGTGGCCCCCGAATCTTCGAAACCTGTACTTGGTGAGAGAGATTGATCGGGTTGAGGACCCCCCCTCCGGCTGCAAGGTTACTATCGCGAAGGATGGCACCACGGACCGCCAGTCCTTCGGGCTCGGTTATTATGAGAGCCAGTCCTTCGGGCTCGGTGATTATGACATGCACGATGGTAGATGGAATGACTACTAAGTCGATTTCTAGGGCTAGTTTGGAAGGTGACCGAAACTTTGCGTGCTTTCGTCTAGTGCTGAACGCGGTAAAGTAGGTGGAATTGTGTTGGTAGTTCAGCATGGTATTACAAGCGAAACGTGCTGGTCGGAGGTTTTTTCAGTGTGAGCAAGGAGTTTCGTCACAGTTCGGTTTGTTCGTCGTGGATTGCGGTCCCGCATTGTTACATATTTGAATGCATAACTATGTATGCTGATGCCATACGTTTCGAGCTCATTTCCATCGCCGCCGTCAGATCGGCAAAAAATAATTCCTTTCTCTGTGCGTGTTACGTTGTTATATAACCCTACCGTTAACGTCTGGGCTCTCGCGCTCAGTCCGCTTGCTAGATAGATTTACGCAGCTCCGGTTCCGGCGGACGGGATGCCGTCCCCTCCGTCCCGGGGCTCCGTTCTGGTGTTAAGCTATTGCTCCAATACTCACAGCTCAAATTTCGTACGTAGGGAAATATTCCTGGCGGTGTCCCCACCGATTGCCGTATTCACTCCATATGCTCCCCTCTCCCGCTACGTAAAACCGAAAACCTCTACAAATTTTGAGAGGAAGCATACGAGCTTGAACATCCCTTTCGATTAACACTGTGCCCCTCATGGGTTTCGATTTTCGATGTTGTAGCGCGAGATCGAGGTGCTGATGAAGCCAGTTCACCAGTTCTTCTCCTACGCCATAAACACGTACTGTTGGAGTTTTTGATCTACGGCTCAAATTATTTTTACGGCGATTCCCTCGATATTTATGTAACCGCCTCAAACTTCGTTGATCCATATCCCTCACTCAGGTTGTTTCGTTTTGTGTGCGAACACCCATTCCCTTCCATACTACAGGACGGCGCTATATTTATTTATGAGCAGTCTGGCGTAGCCACAAGCCCAGAACATCGATGGAACTGCTCACGTTTGAAGAAGCCCGACAGTGCTTCACCGATAGCGTGTTGATTCCCCACCCTACACTGGTTCCGCGCCGAACAACGTGTCCTGTTATCTATGGCACAACTGAACAACGCAGATTGAGCGTGTGTGTTTGTGGCATGGTTCTGGACCTACGTAAGTCGTCACCACAACTTTCGGAATACACTTGACGCATCAGCCGGGGGCGCACGGGAGAAAGGTCGCACAGAGGGTTTGTACGGAAGCTTATTTTCTCTGCACTTTCCCTCCGCGCTGCGTGCCACACATTACAGAAGGATTCAGCGGTTGGAAGTCGAATATGCTGCGAACGCCAAAGGTGAACGGAGAGTAGTGAAAACGAAGCCTGCCCACTAATGAGTTCTGAGTCAAGATTAAATGAGGGCTTGTCGACTGTGCGGTACTTGCGGCAATCGAAACAAGCAAAAAATAAATTCGCTTCGAAGTACATGTATTCTACCTCGTATGTTTGAAGTGTTCTTCATTTTCATTTCGTTGGTGACGCCTCTGGAGAAGAGGAAACCACAGAAGTGCGTAGCAAGAAATTTATTTCGTCGTGCGCCCCTACGAACACATGACGCTGTCAAATTGTGTGACGATATACTCCTGAAAGCAAAACCCAGATTGTTTGACGCGCATAGATTCGAACACACGCTCCAGACATCAGGAGTTGCAAGGGTTCGAGGTGGATCACCCAGTCACTCTCTCCCGCCATGATGTGACTCCCCGTGGTAAATCGAAAGAACAGCTGTTGTACACCAACACATGGGAAAAAAATCTACGGTGAAGCCAATGTGATTTGATGGGTTTTCGGTGTTTCACGGCAAAATGGGAATGCCCCTGACGCATGAATGATTAATGTATCCATCTCTACGAACAATGACACCGCAAAAATCATTCCTGACAGAGTAAATTAGTCGCTGGTCAGTCTTCTCGGAGAGCCTGTGATCTCGAGTGCGTTCGCCTTATGGGGAACGTGTCTGCTCGTTGTTTGGTCCGCAGGTCGACTGCAGCACTCGCATATGTATGGACTATGAAATTGATTGGGTGAAATGAACTAACCGCCTGCCGTGAAACTACACGTGGAAGCCCGTTCCAATCTAGGTGTGAATTTTCGATGCCGTTGTGCAGCCCATGGTGGACACGCCGTCGTCCTGCCTGCGGTGAAGAACCTTTTCGTCAGCTTTTTCCCATGTTCCATTTGTCGCCATCTTCGAAAACGATACGCGTGAGGTTTCAACTACAGCTTGTTCTTCGAATTCACACATCATGATGTAGTCACAAGCGCGCCAGGACTTTCCCTGACATGAATGTCTTCCCCCTGTGAGTATCTGCAGCGGACATACAAGACCGCAATAACACAGGAGGGGTTACATAGTTCGCGTTATCTGCAGTCGAATCTCCATGATAAATGTTTTTGTTCGAACGGTGATAAAACCCTCATGCAGGATTCGGAGGGTTGCATGTAGATAATAGTGTAGGATATTGTTTTTTGCCTGCCGAGACGGTGGTGTTTGGCGGGGATGATTCACGTTTTCAGCAACATCACGTTCAGATTCACAATCATTAGCAGACGTGAGACGCTTCGTGTTGTGATGTATTTATCACGTTCATGTCACTTACTACACGCTCGAGTTTGGCGGGTGGCTACAGGGCTGATCGCCGCGATTCACTCCGACTGTGTGAGTCACTTATTGACAAAGGTTAATTCTGGTCAGCAACTTACTTTTGTTTTTCTTCCTCGACGATAAGACAATTACACAGCAGCGCCCGCGCATCGATATGCGAAAGAATCTGACGGATATGGAGATGACTGATTTCGTTAATTGAACAAGACATGTTTGAAATGTGTGCCAAAATTGTACTACTAACCCTAACCCTACATTCACATTTTTTTCTTTCCTCGCACCATCTGATACTTTTGATGCGGCTGTGCGGGAAAATACCCAACGACGAAATTTTTCAATCACTCCCATCGATAGGACTCGTCAGGTGGAGGCAATCTCTCTTTTGTGTAGGGCTGGCATGCAAGAACATCCAGAGCTGGCAAGCATTTCTTCAGGTGTGAAATCGCTCCTGGAACCAATGTTCCACCAACGTTCATATCCTGTTTCACTTGTCAACCCTCCGTCAACCATGCCGCAAACCCTACATATTTCCTGTTTTCACATGGCAGCTGCAAGGCATGGATGGGGGGGAGGAGGGTTTTGGGTATTGATTCCCTATGACATTGGCTCCATTTTGCTTCACATCCTCTGCTTCACTTTGCACAGCTCCCTCGCTCTGGTCACCCTACGTTCCCATACACATAAAAGGTTTTGTTGCCGAAGGCAATCAATTCTTCTGTCGAATTCGGTGTGTGCGGACGGGTCTTAGATTTTGGTCTCGGAAGTCGGTAACAGTTGGAAATCAAGCCTGAATCTGGTTTCGAAGGAACTGCTTGCGAAGATGGCATCTCTCTTCTCTTTGTTTGGAAGTTTTTCAAGAAGTCAAATATTGTGATGTCACGCACGTGGCCGTTTGCCCTGTATATTTCTGCTCACAACACGTTCAGACATACACCGAGGAGCTCCCGTGCTCCCGTGCAGCACCGGCGGACTACTTTACGATGCCGAACCTCCTTCCATTGTAGAAGCAAAACCATCGAACTGGAGACCTCTATGTACTGCACGCTTTCGTTGTCTAGCTGTGCGTGAGAATAATACGAAGTACGAAAGAGGGACTACACGGCTATACATCTATCGCTGGCATGTGGCTCCTGCTGTCACACTTTATTGGGCACCGCATCACATTCTCACTCACACCACCGCGGAAGCTTTTGGGTGCGCCCTTCCTCTGAGCTGTTTGCTTTCATCTCTGTTTGCCGGGTAGGCTGACCCTCAGGTAGCGTGCTGCGCAACGCGTGACCAATTCCCCTTCCGAGTGGCGTGTGTTGTCTGTCGTGTAAAAAAACGTCTAGGCGTGTCCTAACCATTCCACATGTTCAAGAATCAGACATGAAACAATGGTCTAACCATTGGAGGCGGAAAGACAAAGGCGTGGTACAGGAAGGAAGTAGTTGACGAGCGCACAGAGTTCACTGCTACGTACCAGTTAGAGCAGGAGGTGCCCCTCGTGGAACCCGCACCCTCTACTGTAGAGTGCTCTGGAAGGCCTGCATTCTAAGTTGCGGTCAACCATGAGTTAAGTTAGGACACGCCCTATCCTCTTCCATGCTGTGAATTCCGAGTTCCCTGCTCCATTATTGGTCCAGAGGGTAAAGACGCGCCCGGTTAATGTCAACACATATGCCCCGTTGTGTGGGGACGACATGCAAGAACGTCTTCGGAGCTTCCAAGCCGTTCCTTCAGGTATGGCATAGTTCCTGGAAGCATTCAATGTGTGAGACACGACTTCATACTTGCTTAATTCATTCGTCAACCATGCCACGAACCCTAGTTTCGGTTTCCATACGTGGCAATTGCAAAGCGTGTGGGGGGTGGAGAGCATCGCCTCCAATACATTCCCTTTCACATTTTCCACTTCACTTTCCACGGCTCCCTCGCTCTTCTGATTCACTTCCCCATCATCACCGTTTCCGTTGCAAAGCGGGCAATCAACTCCTTCTAGTCACAAGTATCCCTCCGACGCCCGCCGTGTCACCTTGAGAAAAGTAATATCGAGCAAACGCACGGAGTTTCCCCCATTCGTTGCCAAAGTCCATGAAGATGTACCTCCATATCCAGACTACATCACTTCGTTTTACAGTAGTTATTTCATTCCGTCCGATCCATGCTTTCATGGTCCTCGACGCTGCCTCGGTATTCATTCATACTACACGTCTCCAGATGTTGTCATCTACGACGACTATCAGAACGTTCATTAGGGCCCCACTCGTTCGCTTCTCCCGCAGGGCGCATTCTACCCGGCCCCGCCAAGCGGAACCGGGGGAGCAATCAGGCACCCCGATCCATCAACGTATCATTCTGCACCATTCCGCACTACAGGCAAGGCACGATATCATGTTCACATTGCATAGGAGCCGTCGTCGTCATCGCCGCCATCGAAACAGTCCTCGTACCCGTTATCTAAGTCCGGATCATAGAAATCATGGTCCAAATCGTCGAAACCATCACGTTCGGCATCGAAAGACTGGCTCTCCGTGTCGTAATCCTTCACGATGGTAACCATGCAGCTTTTGGGGTACTCTAGCCAATCCATCTCATTCACCAAGTATAGGTTTTGAAGATTCGGGGGCCACGACACACCGCCATTCAACC
Source organism: Ectocarpus siliculosus (assembly GCA_000310025.1). Lineage (NCBI taxonomy): Eukaryota > Phaeophyceae > Ectocarpales > Ectocarpaceae > Ectocarpus > Ectocarpus siliculosus. The sequence goes on from FN649738.1 coordinate 387,859, forward strand.
CTGTAAAACGTGATCCCAGCCCCAACGTGACAAGCCCACTCGGCCAGTTCACGCCTTCAAGGGACTGGCAGAAGTTATTGCCAAGCCAAAGAGCCTCCAGGCTCGCTGGTAAATTAGTGAAGGGGGAGTTGAAACGGTCCCGATGGGGCTCAAGCACGTCCAAACGCGTGTTTGGGTCTTCGCGTAGGCAGATCTGCGACGGAGGTGAAAATTCCAAGGACTTCAACGCCGGCGGCCACCTCACGTTGTCAATAGGTTGATTGCAGCCCGGGAACGACAGTCTCTCGAGCCCGCTGGGCCACACCACGTCTTCGATGGGCTGGTCAAAAGCATCCCCAAGGAAGATCTCTCGCAGGTCGGAAGGAAAATTTGCTCCAACAAGCGAACGATTGAAAGAGCCTCTATTTGCGAAGCCGGAAGACCCGTAGCTAAGCCGGAGCGCGCAGAAAGAGAGGCGTTCCAGACCCGCCGGCCACGCCACCCCCTCAATGTCCCCGTCAAACAGCAGCAGGTTGACCTCTTTGATGCCCTCGGGCCATTGCACCTCGCTCAAGTCCACGTTCCCCACGCTTGAAGCACCCGCCCAAGAGTTGGGAGTCTCTTCGGTAGTCTCAGTCCACCATGCACGGCTACGGAAAGTCCACTTCAACCTGAGCACCCTGCGAGGTTGCAGGACTCTCGTTGGTGGGATATCGGCCTGCCGCTGCGCTTGAACCACATTTGGGAGGACCGTCGCCAGGCGTATCTGCGGCACCCCTTCGCCGATAAGCATGCGCTCCACTGGAACCCCTTCTCGACACGCGTTGCACAGGCCGAGGCACGATTCTTGTGTGGCCCGATAATCCTTCACGAAGCCGGAAACGACCGCGAACTGTAATGCGCGTAAAGCGCGGTCTCGCATGTGCTCCTCACCCGGGCATTCTTCCACAGCAACCGCCGCCATGGAACTTGTGGTTGGGAACTGCTTTCCACAGGCGTCTCACTAGAATGCCCCAGTACCTTGTGACCTGAGAACAGACGAGGGGGGTTGGAGGGGTAGTTTTGACGTGAGGGCCCTTGATGTGCGTCAAAACCAACTTGTCGGGAGTCCGATCAGTTCCGCTCGGGCGGCTCGGCTGGGACACCGACTACTTGCTTCAATTGGCCTCCCGGGGAAATAGTGCATAATTTTCGTTCGTGTCCGTATGGAAGTCTCTCTTGTGGTATATAGCAGTTTCGTTGCCAACGTGTGCTGAACGTACTCGTGAGCACATGCGTGCCTGACGCTGTTCAGGAAGCGCTAATCCATGGGTGTGCACAGCTCAGAGCATTCGAGTGATGATGCGTTGAAGAGCGAAAGAAGTCTGCTGAACCCTGCTCAAAAGGCTTTCGCCGAAGACAGCGGAAGTCGGCTTTCGACCGCGGATCGTTGTTCCTCAGCTAAGAACTGAGACTGTGCGGTAGGCATCCCCTGCGAGTAAAGGTGTCAATTGGGCAACATGTTTGCTCGGGTGGGGTGAATTGCAATCAGCTGAATCGAAACGTATGGTCGTGCTCCTCTAACTTGTACAGTTGTGCCGTTTTCGTTGAAACGACTTCAAGCCCTCTGAACAAGAAAACGACCCTGTTGCAAAAATAAACTGACCGCCCGACTTATACAAAGACATTAAAATATGTAGCGTGTTCAGCATCGGGGACGAGTACCATCTACAGCGGAGGGCCCGCGAAGCATATCGGTGAAAAGTAGTTTGCTTTCCGATCGACCTGCGGACTGAACCCTCGTCCGCCGATAGAGGTCCGCCGATCCGAGATAATGCGGGTCGTTTCGACCTTAACCGATAGTTCTCCGCGCTTGAAGGGGCTACCGCAGCAATTCTCAAACACCAGCGGTGAACGTTCCAATTCCCATGGATGTTATCGCAAAAAATCCCATAGGCGCAAGACATGCATCGTGTTGCCGCTTTGACGTCCCCCTCCAGGCTCACCCTGTTAATCGTTGTGCAGCGGTAATGATGGTGGCGACACTGGTGTAGGAAGCAACTTCTAGGGCAGCGCATTAATCTGTGTTCCCACGGCTCTCAGCTGTTGTCGCGCAAGCTCTCTTCCGGCCCAAAGTGACCGGTGGCTGCTGAGACATGGCCGAACACGAACCTCGGCGGTGTCGTGAATAAGTGTCGAAAATAAGCACATTTTTCCGACACCGCGCGAAACTCTTCCAAAACACCGCCAAACGTCACGATCCCAACTGTGTCGTGTTCTCAAGATTCTCAGCTGTCGTGCAAGCCCTCTTTCGGCCCCAATTCGAACAGTATGCCTTCTTACGACACCGCGCGAAACTCTTTGACAACACCTCCAATGGGCACGAAACCTGCTGGAAGAACCGCGTTGGCATTTGCGGCCGCTGCAGCTGCTGCCGAGGAGGGGTCAATATGCCAAGGCAAGGTGAGCCCACACGCTTCTGGTGGAATAATACGAACTCGCCTCTATGGTCAACAGATCGATCACCGTCCTGACAATTGAAGTTTCATATCGTGGTATGGCGTGTGAGTCCATCCGGTGTTGGCCCCATTCTGAAGCCAGGATGAAAAGCTGGGAACGAGAGGGTGTGGAAGGCGGGACATGTGATTTTCCTCGCTTGCTATGCCGCCGAACCTGCTATGAAATTATGGCCAGAAGGAATGAAATTGTCACGCAGGTTGCGTTGAGCCCTGAGTTTTCACTTATCGGTACCATCTTACACTGGATTGTCACGTTTTCGGCGTATTTTCAATTCTTCAACAGTGTCGTTGAAAAAAAAAGCAGGGAATTTGATTTCAGGTGCATAGGGGTTCCCTCGACGAGGAACCCACTTCGAAGCCCGTAGTGAAACAAGTCAAGGCAACGACGCCCCGCGGGTTCGTACATACTTCTGATGCGATCCAACTTGGGAGACGTATGTCGACTCGGTTTCACACCAGGACTTGGGACACAGAAAACCCTGGATATGAACGTCATGGGCAAGAAAGAAGGAGTAACACTTGTCACGTATTGTTTTGAAAGCGAAACAGATCTTTGGCAAAGATGTCCCGTGTTGGTGGTGGTATATTCTGACGCGCTTGCAATTCATCGGGGGAGACATGTGTGCGCGGGAGTCGGGACTCGGCTTCACATCGGGGTCTGGGACACAGAAACCCTTGGATGTTATTGTGATGGACACTAAGGTGAAGTTCGTCACGTAGATCACGACAGTGAAAACGATTGTTGAGGGAGTAGGGACTCGGTTGCACACAGGGACTTGGGACATCGAAAACCCTGGTAATGAAGGAATGAACTTCGTGATACCCGTTTCAGTAGAGCCTTCTTCAACGATCCATACCAATTTCCGTTGGGGTATCACAATATTCTCGCGTAAAACTAAAGTAGTGTACAGGGTGTGAAATTTTCGCATGCAATTCTTCAACAGCGCCGTGTTACTGCAACCGCCGAGATGTGTTTCAGATGTATAACGGTTCCCTTGACGAGGAAGCCTCGTCAACTATCGACGACCCACGATTTCACGCCTCTGATGAGATCCAACCAGGGAGACATGAGTATCGGAGTAGGGACTCGGCGTCACACCGGGACTTGTGACATCGAAAACCCTGGCTATGGAACTATTTACAAGATCAACGTGGATGGTGAACTCGATCCCGCCCCGTACGATTCGGCAATGGATTACAGTTGTGGCATGCAGACGGTGCCTGCTGGTCTCGTCGACGCAGAAGTAGCGCATTCCAGTTCTCGAATACGGCACTTAAAACAAAACAACCACCAAACCGACAGGAGGAAAGGGTGGGCAGCGGGAAGAATCGGGGGGAAAGCACAACGGATTATTGTGAAGATATCGCCAACGATGACCCTGAGAGGACATACGAGAGTGGGAGCGAGGGCAGACAGAAAAAGAGAGTGGAGAGGGGGCGAAGCGGGGGTAGCAGCGACAAGGAGCAGGAATACCACAGTGACGACTACGCGGAGAAGGATACGAGAAGCAGCGACGAACGGGAAGATGGCGAGAGTGACGCCTAATCGGACAGCTGGGGGCCGCGGGAACATAACGCAGTTGGGTTCGTGCCCATTATTATTTTTTTCGAAGCTAAAGTACGTCTCCGCGAAGGTGTTGCCATGACATCGTGTTGGGCCATATCTCAGCACCCATATGCTGGTTTGGGTCGAACGCGGGATTGTGCGCAGCTGAGAGCCGCGGGAACACGGAACTGTGGTTTCGAAGCATTTGTTGCGGTGTCGCAGAAAACTTTGACCTCACCGGTCAGACCATGGGGAGATGTGACCCATGTACGGTTAATCTCCAACTTGCCCACCCACCCCTCTTTAGGAGCCTTGTTCATTTTGTTAGGCAAGCAAACGGCTTCTAGTGGTAACGGGAACCCGACCCGCTGATGGCGAGTCAATCCTTTACAATTTGTTTATTGCTAGCTGGCGCACCACGTTCGCCAAGTCACCACGTCTCGCACAAGTTCTCATCATGATTTTCATTTGTCGCCAACAATATTCTTGTGGGAGGCGGAATCGCGCCCCGGGTCTTTTGCACGAAGATCAAATGTAGCACCGCCACGCCCTAGGGAAAAGAGGGAATCGTCCTCGACAGACGTCGTGGAGATGTGATCCTCAATGAAACCATCTACACATAACCGCTGAACCCAGAACGTCATGTTTCTTACCATAACTTGTCAGGCCCTTTCGGACGTAACATGCTTTTAACACGAAATAAAACTTCCGTTTTCGGCATTAGCACGCCGCGTGCACTCTAGACGGGACGGCGCGTCCTCTTTTCAGAACGCCTGCAGAGGGCACGTGTATCGTTTCGCGCTGCTGGCGGCTACTTGTGGCGATGACCGACCAGCTAACTCTCTTTTTAATAACGCTTGGCACGTCACGCATGACGCACTCGCAAACTGATCCGAGTTGGCTGCAGAGCACAAAATTGTCACCTGCAACCTGTTTCAATTGACGTTCGCAGCCCCCAGCCGTGTATTTTTTTAATGCGACGCCTGCTGAAGACAGTGTGCGCCACAATATTGCGCCATCAGTTTTCACACACACACACACAAGAGAGCAAGAGCTTCGAGCCAGATGACCTTCACCACAACAAAAGAGGCAGGGTCAGAGAAGAACTGCTGAAAAGCTGCTGTAAAAATGATTATGAGAATGATGGTGGTGAAAGCACGGAGGATGATGGTGAAAGCACTCCAAAACGAACTCGAGTGCAAGGTAGCAGACAAGGGCGACGCGTGTAGTTTTCTTCTGTTGCTACCGTTTCTGTCTTTCACCCGGAGAATAGCTTAGCCTCCGTCATGCCGCCCTCTCACGGGGCCTAATGGCCTTCAGAAGTATTTCGTGTTTTCAACCGCACTGAGACTGGCGTCATTTCATTGGTCACCCGGTTAGCGCGGTCGATGCTAGTAAAAACACACGCAAACACACACATACGATGTTCTCTCCCAAAGTACTAACCACAAAAAAACTGCCCACATTGAACCCGTCAGTATGATACTGGCGCTTTCTGACAGAAATCGTTGCCGGCAAGATACACTTTCTTGACTGCATGTCCAACCGCTTGAAATGACGGTCCAACTTCGTGACAGCCTTCGAAACCGTTTCCGGGGACAGCCTTGAAACTACCGGAGGCCGCACGCCTCCATGGACGTAGTACCGTGCGACTGCGCGCAAAGAAAGAGCGAAAGAGCGCACCTTGGACTCTACTCTGTCGGGTATTCCGCCAAAGTTTCCGTCCTCTTCACCAGGGTGAGTGCTCGCAACGAGCCCGCAGAAGTTTGTTGCCGCATAGAGCAAAGAAGAACTTTCTAAAAGAAGAAGATTCCGTCGTTCGTGCTTGGGTATGCCTTTCCCTGGCGACTGGGAATACGTTCTCACGCTTGCGCTCTCCTGAGCTCGCAGGAGGCGCATCGGTACGTTACCGTGCATGCCCGGAGCTCCTACGTATCCCTGGCGCGCATGTGCTAGACGCCTGAAGTCGCGGGGACTGGTTCTATTTCGCCAGGACGTGTTCCGCGAACAGAAAGCCCAGTGAATCAATACTGAACTCACCAAAGACGAGAGAATGGAAAAGCCTTAGGGCCGCTTTATACAGCAGCTATTTCGCTTCCGGATTTCCAAATTTCCAAATTTCCAAATCCGTAGACCGTTGAACCTCGATTTGCGGCCGAGCGAAAGAACTGGAAAATTGGAAAATTCGGAAACTACCGGCCGAAAAAAATGGAACGAGGAAAAAGTTTGGAAAGGTATCTACATGGAAGCTTGGGGATCTGGCGTGTCGAACCTAGGAAATTTGGAAATTTGGAATTTGGAAGCAAAATCGCTGTACATGAAACGGCCCTTAAGGCTACGCCAGGCTCCTCGCCGTCTCTTGTGTCCCCGGGGCTTCGCGACGGGGGTTTTCTCCCGAACCATTTTTCTTGTTTCTCAAAGGTCAAACTGCTAGATGAGAAATCCCGGGCGGTGCCGCCGCCGACTGCTGTAATATCTCATTTGTCACCTCCGGCGCTTAGCCCCACGAGACACAACGCTCTACATCTTTTGGGAGAAATCATACCAGCTTGAGCAACCCCGTCGAGCAAAAATGTGCCGCAAATCAGTTTAGGCTTTGTAGCGCGAGATCGAGTTGCTCGACGTGCGGAGATTCTTGAACCAGCGGAGCAAAGCGTGCTGCCATTGCCGACAGCTACGGCATGCCACAAGCAACAACACTGCTCGAAACTGCCAGAGCCTACCGATATGGTGTGTGAGTGGCGTAGCATGACTTGGCAGCAGCAGCAGAAAACCAGAAAAGATTGTAGAGGTGTCCTCGTCAGCTGTATGTAGTTGCACGCAGCAGCCCGAAACATGGCCAAACTGACGGATATTGTGAGTCGTTTGACGCGCCGCCGCCGTTCTCCACGTGTGTATGCCCGATCAGCAAACGGATTGAACATATAGCTGGTTCACTGGGTGTTCTCAAGATGCAAAACATTGTAGAGGCTTTGGATTTGGCACATTCTGATTTTTCGATCTACGGCGCAAAACGCTATTAAAAAGATGCGGTCTTTTTTTTCGTCCTCCCCGTAAACAGCTGCTTTTGTGCAACTCCCTTCCTCCAAATTCAAATTGTTTCGTTGGTTCTGCGAAACGCCATTCCCTCTTTACAACGCTTTTTTTTGTGAGGAGCCTGGCGTAGCCTTAAATTGCTCAATTCAACAGAGTTATTTAAACTCGATTCATGGACCGGCGGGACTTTTTTGGGCCTTTCGCTGCTTTGTACATTTTTTGGTGAAAAACTCTCGTGATATAAAACTCGAGAATAGATCTTCACAGGAGAAAAACACAGGACTGTTAGCCTGCGCCAATACATCCTCGGACAGCTGGTGTTGGGCAGGTGGGCTGCCGTTGTGGTGCAGCCAAATTTGATCAACCGGAAACAAGCAGCAAGCGAAATTAGAGTGCCTTCTTTCAAGGTGATACGAATATGCACACCCTAACGTAGTGAACGAATAGCGGACAAGGCGCGTTCGTCTCTGCCAAGAGCGCCCCCGACCCACGCTAGCTGATACTCTGTATGTTGGCACTCGAGCGAGCACGTTGATGACAACAAACCGTTGGTCCTTCTTCTCTTTTTTTTTGTGCCAAAGAGAAAACGAGAGAGGGGTCAGAAAAGACAGGCATACAGGCATATACGCACACCCTGTGCATCAACCTCAACAACCTCCAGCCTCCCCGCCATGCCGACTAGAAGGGCCGCCCTCCCCCCCCCCCACAAAATAACGGGGCAGCCTATAAGCTACGCGGCGAGCCTTGTGGAACTGTGTCTGTTCGTTATTTCGTCTGTGCTTGCTTGCGTGCGATGGCGGCACCAGAGAAAGCGAGAAAGAAAAAAGGAGCACGACGAGAGAGGAGGGCAGAGGGGAAAAGAGAGGGTGCAGCAGCATGCAGCAACCTCACGTACGCGTTGATACGCATGCAGCACAACAAAAAATCGTTCGGGCAGTGCCCGAAAGCTTGGTTGGGGGCTGGCGGTGGTGGCGGCGTTGTTATGACTGTGTGCTGTGTCTTTGCTGTTGTGACGGCGGTGATGTTTGCTGCAAAAGCGAGGAGAGAGGAGAGGGAGAGAGGGAGATAGAGAGAGCAGCCTGTTTGTCTCCGAACACAAATATATACTTGGAGCTCTGGAGCCCCAAACATATATTTGCTCACGATTCATGCATTTTTGCCCAAAAGTCCCCTCCGATATAAAACTCGATTCATCCACTTTTCGGGCTCTTCCACTGGTTTCATGCATTTTTTCGAGTTTTAAATATCTCTCTGCGATCCTAGGCATCTTGCTTCTTCAGAGCTTGTGACGTCACCTCTGCGTCGTTCGTCGGGTTCAAACGTCAACGAACTTTACCGATTACCGATGACACGGTAGATTGGAGATACCAACATGAACACACAACATGCATGAGAAACGTTGCGGGCATGCCAGTTTGCGTTAAAATGTTGCCCTCGGGAGGCCTTGTACGTAAGACGGCAGCGGTGCATGGGTCGATTTGCTACATGGACGGGGGCTGCGAAAATTGCAAATGACCAAGTCGCTGCAACCTGTTGGTAGTGCAAGCCCTGCCCGGCAGAAGTCCGGAAACTTCCCAGTAATGATCCTTCTCCCCCATACAACCATGCGCGGCATATGCGGCGGAATTCCGGCTGTTGGACACTACAATACTGCTGTGGTATGCCCTGCAAAAGGAGGTGTGATTGATCCGGATCAGGCGGGATCAGTCCCTTCTTGATACTTGGGGGCATGACTTGATTTAGGGTACTCTCTAACAACAAAATCGATCCCCCGATGGATGACTTGCCGGGAAGGGTGCACGTTGTAGATAGACTATTGGATTATATACCGAGTACCGAGGGCCGAGGGCCACGGCCAACCTTTCGCCTCTGTATTGTATGCATTACAGCAGTATATGTCGAAGAGTATGCCCGCATACTTGCTTCAGCGAGTCAACATCAAACACAGGGTAGCAGAGTTCGTGTTGGGGAGAACAAGGGGCCAATCGAATACTCCATGAGCCCGTAGAAGGTCAAGGAACCAGCTGTTAACAACAACGCGCTCGAGTGGCTATGGTAGACGTGCACTGCTGTAGATTGTGGTACAGGGTACAGGACGGACGGTACTGCTCTACGGCGTAAATACGTAAATACCTCCCTATACGCTCTGCAGCAAGATCGACATCGACACCGACCTCTCGCCATGAACCGAAAATACAGACAACAACAGCCTTTCTCTCACCACCTATCCTTCGATTGGTAGCTTCGCTCAGGACCAAGGGGGTACCCAGAATGTCAACGTCGCTGTGCTGTTGCTTAGGTGTCGCTGGTCGATTGCCTCTCAGCTCTGCACGTCGCAGTCGGAAGAAAACAAAACCACAGGGGGTACGCAGAAGATACCCCTGCCGTATGTTATGCCATTGAAGAACATTATATCATCACGGAGCCCCCGGACATTGCCTCCGCCCCGGGAAGGCTGTGGTGGGTTGTTCAGTCAGGAAGTATGCACTGCACTATGATACGATGTTAAGCATATTATGTCGATGCTGGGATATACCACAGAGAAAATATGGGCCTCCTGTATAGTCTTCAACAAGAACCCTTTCATTGGGTCCATCTTGATCGATCGTTATCCATTTGGTAGTAGATTGGCTGCTGTGCCCGTGCGGCAAGCTACACACTGCCACCACGGAAGCTGCGGTCTGCGGTCTTATTGACCTACAGCACTCAGACCCATAGCTGTTGATGGGGCCTAGGGTGGGAGACAGCGTAAGGTTCCTCCTGTTCTACGGGCAGCCACACAATAACCCTGTGTGCGGATGCTCGCTAAACCCCCTAATTTACGACGACCCCGAAGACTCACGACGCTTTACACCTGAACTATTGGTGAAGTGCTTGGCAGTGTATTCACGTTTTGTTGTACGGGCATCGATATGATGTCGACATAAAAACTTTCGTCAATATTATCGTCTCCGCCTCCACCGAGTACGAATGAATTCAATTTAGCGTGTGAACGCGGAGAGCGTACACGCGAGTGAAGCGTTGATCCCATGACAGGCTTAGTTACTCCTATCCGTCTTACTTTTTGTCGCATGGTCTGCTCCCAGGCAGCGAGTGGTAACCACTGTCGAAAGGAAGGAATACTCTGCGAAAGGGGAGTTCAAGAGAGAGCGTCCGAACCAGCAGCATGCAGCTCGCTCCCGTTGCAAGTGCGGGAAGTTCCCACACAAGTAAAGAGGGCGTCTATCCTGTGCAAGCGTGCCCACCAGATACCTTCAGTAGGCGCTTCGTTGGGCCCAACTTCTCGCAGTAGGTGGCCACCTCATGCCTTCCAGCCGCCCTTGTGTTTGCATATCGTAGGCAAGCAAGCAGCGTGGATGCTTGATCCTGACTTAGCACAGCATTCTCATGCTCGACATTTGTCCACGTCATCATGCCCACTTCAAACACGTGTTTTTGGGCGACGTGCCTCGACATCGCAAAATGCCTTGCTTTCAACGTGAATCCATGAGCCTGGTTGATCGAAGACGCCGACGTTTACGTTTCCACTGTTCAAGGGCGGTGAAGAATGCACAGGAGCTTGACAGGTCGTGACGCTTCCATCTCGTCCAACGAGTTGAGTGTATTGCGCTCGAGCATCATTTCCAGCTTCAACCGTATTGCGCCCGCAATCGCGTGAGATCATCCGCTATTGCTGCCTAGCTGATGTAATGCTGGTGCGATCGGGATGACTTCCTGGCAATCACGCCCCCGACAGCCCGTAAGGCGGAGGACGCCTCCGCATTCAACTCAAGCAGTACCTCCGCACACGCTGCTGCACTTTCTGCCAGGAAGGCTGTATGATCCAACGATGACGCAGCGTCTGGAAGAAGACCAACTACAGTCGCCCTCGTCTCGTTGAGCACATGCTGCTCGTCTCCACCGCAAAAAACTCCGCAAAAACTACGGCTAGGATGTGCACTGTGGTTCCTCCACTCTTTTAGTCCTCTCATGAGTCTTATGAGGAAGACGAGAGCTCACGAAGTGCGCCGCCTTAGACAGAAACACCGCATTTTTCGCTCATTTCCGTCGCCAAAATGACCCGCAGCTCGGTCTCGCCATCCCGAGTATTCAACCATCGCTTGGCCTCTTCGTGGTACTCGAACCGCATCGGCCCACTTGAAATGGAACGCACCCCCAAGAAAATGACAACGGGCACGTCGAGGCAAGCATAAACACGTAGGAGATAAACGATTGGCGCGCGCATCTGAGCAAGAGAGATGGATCGAAAACGTTGCAACGTGCGCCTCCTATTTAGTGTCCGCTGCATGTGGCGTGGGCTTGTTTCACGATTAGTCTCCCCCAATCTTTCGGACGGGGATATTCCTACAAGATCGTGTAAAAAGCGGTTCATCCGGGGTGTCAGTCCAAGGCAAGTTTGTGCACCTCCGACCCCCAACTAGAAACGAGACAGGGTGATTTTCTTCTTCGGCATAGTCGGCTCTGCCTGCGCGGATGGGATGGGATAAGGGTAGTTTTGACGTACACGAGAGAGGCGACGGTGCATTGCCGGGGGGCGGGCTGGCAGGTGACGCCTCCCGTGGCCGATAGACAAACGTCAATGACGCGTTGAGGGCATGCACTTGAAGCCTCGATGTACACGGCAACAATAACAAGCACAACTTATCCCATCCCGACCCGCGCAGGCAAAGCCGACTACGCAGCAGGAGAACAGAAGCCAGGAGGGGGCACGTCCCGCGGAACGTAACGCAGAAAGAGTGAAGGAGGTAACTCGTTGTTGTGGTGGTTGCCGCGTACATCGAGGCTACAAGTGCATGCCCTCAACGCGTCACTGGCGGTGGAAAAATTGATTTAGGAGCTTGCGCGACATGGTTGAGACGTAAAAAAAATTTGCTCGTTATTGTCCTCAAAGTCTCACACGTGCCTATGTTGTTGTTGTTGCTGTTGTCGCCACCCCCGGCTTCCCTGTTACACGCCTCGGCGCGAGGTGACTCTTCAGTTTCGTCGGTAGGTTTTGACGTTTGGAAATAATTTGATTACAGAAGTTGGCGCTCTCACTGATTTATTTGCAGGTTATGTAAGCGTTCACAAAGCGGGACGCGCTGACGTGTGCAACACAGCAAGCTGTGCGTACAAACTGCGCTATGCACAACAAGGAGACGGACGCGCCGACGAAACACGAGTGTCTCGAAAGGAGTGACAATATCTATAATAGGACATACAGGCCTCAACGAAAGACGTCGATCAGGTCGTCCTCATCAAGTGTTGGAGCCCTGCTGGAGCAACCCCGTCTGTCAAGGTCGGTCCTTGGTTGTACACCCAAGTGCCGAAATTCTCGAGTGTGTCGATACAACCGCGTCTGTTAAACGCCAATCTCATACGCAGTCGAATGACTTTACAATGGAAATGTTTGTGTTTATCGGTTGTCCTCCAGGGAGGGGCAAGAAACAAAGAAAGAGTGAGCCTCGTACAGCTCAGACACACAGAATCCAGAACACGGTCTGCAGTCGAATAGAGCCAGAAAGCTCCCAACCGACAAGAAACCGTCACTTTTTGTGGAGAACGACAACACACCGACAAGCCCACACACCTGATCGGGCTCGACCACCAGATTTGGCGGTTAGGCGACTGCTTGTTGAGTACCCATGTGCCTCGGTCACCCACGGCGATGTTCAAGACGCCTTGCTGAGAGGACGTTAACACGCCACAGGCCATGTCGTGTTGGGCCCCGACAAAACATGTACAACGCGTAACAGCAGGGGGCGCGGATTCACGCGATCAGGAATTGCATGATTCGGCCACCCTTCCTCAATCTGGCTTCAAAACAAAGGGGGGCATATTGTGCTCTTGATATGTACAGACTGGCAGTGCGTGTTCTTTCCAATGACCATTGGGAGACGTAAGGCCGGTTCATTTCCACAGCACATCTGTACCGACCCATTGGAGTCGGATTACAGCGCAGAGCACCTCACCGACATGTTGCAGTCGAAGTCGTCCTCGAAGCCTTCTTCCAGAGCCTCCTCCACAGCGTCATGGATCTCCTCGAGGGCTTCGTCGGCCACCGAGTGGAACTCCTGCTCCGACATGGTCGTCGATGACATGCCCTGCCTCTGCATCGACACGACACCCGTGGATGCTACCGTCTCTCCCGCCCCCGTACCAATAATGCTGGCGCCTCCCATCGGTGCCGACGAACGTGCGGTCAAACTGCTGCCCCTGTTCCTACCGCTGCCACCGCCGCAACACGTGTCTAACCTCGCGCCTACCACTATTCTTCCGCACGCAACGGATAAGGAAGAGTACGATTTTTCCGCCATACTTCCGGCATTTGATGGGAGTCGAACAGGGCGCAGAGGTGATGCCCCGGCCACTTCGGCCACCGCGATGGTTGTTGATGTTGAACGCCGTTGTGCGGCGGAATATTGCATCAACGTGATGTTGGTGTTGTTTCTCGTCGAAGCTCTGACCGCTTGCATATTAGCCAGCAGTGCCGTGCTCTCCTCCTGAACCAGTCGAGATGCTCTCTTTAAGGTGCTCATGGTAGCCTACACCGCAATGCTTTGCCAAGAAGTGGCTAGCAACCCAAGCCCGCCAGGGGCCCCCAAGCCCAAAATGGGCTACCCAGGGAGGGCGCAATTTTTTCAGTTTCAAATTGCGGGGCTCCGAGTTCAGCGTGGGCCCGCCTCCTAGGTCTCTGCACCTATCGCTGCTTCTTGGAACAACACCAGGCACCCCAAACCACCCTGTTCTATTCGTGGGTCTCTGGAGTTGGGAGATCTTGGGGACGTTCGTTCCAAAATCCGATTGTGCTGCCGGTTTTGGTTTCTGCGTCTCTCAAGATGTCCATGTTGCAATGGAGCGTCCTTCTGGGTGTGCTACACAAGGCGGCTGCTTTCGTCCTGCTGCCACCTGCTGCCGGACCTACTGCATCAAGCACTTGTGAGACGAAGAGGGGCTAGATTTTCCTTGTCGGTTGGATGTTATGGGATGCTCGCCTTCCCCGGTTTTGCTGAGCACGCGTGATGTGCAAGCGTAGTAACCTAGAGGTTACCCTGATCATGTGTCTCGCCATGTGTAGTAGACTTGTATCGGCGGTAGGCAGTCTTCCACCCTCGCCTGTTGCCTATACTCAGCACCGTCATCACCATGTGGTAGGCCCTTCTTTGGGTCTATGACCGCTAGGGTGCGACTGCAACGTGTTGCCCTTGGTCTTCCTTTACATTGCAACAGAATTCCGCCCTCGTGGCCCGAGCCTGAGTGTGTTTTCTCCAAGTTCAAATCATGTGTGTGTACGGATCGACCACGACCGCCTTCACCGCAACCAGCTGGTATATCCGCGCCCGGGCTTCGCGGTCATGTGGCATTCCCTCTCTGTGTCGCGCTTTGGCTCCCGGTACACGTGATGCTGGCCTCATGGTCGTCATAACGACACACTCGTTGACGTGGGGCTGCATCGTCGGCGATCCCGCTCTCCGCACGCACACATCCCCAACAGGGGACGCAGAACTCTCCAACACTGCTGTTTCCTACAACAGCCCATCAAATGTGTCCAAGTAGCTGAGGGAAGAGATTGCACTTTGAGAACACTCTGCCAACACTTGGCACGCGATAGAAAACAAGTGCTGCTGTGTGCTTGTTTTAGCAACTTCAGCTTGCTTGTCTTCCAAATCGGGACGCCTCGCAGGATGGGCATTCGGTGCGGCGGACAACACTACACTACGAAGGGTTCGCTGAGAGCGACCGCTTATTTTCCTCTCGATTTTGATCTATTCCTTTGCGCCCCGTGTCGAGCAGGAAACGTCTGTTGTCGACATTTTTTTCTTCCCCTTTTCCAAAAACAAACCATGTTCAGTTCTATCCAAAGATGAGAGTCAGGATAAATTTCGGTTAATTCGTGAGTGTTACTATTACCAACCTGCGTTTCTATCAGTCTACCAGGAGCATACCTCCCTCCTCCTGTGGGTTACAGCAGTCTCAAACAACCCCGGCAGTTGGGTGGCAATCTTGTGTCCCGACAGTTTTCGGTTTGCTGGCTCGTCTTGGCAGGGGTACGGAGCACGTGCGGATCGAGCGCTAGCAGCGCCTCCGCTTGGACGACATACCCGACATGCATGCTCAGGGGGCAGGCTGCAGCTGTGGCGGGTGCTGCTCGCGCGTCGCCGCCGGATAGGCCCGCCTCTACCGCGAATAGGAGGAGGAGGCCAACGACTCTCGCTGCCGGGGCCGATGGGTGCTTCCACGCGTCCCCTGGGAGGCGTTCGGGGGGGAGTGGAGAAGGCGGAAGACGAAAACTGGGTGAGGAAAATATGAACGGCGGCATCCTTTTGCTATATGTAAGGCTTCGACTTAAGGGTGTGCGTCCGATGGCAGTGGCTGCTTCGTCTGCACATTCAGCGCGGGGTGTGCATTTGGCCGACGTGGCAACAAGGGAGCCTTCGCCTATTGTAGGTGACAGATACCGCGCCCGCCGGACCGATTTTCAAACCTCGGCTACTTCTCGAGAAAAGGGGATGCCGGAATCAAGTTATACGTTTTGGAAGGCTCTTAACGGGCGGGACTCTTCCACCAGAGCACCACCACTCTGATGCTGTGGGGTTGTCGAGCTTTGAGAATCAGTCCAAGGGGGTGTTATATCGTATACCGTATACCGCCTGGCTGGAGTCGGAGATTCTCCGATGAGCTTCTGTTGCGAAGCACGTTGTGCGGTTGGAAGTTGGAGAAGGCGTTGTGGCTTGACTCTCCCAGCACAACAGCAGTAGGCAGCGATAAGAGATTTACGTCAAAGGAGGGCCGGTTTGTGCTCCGATCATCTCGACATCGCTGCCGCTTGGTGCTGTTGTGCTTTCCGTTTCTTGGAGTACATATTTCGTACGTGCAGCATTTCTTCATGCATGTACTACTGTAGTGAAGGCACGAAGCGATTTTGGTACATCGTTTGTGGCCTACTTATTGCCCGAGAAACTATTGTATTATACAGCTACTTCTGTCTTGTTACCATGTGCAGGTTTCAAATGTTCTTGTTTTTTTTTTTTCTTGGACGGGAATGTTTTCTGGCCAAGCGTAGGAGGAGCGACAACTTTGAAGCAAATGTTGAAATTGTCTCTCTCTTGCTCTTTTGTTCTTTGCGATGGAAAATCTTCCTCTGTGGCTACGCAGGAGGAGCAACGGGGCGGACGTCGACGATGAGAAAGTCTTCGACATTGGAACAGGACGGCGTCGAAGACAACGAGGGAGTGGTTGACTTCTCGTCCGTGGGACCCCCACCCCCTGCCCCGGTGGTGGAGGAGGAGGAAGAGGAGGACGATGGCGAGCCTGATCCGGTGCGCGAATGTGTCTTGTTCGGCTGTTGCCGTTGTGATGTTGTGGCTTTGTTGTATTATGCCGATGCGGTGAGAGAGAATTTGTCTCTTGTTGCGGTTGTCGTCGCTGTGATGGTGTGGTTTTGTCGTATTGTCCAACTTGTGGTTGTTTTGTAGATTTGTTGTATTGTGCTTGTTGGTTTGAAGTCGCTGTTGTGATGATGGTGATGTTGATATAACGTGTTGTTGATTTTATGCCAGCTGTCGCTTCTTGGTGTTGTAGCCATGGCTGCCGTTGATATTGGTGTTTTGCCCCGCCAATGTGATCACGTATTGTAGTAACAATGGAGGGCGAGGGCGTACATCGGTATGGCGGTGCTGTTGTGCTTGTACATATTTTTCGGGTGATGTGCGCTTCATTTTGGTGTTTTTGGGGGAGCTGTATTTTTTTTCTGCAAATCGAGTGAACCATGTTTCCATATATGTGAGCACAAGCGCCCCTACGTCTACTTGCCTTGCCTACACGCTACAGCCGCCGCTGCTGCCGCTGCCGCTGCGAGCGGTCGTTCTGTTTCGCATTGTCCTGGCAGTTGTTATTGTTGCCATGCTTGTCCATGCCTGCTATTGCTGCTGCTGCTGCTGCTTGTTGTGAACTTGTGTTGTTCGATATGGCGACCGTGTTTCATCTCGTTTCGTGCACGGTGGTCCGGGAACGGGTTGGCTGTTTTGTGTTTGACAGGCGAAGGACCTGGCGGAGGTGGTAATGCAAGCCATCTTCGAGTGGAACATGAAGAACGATGTTGTCGATGCCCAGCGACCCACGTGAGGATCATGATGATCTTTTTCTTTTTCCTTTTGCAGCACGCGCCATCATGTGAGCAATTGGTACTGAGTACTTCAAAGTACTGAGTATTAGCTTCGGCGTGAGAAACTTGAGGGTTCGTTTTCACCAAGTCCTTGTACAAGAAGGGTTGAATCCTACCCACACTATGTATGTAGCACCTTTTCATTTCCAGTTGGGTTCCCCCACTGGTCAAATATGGAGAAGGAAGGGGTCTGCGCAAGCTATGATTTGCTTTAGGTGCGGTCTAGATGATTAAAAGAAGTATCTTGACCTCCTTGCCACCTGTCTCGAGCAAGCAGGGTGGACCTGGACGCGGTGGTGGAGGAGACGTACGAGGAGGCGATGAGGTTGTACGAGTACTATGATCAGATGAACGAAGAGATCGCCAAGCAGGAGCGGGAGGAAGCAGAGAAGGCCAGAGAGGCGGAGGGACTGCCGGCGGTGGTGGATGCCGACTTGGCGGAGGACGAAGAGGTTCGCAGTGACGCCATGTTTTTGGTGGAGTGACGTCATGTTTTTGGCGCAGTGACGTCGTGTTTTTGGTGCAGTAACGTCATGCTTTTGGTGCAATGAGGTCATGTGTTTTTTTGGTACGGCCTAACTATGAACCGTTGTTATTGGCCATCGTTCTGTTTTTGTACGTTCACAAAGTTTTTGCCGTCTTTCATTTCATTGCAGCTGATGTTCTATGCAGTGGTCAAGCTCTCCAAGCTTGCCCTGGCTCTGCTCGCAGCGATAGGTTCAACAACGGAGGAGGTCAACGCCGCCCCAGTTATTGATACGATGTTTCTCTGCTTTTGCTGCCCCTTCGTCGTACACTCGTGATACGTGCAAAGTGCCGGAACTCTCCGTGACGCCCACCCTTTTTTTTTTTTTTGTCTGGCCCGCTTGTGGTGTACTATTTGTCCACTGCCTCTGTGGTCTCATCGGGGGTGTCCCGACCTGCCGGGCTATGTGCCGCGCGCCAACAACGTGGCGACGTTGATTCTACTGTTGATGAGTAGTCTGGAACTCCTTATCGGCCTCCCGCGGCTGTGACGAGCATCTTCGAGCCGAGCTTCGAGGATGACGAAGAGATGCCAGGTGCGCGCGCTACAACACAAGCATCCATCGGCCGTGGCTTGACGACGAAGAAATGTTGTTGATACCGTTATGCTACAGACGTGTTGACCGTATACATTGCGGCGCTGTGACTCTGGCTTTCTATTGAGGTTATCGCCGGCGTGTTGTGTGGAGGGCGGTGAGGGTTGCGTTGTCGATCAGCAGTCGCGATATTGAGTTCACAGCGTCTTGTGGAGGTGTGCAGGTGCACAAAAGGCTGCTCCGGAAAGTGATGGAGCGCGGTCGTTCTTCTTCATTAGTCTTCCTTCCCCGCAAGCAGCGGCTGTTTCCCTCTGCCTAACCCTCGCCGTAGAGCCCGTTTGGTTGTCATGTTTGCCCCCCGCGCCTTGGTACTGTTGTACTGTTTTGCATTGCCCCCCGCGCTCTAGCCTCGCCGATTTTGTGAATTGTTTACTCCCATGGCCCCGTGCTCTAGCCTTGCCGCTTGCGTGGATTTGTTGAGCCCGGGATAGCATCTGGTGCCATGCCGCTGCTCTTGTGTTGTTGTTGTTGTTGTTGTTGTTGTTGTTGTTGTTGTTGTTGTTGTGTTCGCATTGAAAACCGTTCCGTTCTCTCTGCCCAGCACCTATGTGTGTGATGTCGCCTCTCTCCTGAACAAACTTTTCTCTCTCTCCGTCTTCGAACGAACGCCCTGCTGCTGCTGTGCGTACGTACGTACGTAGTGAACCTGGAGGAGCCCGATGCGCGTACGGTGGCCCTGGCGCGGCGACAAGAGTACCTCTACGGGTTCAGGCCGTCGGACCTGCCCAGGGAGGTGCTGGACGAGGTGGAGGCGGCGGGACCAGAGACGAGGAAGTTGGCCTACGTCAGGTGTGGGGGGAGTACTCATAGTCGTGCATGCCGTAGACGTTAGACCATCGACCTCGCATCCCTACAAAGTCGGGACGGAGCGATATGCCGGGTTCTTACCCGACGAGGCTCTCACATGACCAAGCGCGAAGCGCCGTGAGGTATTCGGCGAGTCGCATGGAGGGTGCGCTGTGTCCTGCCAAGGGTGTTCGGCATCTTGTGGCTACTTGTTTGCATACGGATGACAGCCTAGGGTGGGAGATCTTTGATGACTGTCGGTCGGTTTAGTTTGTGTTGGGGGTCTCTGCTTGCTCCGCCGTGACGTGTGACCCCATTTTTTATTAGTCTTCGGGAAGGTTGTATTTGGAGTCTCTGCTTGGGACATACGGTGTGACGTCATGCCTTTGAGTGTGGGGAAAGCGTTGCTGTCGGAGGCTGTACCCTACCGCGGCCGGCACGTCCTTTTTTTTGTTATTCTGGAGAAGGCTTTACGACGGGCGCTCGGCGGATGTGATTCAGAGTGTGCCCCTAGCGCTCGGCTACTGTTTGTTTTATTTCCCTCGCTGTTGCTGCGCCCCCGCAGGTCGCGTGGGTTGCTCTTGGTCCCGTCGGGCGCGCCATAACATTGCGTTTTCTAATATTTTGTTGCTCTTGCTGGTGTGATGCTCCTGCCTAAATCGTTGTATGTTCATTCGAAGCGGGGTGTCTGATCTGGTGTGCGTCGATGTGTGCGCGTTTCCGTGCTGCTGCTGCTGCTGCTGCTGTTGCGGTTTATTTGCCGTGTGTGGGAGCAGGTTGCTGGCGGGCATATCGTCATCTCCGTACCAGGACAACCTACACCTCGCCAGGCAGCTGAGATGGGCAGCTGGGGTCCTCATGCCGAGGGATAACGCGGAGGTATGGCATGACATGCATGTTGGTTGAAGTCTCTTGCGCTCCGCGGCGCGATGCTCTTGTCTGACCTCGCTCTCTAGACCCTCCATTGCTGCAGCTGTACATGTCGTTCCCCCGAAAAAATGTCGTCGCTGCCGACAGCGCACCTGGACGGCATGACGCATCCCTGACGCTCTCTTTGGCCAGTGCAGTGGTAGGACCCCTTCCCCCGCGCCAGCCCCGACACCTTTCGCTCTTCGGCATGGAATGTAATGGGGATGTGTGTCTCTCTTTTTTCGATGCTGTTGGGTGTCGAAATATTACACCAAGATTTTGACGACCATCAAGCAAGCAAGACCCTTCCCTCCGACCCCCCACCCCGTATGTGCCGTTGTGCAGGGAGGGGCCCTGTCGCAATCGGTGACCGACGAGGAGCTTACGGCGGCAAATGTGCTCGCGGTGAAGACGTTGGTGAATGTCACTGAGGCATACCCGGGGGTGAGAGCGTGAGAGGACAGGACAGGACATACGTTTCTTGGTGGTGTGTGGTGATGTCTACAACACGTTGAGTTCAAATACGTATGCATAGGGCTAGATCGCTTCCGACAACTGTTAATGGTGTGACGAGAACTAACGGCGCTACATACAGAATTGCCTGTGGCAGTTTCAGTAATATGCATACGCTTGTCTGCTATGGCGTATGTATGTGGAGGGACGCGAATCGGAGGTGTGTCGTGTTTTCTTCATTTGGTTGCACTTCTGTATTCCTCTGTGTGTTTGACTTTCTGTGTGACCCGCCCGGCTGATTGTAATGTAACTCAAGCACGTACACCGATAGGTGTGTAGGCTGGTGTCAGAATGCCTGGGACGAAGGAAACGCGTTAAGCACGCTGTGTGCCTACCGAAGCGATATATCTAGTCAAGCTTGGTGTTGTTGCTGTTGCTGTTGCTGAGCACAGGGCCGTCCAAGGGCCGTTTTTCGTGAAATGTCAGGACCTTTCAGGATACCTCTCAGGAACTTTCAGCTTTTGGTACCCCTCCCTCCCCTGCCCTTGCAGGTGTTATTTCCCGTGGATGATGTTGACACCGTCTGACCCATCGGCATAGAAGATAGATCTTGTTGCCTTATAACGACATGCCACGTATGCAGCAACTCAGCTCCGCCTCTTGAGGTCGCCTTTTGACATAGCCGTTTACTCTAACTGCTTTCTCTCAGGCTTCCAGGAGCGCGACGGGAGGGTGGTGTCTGTGGCTCTTGAAGACGCTGCGGAACAGGTAGGCATGAGGCTTGCAAGGGGCCGCGATATTCTTAGCTTAGCTTGATTCTTCGCCTTTGTCGTGTGGTCTTTGTTTTGTTTTTTTTTCGGTCCTCGCTTCGAGGTTCATTCTTGGTGTTTTTGTGCACGTGAGCACGTCTGTATCTGTGACGGCAGAATAACGCTGTATAATATAAATAGTAGGTGCCTACACCGACGAAGTGGGCCTTTTATCCCCACAACCAAGAAATCACCATTCCAACGTAAAATATTAGATGACTCAAATTATGCTGTAATTCGTGTCCCTGCTCTCCTCTTCCTCACCATCAAACAAGGCAAACCTAAGGTTAAGGTAGCACTCCAGGAGTGATTGTCCATTAGGTGCATCCATCAATTGATCGAGTGTCCGGGCCGTTTCTCACGGCCGTGCTTTCATTTTTTGTGTGACTGTTTCGAAACGTTTTTTTCGTTGCTCTTTCGTTGAAGGGACGAGGACGAAGTGGGACACCTGGCTCTGGACGATGAGAGCGTCGGGATGTTTTTCGACTTGAGGTCACAGGTACACACAGTGCCGCCTGTTACCGTGGGTGTACGTGACAATCAATGCTATTTTGGTTGCTTTTTTTTTTGGGGGGGGGGGGGAGTCACAACCGTCCATTGACGCACACGTGGCTGCTTGAATGTTGTCATATTTTAGTAGGGGCACGAAGGCCATGGTTGTCGTCCTAGCAAGCCTGCCACGCTTGTTTCGCCCGCGGAATTGGAATTGTCTAAAGTTTCCGTGACCGCGGCGATACCTGCCTGTCGAAGGGCGGGGCAGTGGCAGAAGTCCCACGATGTAGGCTATCCTAGTGCTGTTTGCACAGTAGTAGAACCCACGTGTTTTCGCCGAAGTGTTTTTCACTATTTTTTCTTGTCTTCTGGTCGGCAAGGGGGTGAGGAGAACACCGCTCGAGAGGGTCGCGGACATGGGGCACCGCAGATACATTTTTTCGGCCGATCTCTCTCTTGGAGCCCGTTGATGTGGATATTGGTCCTGTCTATGCTGCCGCCGGTCTACACACCGTTGGGGGGTATGTGTCTGACATGGTATCAGCTGGGGCTACACACGAAGAAGGTCAACTCAGTTTTCTTTTTTTTTGTTGTATGTATATTGCATTCATTCCCTAGTCTCTATTCCGTTGTGTGAGTGTGTGTGATTTGACTTCGCA
The DNA here is from genome assembly GCA_000310025.1 of Ectocarpus siliculosus. Taxonomy (NCBI): domain Eukaryota; class Phaeophyceae; order Ectocarpales; family Ectocarpaceae; genus Ectocarpus; species Ectocarpus siliculosus. The sequence goes on from FN649738.1 coordinate 410,291, forward strand.
TCGCGTCCGACGTTTTGTTCCATGTGTCTTGCTCCCTGCGGCGACAGGGCGAGAAGGACAGCAAGCGCATGAAGGTCGGCAGCCGCATGTTCCGAAAGGCCCTCGAGACGGAGGTGTTCAAGATGGAGGCCGGAGGGCTGATGGCCAACACCACACCGGACCAGCTAGGGTAGGCGATCTGTCATGCGGTTGTTGGGGGGTACAGCTGTACGGGGGTCGGATGTGCGTGTCGTTGCGACAGCAACGGCGTTGTTGTTTGGGGACGGTGGGGATGGGCTCGGTGATGATCGTGACGGGGAACACGCCCGCAGCGTCAAACCTTTGTGTTTTTCGGCGATGTGAGGCGTTTTTTTTGTACGTCTGCACTGCTATCGCTAGTGATCGTCAGCCCCACGTGCAGTAGGAGGCCCCATAGTGCCCAAAAAAAAAAGAAGAAAGAGGCCGCATAGTGCCAAGGGAGGATTTAGTATTGGCACCCTGCTGTAACATTCCATCTATCTGTGTCACGCCATTTCACCGTCCTCACACAGGGTACCCTGCCTTGTCGATGCAGCCTTATCAAGGAACCGCTACGGCCTTATACCGGGACCCCTGCTAGTGTACCCCCTCACGCCGGCGTGCGTAAATAGCGCGTTTATTTACAGCTGACGCGGGCACGAGCTCCGCAAAGATGACCTTCAACTTCTGCTCTCATTGGAAATAGTATCCGGATAAGACGCACCCTCAGGAACGCCCACCCCAACCTACAACTCCCTCCTTGCTATTGGTCGTTTCGCGGCGAGTACTGGGCGGGTATGGGGCAGCACAACCCTGTGCCAAACAAGCGGTCGACTCGTTGGAGTTGGAATTTGCAGCATCAGAAACGGAATGCGGAAGCCAACCTGCAACTCCCACCCTGCATTCTTTGTGTCGTTTCTCTTTGTGTCGTTTCGCAGGGAGTATGCGGCGGGAATGGGGCAGCACATCCTGTGCCTCGCGGGAGAGATGATTCCCTCCCACGACCGCCCCTTCAACATTTTGAAGGACACCACTCGGGAGGTGGGTGGTTGGGGGTGACGGGAAATCACGATCGGTGGTCGCGTTTTTTCCCATGGTGGGGAATTGTGTCGGTTTACGTTTCGTTCGGGGAAGGGGGGGGGGGGGGGGGGGTACTCATAGTCGTGCATGCCGTAGTCGTTTGACCATTGACCTCGCATCCCTACAAAGCCGGGACGGAGCACGCCGGGTTCTCACCGGACCAGGCTCTCACATCACCAAGCGCGAAGCGCCGTGAGGTATTTTGGCGAGTCGCATGAAGGGTGAGCTGCATCCTGCTAAGGGTGTTCGGCATCTTGTGCTTACTTCCTTGCGTACGGATGACAGCTACGTATGACTTAATTTATTTTCTGGTGCTGTCACTTCCAGAGACAGTTGTAAGCACTGTGTAACTGCCTCGAGGAAGCTTGACCATTTTAACACAACGTGGTGCGACCATCCCCCGTTGCGCGGAGTGAGGTTTCTCGACCCCGCACAACATGATCTACTCGACCACCATTATGGTTACCGCCAAAAAAAAAAACCGAGGTAAAAAAAAAAAACGGTAACCTGGTTGCCGAGTTCACGAAGTGAATTGGCTTGTTTTACAACGTCGTTGCCAAGCGACGAAAACCCAATCCCGATGGCAAACACCGAAGTGGGGGGCTTGTTTTACAACGTCGTTGCCAAGCGACGAAAACCCAAACCCCGATGGCAAACACCGGGGGGGCGGCTTGTTTTACAACGTCGTTGACAAGCGACGAAAACCCAAACCCCGATGGCAAACACCGGGGAGGGGGGGGGGGGATTCTGGATTGTTGAGCCAGAGCCATGATGATTGAGTTCGGTGGGTTTGTTCTGCTTCTTTTCTGTTTTCCTCCGGAGTTGTGATGTGTGTGGTGACCACCTTGTTCGAGTCGAGCTCGCGAGTGCTCTCGATGCTCTCCTGCTGCTGCTGCTGCTGCTGCTGCTGCCTATGGGCTTCACGGAGGTTTTTGTGTATGGTTTTGTTTTTTTGGTCGAACGTTTGCATGCGTCCTTTGGACGCGATGCAACGCGTGCTCATGCTTTCGAAGATCTGCAGCCATGAGACAGAACCTGACCGCTGCACGTTTCGCTGACCCTCGGTGTGAACCCTCGTGGGCAACATGTCGAAGCCTCGTGGTTTTGACACGTGCAGCGTGCCCCTTCGCCGCGCTGTGTAACAAATTGTTGCTGCCCTACAAAACCACTCCGTGAGCATCTTGTGCACTTCCGGCTGTTGCCAAAAACAAATATCTGCTGGTGTTCTTCAGGTGCTGGACGATATGGCCACCATGGCCTATGACAAGGTCGTGATGAGCATGGGCAACGAGGTGAGCTGGCTGTGATACATCGCATGTGCCCATCGTGGACATGGTGGGCTACGTTAAGGGAGGGTTCCCTGCCCCGTATCCCCCTGTTGTATGTATGTTTCTTGTCGATCGTCGTGGTTGGACCCGCGTTCGTTTGAGCATATTTTGGTGGATTGCTTGTTTGGTGATCGTTTCACACCGCCCGAGCCGGGTCGAACGTCTTACCCCTCCCGCACCCGCCCCACCAGATTGCCCAATCACTGGCGGAGTTGTGCCGAGACCATGATCGTCGGCCCTTTCCCCCCATCCCCTCTTTCGAAAAGGCCACCCTCAGAACTAAAGCTTAATCCCACGCGGTTGCGACTACCTCCTGCCCGTTAGCCTACCAACGGTAGTCAAGTCAGGCACACGAATCCCCCCCCCCCCCCCCGTTCCCCCTCTTACAACTCGAACTGGTTACCCTACCACCGGCAATCAAGTGAGGCGTTCAAGCACGCGCACTGTACCCGCCCCATACGTAAAACGCCAAGCAGGTGTCTCCGCACTCTCGTATGGTTGCGGAGTCGTGCCCCATGACGGCGGCGGAAGTGCTCAAGGCGATAGCTCAGCTGGCGTTCCACATCGCCCAGCCGCTACGCTACTTCCAGACGGGGGTGAGGAGTACGGGAAAGGAAAATTGTGACAGGAGGCGTTTTGTTTGTTTGTCGGAATCGGTTTCGTTGTCTCGCGCCTGGGTAAGTGATGAGAGGATTGCCCCGCGTCGTGCAATTGCCTGCAGGGGCCCGAACTGATCAAAGCGAATCTACGCACAAAAGTCCGAGCGATGATTCACCTAGGAGCGCAGGCTGCTGTTGCTGGTCTCCACACCTGACAAGTACAGTTCGTTGATCATGCCGTGCCACGTGTTGGAGGCCCACCCTTAAGTTGTTCGTCGGTGACGTCGAACACACCTCTTGCTTCTTGTGGTCCGTTCTCGGCTTTTTTTGTGTGTGTGTTTTTTCGGTCCTGGTCTGAGCAATATTCTCATGGATTTTCCGGAAAATTGTCACAAGAGCATGCATGTTGAAAACTATTGTTGGGACGTCGACGTGTACGCATGTAAGTTGTATGTCATTGTGAGTATACGTGGATTCTGTCTTCCAGTTCATTCCGGGCATTCGTTTTGTTGTTGTGTACATTTTCCGGTTGCCTAAGCTGGGGCCACACCGTAGCGTGGTTGCATCATTTGTATTCACGTGTCTCATGGCTGTGTCCCTTTCTGGAACCGCGATTCGTTCATGCCGTGAGCCCTTGTTTTCTACCCCTGCTGCTTGTCGACCTATGTGTTTTTTCTGACGCGTAGATATCTCTCTCCCTTCTCCTATTCGCAATCGAATCGAAACCACAGTTCAGCGGGATCACGACTGTCATCCTCCAGGACACCATGAAGGAGATGCAGCTGCTCAACACCGCCTTCCAGGAGAACAAGGAGTTCTACGAGGTCTACGCCAGAGACCACGTCATCTCGGAGCTCACGAACCCGGTACACTACATCTGGAATTACACTTCGTTGACGACGTTTTTGTTTTGTTTTGCAGAACTGAAATGAAAGTACATGGGCGGGACGAAAAGTTGTAGTCCTGACGGTTAGCGGGTTTTGTCAGAAGATTGGCTGGGTGATTGTGGCTGGAGGGGGATCTACGAGATCTACGATCCCAAAACATTCCGCAACGGGCAATCGCGGGCAATGCCTCTGCTGGGTTATTTGGTGGTGGAGGTGTTGAGTGTCTCACGGAGAGAACCAAAGATGCGGCAACGAATGCCGTGTCCGTTGCTGTTTTTGGTCAGGAGGTGGGTTTTCAGCTCTTGGTGCCGCCGCTATCTGTTCGTTTGAAAAGAACAAACAAGTCGAGTCGGACGCACCCTCACAACGCATACCAGTATTTCTTGGTGACCATCACCGGTTACCCTTTACAATGTTTATTATAATCATCACGGACCCCAACACGCCTCGTATTCAGGAGATACATAAGCATGATCGTCCTCCCATGTTCAAAGCCACACTCGGGTTAACATGTCAGGACGCTCCCGAAGCCCCCGTCTCTTAGCCGTCAAAGACAGTCGCCTGCTGTGCGGCCGTTCGGTTTAGAATTGTCTGTTTTCTTCCACCGCTGCTTCTCTCCGTCTGTCTCTCTCTCTCTCTCTCTCTCTCTCTCTCTCTCTCTCTCTCTCTCTCTCTCTCTCTCTCTCTCTCTCTCTCTCCCTCCGTCTCTCTCTATCTGTCTCTCTATCTCTCTCTTTCGCTCTCTCTCTCTCTTGTGTTCAACACATCCTTCTCGCTTGTCTTGAACGCAGACCGTTCGCTCTTGATTTACAAGCGGAGCTCTCTTTCTTGCCTCAAAACAGGGCCCTCTCCCTGTCTTTACGTAAACAGAGCCCTCTCCCTCTCTCGCTTGTCTGGTTGGTCAAAACAGAGCCCAGCGGGGACGCTCAAGATGAGCAGCCGCCTGCTACGGCGAGTGATGGACATGTACAAGAACGACGCCGTGTCCTCCAACATCTTGGTGCTGTCGGAGGAGCTCTCCCAGAGGCTCTTCGATGCCGACGGTGAGGAACGAATTTGTTCATCCATTCGTTCGTTCGAAGCTACGTACCAACCTTCGTTGGTTTTTTTTTTTTCAAGTGGTCGGGGTATCTCCACCTCGGATGCAGCCTCTGCGCCTCTGTTACAGGGCGTTGTTCGTGAATGATTTGTTTTTTGCCGTCCGAGGACAGCTTTCGATCCGGCTCCGACTCGTTACTACGTTCGTACGTTTTCCGTATTTTCCGGAAAGGTTAACGTCGCTTATTTCGGGCAGCAGGGCGGCTACAGTAGCTTGGACTCGGCTGTTGTCTCCGAAACATCTTTGCCGCTGACTGTTGCTGTTGATTGTTTCGGGTAGGCTATGTAACTAGATCACTCGAGATGGTTCGGTCAGGGAGGCGAATTGTGTGGTCTGGTCTGCTTGAGGCCTTTTTTTCAAAACATTTGCCTACTTTCCTGCTGCGGGGCCCCTCGTTTCTGTTATTTTTTCTGTTGTATTTTAAATGGTACCCCCATGTTGTTTGAATACCCGCTGCCCGTTTGTCTCTCGTGTCCAAGATTCCCTTCCGGACATCAAACTGAGCTGGGACAACCTGATGTGGAACCTGGAGATCGACGACGGTGATTACGAGAGCGAGAAGCAAATGAAGGCGGCCATGGACGGTGTGCTGGCGTCGCTTGTGGAGGTATTGAAAAGGCGCCGTTGTTTTCTTTAAAGCGGTTGCTTTCCTAGCTCAAATCTTGTTTCGTTTATTTTGTGGGTGTCTGGTTAATGGGTGCGTCAAACCGGTAGTGTCACCCAGCCCGGTCGTCTGGCCTTGCGCAGAATGGTGTTTGTAGCCCTTACGTGTAGGCCATTCCAGAACTTCTTCATGGGTTGCCGTTGCTGTACCATCATGTGAACCGTAACTTCGGTTATCCGTACGATGATACTCCGCAATTGCGCCGCGTTTTGTGCTGCATCGGGCCGTGCAGAAACTTATCGAGGCAGGGATGGAGCAGCCTTCGGCCAAGACCGCACAGGTGATTTGTTTGTTTTTTGTAAATGTTCCTCAGGCTTTCCCGCACGTGTCGTGTGAGTTATTGGGAGTGCGGTGGCAGACTAAACACTTGTCATGTGCCGAAGGCGTGAGTACATGAGCAAACACAGGGATCTGTCCTTGACTGATACTTGCGTGGGTAAGGCGGGGTTTGGTCAAGGCATGGACGAAGAGACACGATGACCTGTTCGCCTGTACGTATCGCGAAGTCCATGATGCTCGGGTCCACATCTATGGCTGTACACTTTCTTCCCTTCCCTTTTGTCCGTATTTTCCTCCTGTGTGACCCCGGTTGGCTCATGCAAGTACGTGAAACAAGGTGTAGGTAGACTGGCGCCAGAATGGAACGAAAGAAAATACCAGAGCGGACACTTGTCACCGCAATCGTTTCCTGTTGCCTTCTTAGATGTGCGCCACCCTGGGTTTGGACGACGAGGCGATGAGGAAGGCGTTCTCCCTCGTGAGCGGGGACATATTCGAGCAATCTCTTCTCAAGATGATGCGGAGTCAGGTAGAGAGGAGGCTGAGGAGGCAGTCGTTTTAAGGGAGCAATAGTGCACCCGAGGCAGGGAGGGTCTCGTGGGTGTCGGAGAGCGGTTGCTTAGCAGTCAGTGGCCGACCCACACGGACGACGATTGTTCTTTCCGTAGTGCTTGCCACTCGATCTCCGTGTCGGAATACACGCACCACATCATTTACTCTAGCACGATCAGGTGTGCGCGATCCTTCATTTGGCACGAGTCCACGTTGCACTGACCTCATGTCACTCGCTGGTGTTGGTATAGGGCAAGAGAACGGCCGGGATGAAACCCAAGGGAAGAAATAAATCATTTTTCTTGCCGTATCGATCATTGGTTTCGACCAATAGCGTCGTGAGATCGCCTCTCGGACAGATTGATCCCAAGTCAGTCCGGTCGTCGTCGTTAAGTTTCTGTCCCCTGCGTTTCTACACGTCTGTCTACGAGTCCAAGCATCTTAAGCCAGCAGCATCTTTGACACGTAGACATGCATTCATTTCTTTTTCCTCGATGTCAACCTTCCGTGCTGTCTGTGTACGTGTTGTTTGTTTCGTATCTAACGCTTGTGGGACGTGGCCCGGTCTACGAGTCCAAGCATCTTAAGCCAGCATCTTTGGTAGACAGACATGATCAATTTACTTTCCTCATGTCAACCTTCCCTGCCGTGGGTGTACGTGTTGTGTCGTATCCAATGCTTGTGGCAGGGGACGGCGGCCGACGGCACACGGACAGTACTGTTCCGCTCGGACCCGCTCACGAAGGAAGAGCTAGAGGTAGGCACTGGTGTACTGTACATGCCCTCCCCGGTGGCGGACACGAAGCGTCTCGGTTGGCATGGCACCGCGCACGCACCGTGTCTTGAGGGTTGTTTTGCGGTGATGCTCATCGTGTCGTTGTTATTGTTGGCGCTGCCTCGACTGCTGTTCCCCCCCCCACGCTTGACACGTTTGTTTCCGCTCATTATGTTTTTCGCTACCATGACCGTTCGCTCCCTGACGCTTCCACTCTGCACGCGAAACCTTCTCTCTCTTTTTTTTAGGAGTTGATGGCCACGGCGGTGAGAGTGGGCGTGTCGGGACCGATGGCGCTCGAGGTTGTGGCTAAGGAGCTCCAGGTTTCCCTCAAGTGAGTTATTCAGAGTTTCGCTGTACGCCAATAGAGGCAACATACGGCGCGAAAAAACGAAGCCCAGCGGGGGGTCCTACACTTTAGTCTTCTCCGGAGTACAAGCATATTATCTCCTGCGATCGACGGTGGTGACGAAACAGAAAATTGAGCCTCTGCGATATTTTATTTTTTGTTGCGAAAATATCGCTTTTCTTGGGTGCCGACTCTTGCTGCTGGACTGTCCATCAGCTTGCCCCCAGTCTTTTATCTGAAACCGCGAACGCTCCCTTCTCTGAAGCCGCGAACTCTGCTTGTATCTGAAGCCACGAACGCTCTCTTGTATCTGGAACCGCGAACGGGAACACCCGACATGCCTTTCTCGCCTGGTTGTTTGGTGCAATAGGAACATGGTGGTTCGGGCGGGGCAGAGCATGCGAAACAACGTGGCAAAGGAAGGGGCTAAGATCATCGGGGATGCGAACATCCTCTTGGACGGCCTCTGCACACAGGTAAAAGCGTGTCTACAGTAGGGTACGAGTGATCCCTCCGGAGTGGGGCTCATGAGAGCACAGCCGTATCATCAAGGGGCGGTGCAAGATGAGAATTGAACCAGGCGGCAGGACCAACCCACAGCTGGCTTCCAGCCGGCTTGTGATGTTTCCCAAGCTCAACAGCTCACGCAGCTCACGTGTTTTTTACTCGAACACTCGAACAGCCCAGCGAACCTCAACGAACGAATAAGAATTTTTACAACTCTGTAGCAGTCTTGTCAAAATGTCGTGTCTGCTTGAGAACGGGTGAGGGTGGGCTTCGTGTTGATGCACCCCTGGGCTGAAGGGGAGGGTACTCTAAAAATCCAAGTGAAATTGAGATGAAAATAAACGTGTCTAATTAAGACCGTTCCTCCAAAGTACTACCCCACTTCTCTGAACTTCGTTTCGACGGTCCTAGTACAATAGGTAGCTGTCGTTTTCACTTTTGTCCGTGCGCCCTTGTCGCACCCGCTCATCCGTTCTTTCTGCTCCCATGCTCGTTTTTTTTTTTTTTTTGTCAGTTGGCCGGGGCGTTTGGGGCAACCGACATCACCGAGACCCTCAGCATCGCGGGCACGTTAGCGTCGCTCGACGAGTACTGGACGTCGGAGCTGTGCTTCAAGATGGTGAGTCATGCCTGCATCACCTTCTGCTTCGGTGCCGCCTTTGGGAGGCGTCGGTGCCTTCTGGTAACACGGTACCCCCAAGACACGTCGGCGGAGTTGGCCGCCGTGATGATGGCGGGGCTCCCTCGAATTTTTTTTCCCCTAATATATATTTCGACCGGTCTCTCGTTGCCTTTACTTCCTTCGCGTAACTTTTGCGGTCGTGTTGCTCTTTGCCGATGCTTGCAAGGTTTTTGGCGTGGTTTATATCCTCGAAAGCATGGAGTTGGTTGAGCTGTGTTCAAGGCAGAGGCGCACAAACTTACCCTGTCTTGGTCAGGTAGTTGTCTCCTGTGCAATCGAATCGAGATCTCGACTCAACCGATTGATATACCGCAATTGCGCGTGTTATCGCACCCCGGTGTTTGCGTTTTCTATAGCGTATTTCTCTACAACTAGGAGGGTGCGAACACCCACTGATTGTACCTCTCCGGAAAGCCCTCGACGAGATGTTTCCAAAACCACCCTTTTCGGAGGTGATGCCTCCCTGGTTGTGGAGAAATACGCTGTAGAAAAGCGCTAACACGGGGGTGCGATATCACGCACAACTACGCTACCCCCTCATGCCTCCTGTCAGAGTATTTTTTTGTGGGGTACCCGGTGCCTCCATAATGTCTCCGCTTGCTTGGTGTCCCTCGAACGTAACCAACCCGCACAGGTGGATGCCGTCCGCGATCCCGAAGGGGCGAGGGCGGAGCTGGGTATCCCGGGGGCGCTGACATCAGACCCGGAGCCCCAATGGGAAGAAGAGGCGCAAAGAATACTCGAAATCCTCGGCTTGAAGGGCAGGCGGTGATGTAGAATGTGGGGAAGCGATTTCGATCGAGTTTGGTGTTTGCTGACGGGCTGGATTTTTTGTTGTTGTTGTTGGGGTGGGGAGGGTTGACCTGAGTAGCGACGGTTTCATTCAAACTGTTCAAATGAAACTGTGAAGAACGAAACTGGTGTCCGTGCAACTCCGGTGATTTGATTCCTTTTTCTGAATGTGCTCGACGTTTATGGTGTGTGATCGATCTGGATGCGGGGTCTCAATCGGTGCACGTCAAGAGTACTGGGAAAGTCTTGACCCAAACGGGCAGCAGGCGAGAACAAGCGTCGAACCCAGTTTTTCGTAGATTTCATAGATTTCCTATCGATTGATCGGCCTCTGCTGTCCATCTCCTATGGAACTCTCTAGCTTGGTTGGTCGAAGATAGGCGCTTTGGTGGATGCCGAATGTAATCGGAATGCTCGCCAAACGGAACAACCAGAACTGGCGTGCTCGGCGGTCCGCTGGTGGATGACACAGCGGCTTGAAGGGGCGGGAGTATACTGTTTTTAGCTCTCAGGCGGGCATCGTTATCGTTCACAGATGTGCTGTGCCATTGTTGCTGCCGTGTCTGTAGTCTACAGTAAGTAGGGGTGCATAGATAGGCCTTCGCCGGAAGACTTTTGATAGATGTCCTGGTCGTATGCGTAACTCGGAATTATCTAGGTATCGACGAGCCCCTATCTGCAGGACGCAATACTCCCGATCGTCGTTGTTGCCCGTCAGTGTCTCCCGGGATTGCTGCGTGCCGGGTAGGAAGGCTGGGACGCACACGATCCGTGGGTCGGGGGCTGGTTTGCGCACGCAAGAGCAAGTGGGTTGAGTATCTCGGTGAACTGCTGTGAGCCATGAACGGTGAACCGATTGGTGTTGAAATGTTGGGTCAGAAAATGTCTCTCTGGTTGCTTGAATTCATTCTCCACGCAATAATAATGGCAACAGTTCTGAATTCTTTATGTGCCGAACTTCTTCCATATGGAGCGTTGGTGTGCACTTGTTTGAACTGAAGAGAAGGGGGTTTTCACCTCGTCCAGTAAGATGGACGCCGGGCCAACAGATTCCCTCCTGCACGGGCCAGCGGCGAAAAGAAGATTTGTTTCTGATGTCATGGGTGTACAACGCGCTCGGGGCGTGTTGTGCTCACCCGCACATGTCAAGTACGTTCCGCAGCACTTTTTCCATGTTTCTGCTATCCCCGGGGGTAGCCCTCAGCCTTGTCAGAAGCCCGCCTCCCCTCTTTTAGCTTTTCCCCGGACGGAACGTGTTGTTTCTGGTGGGTTGGCAAGGTAACGTGGAAAATTTGGCTGCATCTTTCGAGACTCGTTTCTTGTCCCGCCATCAGCTCCATTGGTTTGCTACACGGTACGTATACTGGATGTTTGCGGCCTCCAGCAACAAAACTCAAAAGCCAAAAAGTCGTCCCTTGATCGTCGATTTGCCGATTCGCGACATGATCCTTGACGACACGTGTCGATGTTGACAAGAACGCTCCGAGAGCACGAAGAGGCCAGCTGTAGCGTTGCCGTACGAAAGCAGTTCGCAACACTACTTGCGACACGCAGAATTAGACATTCATCAACGGTTAAAAATCACGACATCCCCCATTTACCGCCATTGACCCGAAAATGGCAAGTTACACCTACTCTTTACAGCAGTACCTCGAATCCTTTCCCGAAAATATGAAAAAATCTCCCAGGAATACTTCCCAACGGGCAAAATACGGACAACCCCCCTTCCCCCCCCCCACGAAGACGATAGAGGCCTTGTTTTCGGTGGTACACGACACGCAGGACTACAGCAGTAGTTAGCAGCTCTCGTCGAATGGTCGGCGGCGAACGGCCCGACCCGCCGCCTAGCCAGTGCAACACACGAGGCACGGCAGTACGAAGCCCGGCATCAGTGTCATCGGAGGGGGGGGGGAGGGGAACACCGAGGCCCTACACGATACCTCAAGACATGAAAGTAGGTCATTCTGTTTACTATTTGCCCCATGCCCCCATAATCAAAACTCAAGGACCGAATTTACACACAACTGCTGTATACGACGAAGATGCGGGTGGATTCGGTGATGTCACCGCTTCCGAAGCACGCGCCCTTCGGACGGCAAAAACAAATGTACCCATAGCGTCACCGAATGGTGAAGGGCCGAATAGTTGTGAGTGACACCACATGAGTACGCCGAGCTACCACTACGAGACACACAGATAAACGGGCTAAACGGGCAAGTAAAAAAACAATTAAAAAAAGGCTAAATTATATGGTAGATATTATGTTAACGAAGTAAGAGACAAGTGAATCGAGAGGACCCTACACCAACATAATATATAGTGTAAATAGCCTGTACTCGACGGTGGCGACGAAAAACAATTGGAACCGGACCCGAACATGATGTTCGTATCCTACCTCTTAGTCCCTACTGCTGTACAGGCCAAGAAGGTGACAAAATAGTCAAAGAACGACTAGAGACTAAGGCTATTACGGGGCACCGTTACGATTCCACGATGACCCACGACAATACGACGAAAAACAGCACGATAAAAATATACAACTAACTTGCACTAATGGACGTATCGCAAAGGATCGGAAAGTTCGACAATAAAGTGGAACCGAGACAGAAGTGCCCAGCACGACTGTTGAAGGCGACCCTAGCCAAGAAAAGAAAGCAAGTGGTACTTGGAAATACCGCTGTACACGGCAACGCTCTTCTTCTGCAGGACAGAGTCTTGGTACGATCTACTCCAAGGCAGCAACGCTCTTGCTTTCTCATCTTCTTCAGGACAGTATTGCTGCGAGGATCACCATGGCCACGCTTTGCTTTCCCCTCTCCCTCCGCAGTCTTGGCGTGAGCTGCACCATGGCAGCAACGCTCTGCTTTCTCCTCCTGTTCGTTCAGGGCTACTCCATGGCAGCAGCGCTCTGCTTTCGCCTCCTGTTCCAGGCAGCCTTGCTGTGAGCTGCACCATGGCAACAACGCTCTGCTTTCTCCCCTTGTTCGTTCAGGGCTACTCCATGGCAGCAGCGCTCTGCTTTCTCCCCTTGCTCGTTCAGGGCTACTCCATGGCAGCAGCGCTCTGCGTTCTCCTCCTGTTCCAGGCAGCCTTGCTGCAAGGTACACCATGACAGCGACGCTCTGCTGCCTCCCTTTCTCAGGGCTACTCCATAGCGGCAACGCTGTGCTTCCTCCTCCCGTTACAAGACGGTCTTGCTCGCGAGCTTATCCCCTCCTCTTCTGCACAGCAGTCTCGGTGGTGAGGTAGATCTACTCCATGGCCACGCTCTGCCTTCTCCGCTTGTTGAGCACAGTCTTGGTGTGCACCTCTTGCTCTCCGTCGAACGGTCCTCCCTCGAGAATGAAAAAGTTATCCTCCGAGCGTTCGGCTTCGTCCCCGTTGATCCAGAGCCTCTCCACCGGCGACCGCCCTCCGCGGGGCTGGATCTGACCAAAACGGACGACGTGGGAGGGGAGCACCAAAAAGCGGCGCTGGCAGCAGTCAGTGGAAACGAGTTCCTATCACCTGGGACGTACCATATACCAAGCTCTAGGTACAAGCATATGACGAACAGGTCACAGCAACAGAAAATACAGCCACGCATACATATCCGGCCAAGTTGAGGGCATGCACGGAGAGACCGCTGGGGTGCTGCAGTATCAACTTGACGCCAGCCTGCATGTACGTGTCATATACCGAGAGCAAACGAAGAGGTACTAAGGGCGCGTGGGTGTCGTGCTGTCACGGGGCCCCACAAATGATGCGTGTACGACAGTCCCGAGTAAAATTTACGATGAGTCCTCAATGCCTGTTATAGGCATCCACGTTTTACATGTGGACTAGCAAACCGGGTCGTCGGACAGGAACTGCCCGCCCAAAGACATGTTCATGCCTACACTATTCTATCCGGTAGAAGGTCTTTGCCTTTAAGGCCTTCGCAGGAAAAAACTTGAGCACCAGCGGCGTAACGATATACGAGATCCACTGACCAAAGCATGTACCGGTTGACCCAGACATGTGCCTTAGAAAACCAACAACAACGTCGTCGAAACCATTCGACCAAGCAGTATGCAAGGCCGGTTTACCCAGGCTTGAGAACATCAACCTCACACACACACACCATTCTCTCGACTTTGCTGTTTTCGCGAGCATATCACCTTCCAGTAGAACTCGTTGCTGCCCTCAAAGAGGAACGTCTGGTCAGAGCCACCCTCACAGGGGACGAAGTGCCACGAGATGTCCCACCGACCGTCTCCGTCCGCGGCAAAGTCCAGATCGCCGAACAAGCATTCTGGGCACCTGTTGCACACCGTCGTGGCCTTTTCGCTGTCACTGCTGTCGTGTATCGTCCGGTTTTCGAACGAGGATGCTCGTCGACTGACGAGGTTTTTTAATATATTCTCTTACCTGCTACCACGGAAGGCGCCAGCGTCAGTTGGACCAGTACCGATATCAGAAGGCACTGAGCAGAGACTGGGACGATTTACACTGTGAAACAACATAAACAACGACCTCAAGCACCGAGGCGCGGCAGAGCAACGACAAAAAAGGAACAAAAATCGAACCCGTCTATCCTCTAAGCTGGCGAGCCACAGCCCGCAGACGCGAGCCACAGCTCGCAGACACAAGCATTCAAGAGCAGCAAGCATTGAGAGCTTTCCCGTGATCCAGTCCCGTTTCCAGAGGACCGCCTTGGCGAGAAATAAAGAATTATGAGAAAATAGAACAGGGAGGGGGTACGCAGACCGTTATCCCTAACCCAAACGCCAACCCAACTTCCCCGATTGCATGCTTTGTTCACCATGTTGCACATACTTAAAAAACCGCACAACCATGCCAAGGCTACTGGCTCCAGACCTGTCTGTCACGTACGCCTTGAACGCCCCTTCCACGGGGTCCCTGCCCTCCCCCTCCCCAAAGCCCTCCCCCTCGATGCACGCGCCGCACATGTACGAGTCCGCGTACTGCTCGTCGTTCAGGGCGACCGGGATCATCCCGTCGTACATCTCCGGGAGCGGGGATCGGATCGCGCAGTTGCCGTCCCCGTCGGGGGTGACCCCGTAGTACGTGGCATCTCCGGAGAACTGCTCATCGTAGGGGGGCGGGATCAGGGGGACTATCATCGCCGACCGAGCTCGCGGCGGGAGGAGGGCGGCGAGGGTCGCGGCAAGGAGGAGGAGGGGTTTCTTGCTGTGTGGAGGCATGTTGGTGGCCGTACGCAGCGGCGGCGACTGGATAGGCCTTGTCTGTCTCCGTGTGTCGTTAGATTGTGCAGTTGGTCGAAGAGGGAACAGGATGCAGAGAGTTAAAAAAAAAGGGAGACAGAAACAAAAAGAGCGGAGGCCAGAGAGCGGCAACAGGTACGAGAGGTCGGTCAGTCAAAGCGACAACTACCCCTGCTGGAGGCACCAAACACCGCCCAAAGGTAATCACATGCCAGTCATGGCGTCCATCATAACGTTGTCACGGGGAAAAGCTGGAGCTCGGTCGCTGTCGCAGTTGACAGATCAGTTCGCGGCCATGACGTACTGTACAGTAGTAGCGTACGAACACAACACGCAGGTTTTCGTTTCCAAACCGTATGGGACATGGGACTACTCTGTCATGAAGTCATGAACTACTTCCGTAGTTCAGCAAGGTGTTTACCCAGCAGATATTTACGCCACAAAACTACTTCGCGCGCACCACCACCATCGGCGCGGCCCTGGCCAGGACACTGGATGTCGAAGGCCTCATATTAGGGCGGGCATCTACAGCAGTACGGATGGATGCCCGCGGTCCCTCCGTCATGCTTTAGGCGGACACATGTTGAACGGTCGAAGAGCACAACAAAGTAGGCGTAAAAGAGCGGCAACGCCACCGCTGACTTGACCTTCCCTTGATCACATGATCACACGCAAGCCTTCGCAGCACCCTCTCACCTGAAGACGGGTGCAGCTCACAGCAGCAGCGTTAGCAAGGCAGTGAGAGCCTGATGCTCCTCGCAGTACAGGAGTCCCTCCGCGCCCACTTTTCTGTCAGGTCAAACTTCGGGCCGGTGGACCCACGAGGTCCTGGAATATACACAACCCGCAAGTAGGCTCTCAAGCACAAGCCACGCAGGGGCTCGGGGTTCGATTTTACCCTCGGGGAACGCACGACACGAGAAAGACAGCACACAGACAGGCCCAGGGGGCACCGCGAAAGAAAACAGAGCTCGATCCGAACCCAAGGTACGCCACCTCGTACTGACTGTCGCATGATACTGCCCTCGGCGTGGCCCCCACGAAAGATCGGTGGGTTCATGATCCAACTACGTACGTCTACGTATTGCCTACCGCATCACCCCGTTCTTGGGCCTTTATGCGCCGCTGTGTCCACACGCCCTAGATAACTTGGAGCCCAAACCGGCTTGCTGTGGGGTGGGGAGGTATCCTCATATTCAGCAGTACCAGATATCTAAACCGCTCCCTCTCTAGAAAGAAATCCCGAACACCGCCCTTTGCCCTTTTTTTTGCTTCGCGTCCTTGGAGTGTTTGGACCCGCGTGAGACGCGTTGGGAACATTCCATGCTACGAGGATACCAAAGGGACCGCTACCACCCTCCCGGAATTTATGGGCACCCCTCGCAGTTTTCGGCACTCCTCCAAACAGACATTTGATCGAGACAGCGCCGAATAGGGAAACAAACTTCCCGGCTTTCTTTACTTTTGACGTACAAGTATTTTGTGCTCAAGTACAGTATTAAACATCGAACGACCTACAGCAGTATCTATTCCATAGTTCGCGTACCGAGCAGCACAAATGCGTGTTGATTGGAGATAACGATTCTGTGAAAATCAAACACGGTGTATTGGACCATCGAGTGTGTGTGCTGGAAGAGCCCACAAAAACACAAAAACATAGTCTACCGGGTGTGGGCTGGCAACTAAAAGCTAGAACGGCTGTGTGTTCTGTGACGGCGCCCAGGCTATGATACTGCGACATGCAGAAAATGTTGGGCGACTGCCCACGTTCGTCGGGCAACTCCATGGTTTGTAAGGGGGCGGCAAGGAATATGGACCGACATAACACTACATTGTAGGTGGGCTGGGTTGGTGAGGCAACGCAAACACTATACCACCAAAGGAGCCAATAAATACCACTGCTGTATGTTTGCACATGTAAAAACCTACCATGGCATTCGGCATGACACAGCCACCATCATGCAATGGGTCGTCAACCGTAAAAGCTCTCCACGATTGACCGATGCTTCGCAGTGCAAAGACTCACGAAGGGGAAAGACTCTAGTCTAATTCCGCGGGACCTCCTCAAGCCCCAAATCTACTAGGAGTACATCGAATCCTTTTTACTACTCCGGCCCCTGATTCTTCGACCTGACATTTCCTGCCACCAGTAAGGGACAAAATACAGGGCCGCCGACAGATACGAATAACACTTCCATTCGAGGGATGACTTCACCCTGCTGGGGCTTCTCGTCAAGCATCAACTGCGACGCAGTCAAAACGTATTCTGTGACAACAACAAAAACGTCTGAGCGCAACACACAACGTTCAGCTCCTTCGCAAGCCTGTTTATGCCAGCCGCAAGCAAGAAATAATTCCTTGCCGCCGCCACGAACGAACAAGAAACAAACGCTTACATTCGAAACAAAACACGCAGCCGCACGTCTTCCACAACTAACTCTCTTGATTCCATTCCTCGCTGAGCGCAAGTACCGACGAAAGGACTTTGTCGCAAAAAGCCAACCAATCAGAGGCAGGCCATCAGCATTTTGAGAGGTAGGACGTAAAACACCAGAGCACCCGCCACGTAAAAAAACCGCACCACCACCGGTTCGATCCATGATTCCCACGGTATTGTTGCGGTTCTTTCCGCTTAGGCCGAGCCCACATGGAGAACCGTCCCGGCAAAGCGGCCGATGCCATATTTCCCGTACAACCCCGCCGTGTCATCAACTTTTGTAACACAACAGATGATCGTCGCTACGTCACTTGAACAACTCGCGGGCCCACATGACAGCTGTTAGACCTCCGTGCAAATCACGCCGCGTTTCTGTCGTCAACGCAGTCTAAATGCTGTAAAACTCGAAACGCAACGCAGCCTTCTTGACGTAAAACTCTGTGCAAGCACGAAACGCTTCCTCTATTGCGTTGTGTTCATGCATGCATGGCGCCAAAATTACAGGGCATGGCCGCCGGCCCGGTGACGAGGCGTGGCGTCTTTCACTCATCATCGCCATCGTCTAGCCAACTACAATCCTTCATGCATCACCACCTCACCATCATAGTCAGCGAGACAATCCTTCATTAATGATGATGATCATCGTCAACCAATCATTCACACTACGTCCTTCTGTGGGTGGGCCTTGTCCGGCTGCCCCCTGTTGCTGAGGAGACGGTTTACCGCGTGAAGGTAGGCCTCGGCAGACGCATGGATCACGTCCGTGTCCGCCGCCTTCCCGATGTACTCTCGCTTCGACAGCTCGTCCTGGACACGCACGGTCACCTCTCCGAGAGCATCGATCCCGGCCGTCACGCTGGTCTCGCGAACGGTCATCACACCAACACACAGCAACGGGCCCGCAGTCAGGAAATGTTTCGTGAAGAAACAGAGGTTCAAATCTTGACGAAAAAATGAGACAAAAGGGAAAAAGAAAGACAGTTCAGCTGTGGATCCTACACCTACAGTTAACTAACTACTGTGCTCGATAGCAGCGACTATGAAGAAAGAAACTGAGCCTCGATCCGATTGTGACGTTTCTTATCTCTAGGTCCATTCGGTAAAACAGCATCAGACGAGGAAAAAAGAAACAACTGAATCTGGAAACAGGGACCACAACACGTCTCCACTTTTCAAAACTGCGGTCAAGACAAAGGTACCATATGCGAGACGAAAATCGGCAGGGACCACAAGAGTCGCAAAAATACAGAGGCGTAGGACTGGGCCAGGAGTGATGAGCGAGAGGTGAGAGCGACTAGGAGTGGATCAATCCCAAGATGACCTTCGACATGTGTAAGTAGTGGCGATTGCGTAAACCCCTGTGTAAATACGATCATGCTTGATTACAATCACATAAAGCCGACGCCAGCAGAAAACAACGATCTACAGCCGTGTGTGTGTTCTTCCCTGGCGCCAGTCCGCACACCTTTCTATTAGGTGTATAAATTTGACGTCGGGGTCACAGGAGGAAGGCACATTGGGTTAACGAAGGTGCGGTGTCTTCCCGCCTGTCGCTGAGGACTTAAGGTTGCTCACCCGGCCCACGAAGAACTACGATGCACGCCTCGTTGGCAGACACCCTCACAAACATTTTTCTGTCTGTAATCCGGAGATATGCTTAGCCTCCCCCATGACGCCCCCTTAACGGGGGGTGATGACCTACAGAATTTTTTTTTCTGTTTTTAGCCGCACGGAGACTGACGCGTTCTCATCGTTCAGCCGGTTAGCGCGCTGTCAATGTCAACAACAGAGACACACACACAAGTTCGACCTTCAGAAAGCACTTTCTGTCTTCAGCCGCACTGAGGCTGACATGTTCTCATTGGTCAGCCGGATAGCGCGCGGTCGATGCCAATACTTCAAAAAAATCACACGCAAGTGCGACACACGCAACTCGAGACGTGTCGGCGCCAAGGAAGGCCTCTCTTCCCACCTTGCCACTGAGTACTCCAACAGCTTCGTGCTCCTGGTCCCCACGATGTCGTCGATGGCCTTGTAGGCCGCGTCCACTGGACCAGTGCCGATGGCGGCCACGCACCCCTCCTTCTCCAGGTCGGTGTCGTACAGAGTCACCGTTGCCGTCGGCTTGTTGGTGGTTCCGGCCGCAACCTGAAAGAAACGCACAAAACAACGTCGGGGGCGGGGGGGGGGCGAAAAAGGTTGAGGGAACGTAATGCATGTTCAACTGAGTTCTTATGTTCTTATGAGCGTATGCATGTCTTCCAGTTGACGAGGCCGGCGCCCAAAGTGGAGGTGCTTGTATTCGTGTAAGACCATCAAAACAACCGATGTCTGTTGTTGTCGTTGCCGTTGTCGTTTTCATCGTCGTCGTGATCATTGGTGCTATCGCTTTCGTTCGCCTGGTTGTCGCTGCCGTTTTCCGGAGGGGGGGAGGGGGGGGGGGGGGGGGGCCCCA